>OX155957.1:29536279-29903044 GCA_944548615.1 Micropterix aruncella
AATTGTAAGATATTGCCATGTGAAAATAAGCTCGCCTTTGTGTATTTCATATTTTTTTGAGTAAATAAAGAGTTCATTATTATTATTAATAATAAAGAAATAAAGCTATTTTTTTGGCGAGACTGAACCACGATATTCACATGCTAAAATTACTTGCTTCCTCCCTTAAAATAATTACAAAAGGTTGCTTCTTATACACCCCAATCCCATTAATCGATTCGTCGCTGGTGTATCTTCTAGCTAGATTAATTAATTATATAGAGAGGTTGTTTGTTAGTTGCCCTCCTAGAAAGTGCGTTTTATGGATAAGCAACCCTTCGTCGGGTGGACTCAGTTGGAAATGCGACGGCTGTTAACCAAGCCTCGCCCGCGCACATACATAAAACATTAAACATTGCCTAGGGATTGCAATCTTTTGTAATATATTTAATCACGGAATCCCGAAACTACACGTGAGTTTTCCATTCATATTTATTTATTTATTTAAGCCTATATAACACCAATATTGAATAATATAACAAAACATTATCTTAATTTAATAAATAATAAATAAACTTTTCATTTTGTTGTCTAACTCAGAAAGAGATTCGAATCTGGTAGTTTATGGCTAGTTTATGGCCACCTCACTAGGGACAACCTATATCGAGGTGATAACAACATAAATTTTATCTTGCTTGCCGAGAGGGCATGTTATTTACACGTGGAAAGATATTTTAAATAAATCAAATTAGTTATTTTAAATTTTAAATTAAAATCTTGAAGAGACCGCAAAAAACAGACATACATATCATTTTAGTTCAAATATCCATAAATATTCTTATATACTACAATAATACATATATAGATATAATATGTACTATATTCAAATGTATATTATACAAAATGTATAATCCTACTATAATATTATAAACGCGAAAGTTTGGTATGTATGGATGTTTGTTACTCTTTCACGCAAAAACTACACAATGGATTTTGATGAAACTTTACAATAATATAGCTTACACATCAGAATAACACATAGGCTATAATTTATAAAGATATAGTGTGAATTATCTAAAATATAACGATAACTGTCAAGTAAGTAGGAAAAAATCTAAGAAATTGACATTCGAAATTTAAATTCTATCCTACTACAATAATACATATATAGATATAATATGTACTATATTCAAATTTATATTATACAAAATGTATAATCCTACTATAATATTATAAACGCGAAAGTTTGGTATGTATGGATGTTTGTTACTCTTTCACGCAAAAACTACACAATGGATTTTGATGAAACTTTACAATAATACAGCTTACACATCAGAATAACACATAGGCTATAATTTATCATCATTATCACAATTTTCCATCACCACGCGGGTGAAACCGCTGGGCGCAGCTAGTATTATAATAAATAAGTACTTACATAATATAATATGAAAATATAATATATTTGCTAAAACACACTTTACAACAGTGCCTTGATAATAATTTGTAATAAAAAACAACTTGAAATGCTACCAATATTTAATATAATGTCGAATTAGAAATATTAAAAATTAAATACATTAAAGCCGCAAGTTTGTATAATATACATATGCAGGATTATATTCATACAAGAGACTTTAATAATGCCTCCAGTCTTTCCCAGATTTATTTAGAAGCCAACTTACAACAACTGTTCGAAACGTAGGGTAAGGTACGTCTGTCGCAGGTATGTCCATTGTCAGTTTATTGTATAGTCTCGGAGATAGAAATGTTAATATAAAGTCGTTGTCCATATGTCGTGATCTTCGCTATCAAATTCATTGGCATCAATGTGATAATATTGATTCATTTAGTTTTGCTTAAGACTTTATAAATATTGCATAAGAATTCATAAATATTCAGAATTATTGAAACGGGTTACATCCACGCGGCGGAAAACAGCAAAAGAATCGCTGAGCATCTACCGCACGGGAAAGGACGTGGTCTTCGAAATAATGCGCAGCACAGACCTTCGGTGGTCGAATATCTTTGTGTTGTTTAAAACATGCGTGTGGATTTTGAGCCTCCTTTCTTCTTTCCTTTCTTTCCACAGAGGCGTCTCTTTTTTCCACCCCTCCTCCTTCATAAGGAAGGGGTAGCCTCTGCTTCGTATCTGTAGACGTTGAGAGCTGTAAACGACTATGGTCGACCCCCCCCCCCCCACCCCAGGAAGTTATAACGATATCAAGTCATTCTTTGATTGAACGCAGAGACTTAGGGACAACACAGTCCACAGTTTAACTATGCCAAGTCCAAGGCCTTAACGCAAGCCACTGGGAAAAGGACCCAGCGGGTTGACCTCACTCCCTCTAAATCCGTCTAAATCATCAGATTTAGATTGATTTTTCTATCCTCCAGTCTGGTCATAGATTTGAGGTCGCTTGCGCGGCCTCTACTTGACATTAACAGTAATTCATATTAATTTTATCGTGGATCCCTGGCGCCCTTTGCCCGACAAGGTAACTGGGGTCAGGTGACCATCGGATCGTTTCTAAGGATAGGTGACGCCAGGTATCAATGGCTATCCCCGCTCGGAAACATATCTCCAGACTCCCCTTGAAACATATCTCCAAACTCAGCCTGATGAGCAAACCACCCAGTTCCGCCCGAGGCTTTCCCCCGAATCCGCACTTCTGATCCCAACCACCTCCGACTGCAGGTTACAGCCGCAGGCAGAGTTCAAGTCCCTATTCGAGGAGGCTACCAGATAGAACCGTGAGTTTGACCGACCAAGGTAATACAAAGAAGGCCATTACTACCCAAACACCACGGAGTCATTAGGAACCCGCATCTGTAAGCAATGAAGCCTCCGGAATAGGGGCGTTAAGGATGCCACAGTAGCCTAAAAGAGACAGAGTGCGCCTATTCTGGACGCCGCCGCGCCGTCAACCAAATCGCTGGCCAAAAATTTAATTTAAGAATGTCATATACGACAATATGTAAAACAATAAATCTTCGCGAGTGGATTATCGCACCAGGTATAAGTCCGGTCATTTTCTATCCATCTGCAGTCCACCTAACCTACTAAACCAAATCCCTAAAAATCTTCTTACAGAGATTATTACTCGAATATAGACGGAACTGTACAATTAACTAAAGATCCGCGGAAGGCAGATCTTTGGTATTGCATGACTTTTACATTATTTAAGTTTTATTTACTTAGCAATAACTTTAGGTTTTAATTATAAAAGTCTTAGGACTATGGTTTAGGACTAGGACTAGGAGAAGGAAACACAATAGAAATTGCACGTACCTGTGAAACTATTCCATCATCGTGAGGAAGGCGCTAGCAATATGGTAGCTAATGTATTTTTCTATTTTTATTTTTATTTTCTTAAGGATAACTTACAGCCAATAATTTTATAGTGAACAATAATAGGAAGCTTAGAGCCATTTACAAGTTACCACTGATAATGACAATAATAATAACGTGAATTTAGAACTGATATTAAGTATAAAGAAGATATTAAACAAGAAGATACTAAATTGTACATTAGAAAACATATTGACATAAACAATACTGTAATAAAAGAAGGTAATGCTAAGCCTGGTCATCACAAAATCGCCCTACAACCTGCTTCCTTATAGTATCTATATTCGTGAAAAAGGGGTCAATATCCATGTCAGCATTCAGGGTGTTGAAAGTTTCGCATACCCTTATAAAATAGGAATTACGCCTGTGTTTGGTTTTAAAGCCAGGTACATGAAGCGGTACCCTATTTCTAAGTGCCCGGCTAGGAGTGCGGAGGGATATTTTAGATAATAGTTCAGGACAATCAATCGAGCCATTTAAAATTCGTAGTAAATGTAGATGAAGATGAAAAGCACAGAAGTGGCTCTGCAGAGTTATAGTGCAGCAAAGAGTAGCAGCAAAGATGTAGCACGATGAAGAAGCAGCAAAGAAGGTCGCGACGCAAATCACCTTTCAGTTGATATGCCGTTCGAAATATTGTTCGAAACGTTGCGAAATATAATAATAAAACGCTTTATTTGATTAATCAAAAAGGCAAGCTTATTGCCTAAAAGCAATATCTTACAGTTAACCTTAACCTGATCGAACAACATGTTATGCTGTAAAAATAAGATACGGAGGGTAAAAATAGGGAAGAGTTTATGAGAGATTTATGTCTGTATGGATATCACCAAGTTGGCATTAGCGTTGTGATACATCTATTCCGTTAAACGCCACCACAAGAATAAATAAATCTTTCTCGAGTATCTAAATTTACATAACTAGTAGACTATTTGCAATCCGGGATTAGAGTCTGAGGATTGCGGAGTACCGCTTTGCGGGATTGCAACCCCTATCGTTTACCCTTTTCCACCAGCTTGGCTTATTTTCCAGCAGGGAGTGGTCGCGCCCCGGCGCGGCGGCGCGGTCACCCGGTCTCCAAAGCCTGACATCATCTTTATTAATAGGTATAGTGGAAATACAAATTTAAATAGACGCGACCGTCGACGCGGATTTAGTATGTCTACTAATTGATATGACACAATTCGGCCGAGGAAATCGAAACACTGAGATAAATTATTGATGAAATAAGTGGTATTCGCTGTTAGGCTTTCCACCTCTTATTTTTATTATATTAACATGGCACTTATGGAGCCAATAATCTATTATAACCTTTTACTGGTGTAGTGGGTCTCCACAAACCAAACCAGTTTGACCCTCGAGTGGAACGGTTGGATCAATGAAGATTTTTTTTTTATAACAAAAAATAACATTTACAGCAGAAGGGCTCTTATATTCGATACACGTTATTATAAAATAGACGAACAAGTTGTACACAGAAACATTTTTCTTACGTTGCTCCTCGACTTTACAACAAAATGAATAGTGCTTTTTTTGCTGGACTGGAATTTAGGACTAATCACGGAGTAAAGCAAAATATAACTAAGTCACTTTTGACTATGGGTCGACAGGAAACGGAGACAATATTAACATCTATATATATAAAAATTAATATATGTCTGTGAGTCCACTATCGACTACTAAACCGCTCGACCGATTTTGATGACATTTTGAGGGAAACTTTAGATTAGTTTGGAGATGGTTCCTGTGAAGTTTGGTGCCGATCGGACCAAAGGAAAATTTTTAGTGTCCTCAATAAAACCAAAATTCTTTTTTTTTAAAGTCGCGAATTTGAATTTCGAATGCGACCGCGAAGACAGGAGTGAGTTCTTTTTTTTTATAGTCGAATGAATTTTAAAGCGGCGAATTTGAATTTCGAATACGACCGATTTGGCGTAGCAACGCGCAGGGTACAGCTAGTCCTACTAATATTATACACGCGAAAGTTTGTATGTATGTATGGATGTTTGTTACTCTTTCACGCAAAAACTACTGAATGGATTTTGATGAAACTTTACAATAATATAGCTTACACATCAGAATAATACATAGGCTATAATTTATAAAGATATATGGTTTTCTATCATCATTATCACAATTTTCCATCACCACGCGGGTGAAACCGCTGGGCGCAGCTAGTATACAATAAAATAACCTAGGAATTTTCAAATATTTATATTGTTACCTCATATATATCTATAAGTGCAAATGTATGTATATTTATACATATTTATATATATGTATCTAATTGTATATGTATGTATTTATTTAATTTTCATATTGTTACTTACTATTGTATGTTTTCATATCTATCTACTAAATATAATATATTTTAGTCATTGCATACAATGATAAATAATTGATACCTCATAAGTAAACTCCGATACATACATATATAATAGATTAGGCTTTAGTACAGTCGAGGCTTAGTTAGGATGGCTTTGTAATTGCATAAATGTACCTTTATTATTTAATAAAGAAATTTGAATTTGAATTTGAATAAATCGTGCAGGAGAAACAAATTAAACCAATAGTCATTGGCTCATCGCATACCTAACTCATCCACGGATTCTTATATTTTAATTGCGATATTTTATATTTTATATATTATATAAAATTTTTCATATAACCGTATGGTTATATGAAAAAATCGGTTGTGTCACCCTAAGACTTTCCTGACTAGTATCCGGGGAGGTGCGAAAAAACAGCGACATTTTTTACTCTAGTACCCCAAATTTGTATGGCAGGTACCCCAAACGTTGATCGTAAGTACCCCAAAAACTAATAGGTTCTTCCGATGGTTAACAGAAGCTTCTATGCCAAATTTTAACTTAGACAGATTAAGCGTCTGGGCGCTATCGCGGAAACAATTTTTTCGCCGGGAACCCCAAATTTGTATGGGAGGTACCACAACCGTAGGGCGTAGGGACTCCAAAAACTAATGGGTTCCTCCGACGGTTAACAGAAGCTTATATACCAAATTTCAGCTCAATCCGATTAAGCGTCTGGGCGCTATCGTAGAAGAATACATACATACAGACAGACATACAGACATACAGACATACAGACATACATACAGACAGAGATCGGTCTGGAAATAGTCTCAATCGTCTCAGGGAGTCTCAAAATATATATTCCCATCTTCATCTCAAAATTTTTTTTTAGGGCGATCACAATACTTTCCTTTCCGATAGGTCGTCAGGAAAGTAAAAAGGTATAAACATTCACATTTGTATAATACTTACACATGCACTGTATTATTAAGTCACCCATTCATAAATTAGTCAATAATAAATTATGATTTTTACCCAACTCTAATAATTTATAAAGATTAACGAATAGACTATAAGATTAACGGTATCAATAAAAAAATGGTGAAAAAAAACTGTAAATTTTAGACAAGGCCTTGCTCCGCAGTGCTTTATGAATTATTATTATTTCAACAAACTCTTTAACGCGGAAAACGAAAAAAAGTAATTATTGTTAGATTTATTTATTTTTTGGTTTTTCTGATTTATTTCCAATTTTCACAAAACAAATTGGTAGTAATGTGGAGCATAGAATTTAATAATGTTTTCATGTAACCATTAACTGAATAAAACCTTGTAGTAAGTTAACGATTTCGTTAACAAAAGTCAGAAAAACAAAAAAATAAGAAGATCATTTTCTTTTTTATTAATTGTAATTAATAGTTTACTTAAATAAAAATAATTCAGAAAGCTCGTCTCATTCAAAGTTTAATATAAAAAACTTATTTTGTGGCGCTATTTTTCGAGATTTTAAAATGAAACCAAATAAAGTCGGGACATGTGAAATCCTATATATGGGTGACAATATGTCTAAACTTTTGTAGGGGATGGAATATCCATTCGCCGTTTAATGTGCGCTTCGTATGTCAGTCTACCTTTTTTTTAATACTCCGTATCCAAAGTGATTTAACCTGTATTGTAAAATCTTTGTAAGATTAATTTGCTATTAGACGTTATTGGGTTCATTCATTATTTTTTAATTAGTTAAAATATTTTCAATGTTTTTACCTGATCGACCAACTGGTGTCAACCCCTCAAATGTATTGTAGTACTAAAACAGGTGTCTTCTACCTTTTTCGTCGAAGGGCCCTATTCCATTTTTAGAAATGATCCGTCGGCCAAAATTGACATTCGTACTTCAAAACATGTTTCTATTAGGTTAAGGTAGTCATGTAGTCATGTAGTCATGTAACTCTGTTTTAACCATCACTAAGAAGAAAACATCTTGCTTTTTCCCATACACATTAAACGGGTCAATTTTAAAAAGGTCAACCGAGGTGAAGGACCTGGGAATTACATTTGATACGCAGTTGAATTTCCGTGTACACATTACAAATATTTGCAATCGTGCTAGCAAAATGGTCGGTTTTGTTATTCGCATATGCAAACAGTTTAATAATATTCATGTAATGTTTCTACTATATAATTGTTTAGTCCGTAGCATACTTGAATATAACTCGGTCATCTGGTGTACAAGTGAAAACAAATCTATTCAGATGGTAGAGCGTATTCAAAAAAAAATTTTAAGATATATTTATTACAGAAAATACAATATTTATTCATACTTATTTCCGTCCGATTTTGTGCTAGGAATGGTAGGATACAACAGTCTTGAAACGCGTCGATATATTTCACTAATTATATTTGCATATAAATTAATTCAAGAAACTATTTATTTGCCAGAGATACTATGTAAGTTTGAATTGTACGTACCGGTAAATTACACAGCGAGGAGATCGCATCTATTGTTTAATGCCGTACCACCGTACAAATATTTTTGTAGACAGGCCAGTGGGAAGGGTTATAGCTCTTCTTAATTCCTTACCCACAGAAATAGATATCTTTTGTATATCCCTTTGGCAGCTAAAAAGGCAACTCCCTGCTATCTCATGTTTATCATAATCTGTATTTTATTTAGTTTTATATTTTTTTTTCTTGTTCAATGTTAGCATTGATATTCAAGGGCGAATTGGATTCATCTGTAATGCTCTTGAATACTATTTGAAACTAATAAATAAATAAATAAATGTATGCTTTCATAATAATGTATATTATCCATGTTGTAGCGTAGTTCTTAATTTTGGTTTTGATTTTCCAATATCTGTCAATCAGCGATGACATTTCATTTCATTCGATTAGTTTGACAGCTCCAGACAGAACTTTGGTAAACCGTAAGCTTACACCATCGTCTTTTAAGAAAGGATCTGAAATGTCAAGCGACTTGTCAAGTGGAATACCATGAGTTTTATTTAATTCTTTGTTTGCACTGTAGGCTTTTTATTTTAATAATGTGTTATAGCTTTTTGCAGCTTTAAAATTGATTAATAATATATTTTTATACAACTTACTACTAGATACCTAAGGACAACTACAGCTGTCAACTACAACGGGCGAACCCGTTTAGATTGTTCTGTCTCCCGTGAGGTGAGCGCAGAAGACTTGGGACGAAAAACAATCCACAGTCTAGTTACGCCACTCGCCCATCAGAGGCCAACGCGTTACGGCGAGGGAGCAATCTCGCCCCCTGACTACCAATTTGGAAGTATATCTCCGTCTTGAATTAACTTTCAGGATACCTCCTGCCTCCTGCCTGTTACAGGATCGAGGTCGCTTGCGCAGCCCTCTCCCTTACGTAGCGGTGATACGGTGTATACCGAATCCATCACGGACCACGGCATCCTTCTCCTGGCTTATTCACCCGGGATCGGGTGGCCGAATGGTCGTTTCAAGAGCAGTTGCCATAAGGTTAACAACTACCCCCGCTTTATAGGAAACATTACTGTTTCCAGACTCCCGCTGCTGTTAGTCGGAATGCACAATCGATTGGCTGACGTCGTACGGTGCGCAAACCTTCCAGGAGCGCCCGAAGGTTGACTCCTAGGGGAGGCTGGCCCGCAGGCCAGCGTCCTACCCTGGCTCTCACTTCTGCGTGGAGGCCGCCGGATGACAAATTACAGAATAATAAATACAGACAAAAAAGTATTCGCTGCTCAATGCATCTTAATTTCCATCTGTCTTCTTCTGGGGTTGACCCATGTCCATAACTTTTCCGATCCGTAACTTGAATACACCCTTTCTGCAAAGTTAGATTTAATACTCTTAGATAGGGAGACATATTGCGTCGCGCGCATATTGCCTCGATCGGAGAGGTCCCCGATAGAAAGCAGAAATATCTCCAGAACCCGCCCAGCGCTCATTCGTATTCGTAACCGTGCGCCCCGACCTTGAATTCTCGCCGGCATTAGTTCTATCTCTTGTATAAGCGGGTAGATATAATACGCCATATCTACTCTACACGTGGAGCCATAGCCGGGTGGTAGCATAGAGCGGCAACGACGGCATGTCTGACGGTAGAATTTCTTCACACAGCGGAGTCGCGACGAAGGGGAATCGCGACGACAGTACTTTTACAAACCCTAGTACTTCACAGTGGAGTGGTGTCAACTACAACGGGCGAGCCCGTCAACCCAGGAAGATATACCGAAATGTAATCGTTCTTAAATATGGGCTGAACGTAGAAACTTGAAGACGTAGACATTCCACTATCTAGCTACACCAAATGGTCCATGTTAGAGATAATTAGGTTTCAATTTACCGCTCACTACGACGTCCTTTGCCAGAGTGTCCCCTAGGGATCAGGTGACCGATTGGTCGTTTCAAGAGCGGCTGATATGAGGTCAACAACCACCCCCGCTCTATAGGAAACAATTTCGTTTCCAGACACCAACGGTTATCAGTCGGAGTGCACAATCGATTGGCTGACGCCGCACTTTGCGCAAATCGTCCAGGTGAGCACGAAGAACGATTTTCAGAGAAAACTGACCCACAGAGCACAGAATAATACCCAGGCTCGAACTTCTACTTAGAGGCTACCGGATGGGTGCTGACCCGTCAGTTACTCTGACCCATAAACAAAGCTGGTCATAATGACCCAACTGCACTGGGCCCATTAACACCCCTTAGTGCTACACATATTGGTATAAAAAGAATCGGCGTGCGATGCACGCGAAGCGACTGGCGCGTTATTGTAAAGCAAGCAACGACGCAACGCTGCGACCCCCGGCCATGTAATTACAAAGGCGTGCACAGTTCACACATTCCCCGACTGTACCACGCTAGCATTTGTAAATCAATTCAAAACTCAGAGCGTCTGAGCTCGTGGCGCATCTTAGTTCATATGACCTGTTTATCATTTTGGGTCGGCTCAACTCACAGTTCAACGCGGCTGACGGACGCGTCCAATAAATATGTTCGCCCCTTTACTTTCCATTAGGAAGTTTCAGTGGATCTTTCGGCTCAATCTTCAGAACCTTGTCATCATGCGTAATGGAAAGTACTCAAGACAACAAACCAATCAAGCCCAAACTCGACTATCTTATCACTTTCCATCAGGGAGTTCCAGTCCATACATTGTGGTTCCATCGTCAAATCAGCTCGATGGTACTATAATATTGCATTATCACCGAACTTACATAAGTATGCTGAATTTCAGCAAGTATGCCGAATACTGTGAAAAATGGTTTGAAAATTTTGAAACGGACATAAAATGTCCAAACATTGCATGTTAAAATAAAGCTTTTAAATACGGAAACATCAGCGCGTTTGCACTTGACCGGTTTTATTCTTTCAGTCGTTGTTCAGTTTCAACAGTGGCTGTGTTCAGAAGTAGCATTTGTAAGTTTCGCGTCAACGCGATCCGCATACTGAGATTCGATCGCAGTTTGTTGCGATTGCGAATTCTCTTGATTTCTTTCCGATTACGACCTCTCTATCGATAATAAACAAAGTTATTGTAACTTCCTAACCGCACTCCTGATATAACCCCGTTCGAGGCTACCTCAACGGTCGTAGAGGTTTTATAAACTGTAATTTTATGTTTCGTATGTTATTAATAAATAAATATGAAACGTAGTATATAATAATAATAATAATAATAATAAAACGTTTTATTTGGTCAAACTAATTGGCGACCTTATTGCGTTAAAAAATATCTTACAACTAACCTTAACCTAATTGGAAAACCTGTTTTGCGGTAAAAATGAGATGAAACTATTAATAAAATTTATTTATAAGGGCAACCGGTATCGAATGTACGTACCATTAAAATCCAGCATAAAATAAAACAATAAATACAAAAAACACATTGAATCTATTATGATGCAGGGAAGGTAGAGGGGGAGGGAAAAAAAGGAAATTTATGAGCCTGAGTTTGTGTTCGTTGAGTTTGCGTTTGAAGCAATACTAGCTCAAACATCTGTGAGAGTGGCCACCCTTCACTAGACTCCAATTGATTGTGAGAGAAGGGTGGTTCTCATCAGGAAGTTTTCTCCGTTATTGAAAGTCGTGGATGTTGAAGTTGAAGTATTTATTCAGAAGGTCTCTAGTAGGTTGCCAGTTCGTAACGCCTTGATTGATATTTCGCCGTTGTGTAGGTAGTGTGGGCGCGAGGTGAAACCGTGGTTGTGTATCCGAAGTGTGAAGCGCCGCGATAGATTCGAAGATAATGATAGTCGCGTATACTATGCGTGATTTGTTGACTCGAAGATAAAGAAGAGCGCGAGTACTTGATAATGCGCGGATACTGTCCTCCAGGGAATGATATTGATCGATCGAAATGTACTGCGTTTTATATCGTGTGCAGTGATGCAATAGTTGTGAGTGGGGTGAGAAATAAGTATTAATTTCGTATCGATCAGAAGAAATGACATTAGCCATCACCTGACTGTGCGTAAAATGCCGAATTTAGTTGAAAATCAACTGCAGCTAGCTCGTGTAGATTTGAGCGAGTTTGCGGTTTCGATTCTGTAGAAATTACTTTTTTGTTGTGGGTATGTTGGACTGAAGGTCCAACACATCACAATACAGATCGTCAACTAGAGAACCTACTGTCTTTCACTAAAGTTGGGCATCCATTAGGTTCGCGCATCAACTCTGTTCCGCGCGTCTGCAACTGCTCAAATAGAGACGGTGCGCGGATCAACCCAAGAACAACGAGTGCTTCGCAGTTTTCATTCGAACGTTGAGCGAACATTTCATCGCTAAAATATATTTTTAAAATTCTTATACTTCGGATCCCACAGCACTGTGTAGTTTCTGTACTCCTCGATTAGAGCTAGACATTTCTCCTCGGCCCAGTCCTTAGCGATGGATTCGCGTTTACTGGACACCAAACGTTATGCTCGAGATGTACCCACGCACGTCTTACTTTGCTCGCGTCCACGAACGCACTGCGCAACACATTGTGTTCGCGCATTTACCGTCACCACTTGGAGCGCTAGCTGCGGAGCGTGCAACGTTGCAAGCTCCAGAAGCCCCAACGTATTTACTACTGAAGCAGTTTCAGGTGCGCGGAGCAGAATTGGTGCGGGAACCTAATGGATACCCACCTTAACGACACGGCGCCGCGCTCCATCGCGTGTAGTATCGCGGGAACAAAGGATTATCCTAAGTGCAACAAATGAATATGTACGGACCGGAAAGGGCCGATGCATCCGTTATATTACTATTATAGAAGGCCAAATAAATTTCTATTGGTTTCGCCGTCAATGCTACCAACGCCACGGGCGATTCGCCGGTGCAGAAGGATTTCCAAAACTCCTTCTGGAGCTTAGCAATGTAATACCATATAGCAATGGTGTATATTACGTCATCTGCATACACTCGTTGATAGATCTATAAGACGCGCCGCGCCGGTCCCGGGCTCGTTCTCCCCGAAAGTTTTTACCGAAAGACTGTAACTTGCTTATTATAACGACTCGTAATGTAATTCGTCAAAATTTACAGTGGCATAGTCTAAGAGATGGGAAAGGCCCTCAAGAGGTAACGCCCGGTCAGCGGTATATTTCTATGCTATATTATTTTTTCCAGAAAATCACAGTTGTGACCAACTAGCCCAGGTCAGTGTGAGCTAGTTTAGAGTGATACTACGTCAGTCTTTTGTCGACCGCGCGACGTGTGACAGCACCCCTTTTGATTTTGTGTTTTTTAACATTCTTGGACTACTATGTAATAGACCATTTACTATGTAGTTCATTATTCTTAATATTCGTCAATATCTTTTAATTATCATTAGTTGGAAGTATGTTAGGGCAGCTATTGTCTGCTTTAGGTTTCTTGAGAGTTTGGTTGTTTTGTGGTGAAGAAATAAAAATAACTTTGACATAATGAGAACGACCTTTGGACAAAGACAATATATTTACCTAGCGAAAAAACTCCATAACATATTTACCACGCAATTAGACCAAGCTACAATCATTCAAAATGACGCTCACTACAAAAGACTGGTAACATTATGGTTGTTACACTCGACGAGGGAGCACTGAGAGTCGTTAGTAACTAACGTTATTAAATAGGTGCACAGATGATTTATATTACTTATTATTGTTATTATTATGTCATTAGCCTCATAACTGTATTAATATATCTCCCATATATATCTCATTTAATTTAATAAATATTTTTTTTGTGTAATATATATACTATAATAGTTATACAATATACACTTGTAGGATTTCCCAAGGTTACAGAACTTGAATAAGATGAACGCAGTACTAAATATCACTTCAATACAGGCTCTGCCTAGTGAGGTAATAAAATCCCGCCGAAGCCGCACCTTTAGTAAATTTCCAGGGTTCTACATTTTGTATGTACGACTAAATCATGTAAAATATACTGTAGGAAATTTAATCATGTAATACTAGGGATAAATAAAATAAATAAATAATTAAAATAATTATCGGGATTATGCCAGTCAATTGAGGAGGACATCGTCAGTCGCCGACGGGCATTGACCTACGTATAAATCAAGATCTAAATATATTATACCTTTAGTTTGAGAATTGCGTCTATCAAAGAATTACCTTATTTTATATTATTTTAAGTCAAGAATTAGGCCAAAAATTAGAATGGTGAAGTGGACGAAGGAGGACCAAAAAGGCCACAGAAACCGTACATGGTGATTAAATCTGGTTGATCTTAGTATTTCCGTAAGTATTAAATGATGTTGTGCAAAAAAACAATAAACTGTTTAGGATAATATGCTAGTGCACTATGAAATATTGTAATTTAATTTGAATATGTTTTTAGCAAGCACTGTTTGTAATATATTAATATGTATGTTATACAGTTTATATTCTGTGTGTAATAGTATCAATTCTAATTTTATAAAGTATTTCATTTCAACGATTCAACGACTTGGTATTATTGTAACGTTGATTTATGCGATATATAATTTTTAAATGAAGGCTTTTTGAAGTATGTTTATTTAACCGTAAGGTTAGTGAAGGTTATACCTTTGCTAGACGTATTGAAGCCAGTGACGACTTCTCCAGCGGCAAGAAGAATTCTTCTCCAGAAAATATTTTTTTATTTCAATAAAGTCTTTATGTCTAAAATAAAGTATTTAAACAATAAAAAATATGTTTTATTATTTTTAATGTATCCATAACCCAATATTCATCAGTACCTACTAGTATTACCCTCTATAATGACCGTCATTTATCGCATACGAGGGTAACGAAGGTCATTTGTATGTTTTTAAAAATATATAAAAATACAGTAGATGGTAAATGCAGGATAAATGTATAAAAAAAGTTATAAATCATATAATAATAGCTTTTCTAGAATGGTATTTATTTTTTACATAGTTACTTTATTTCTGAGACATTCTTGATCTTAAGGAACTGCCGTTCCCCCTTCTTACTCTCCGTATATGAAAATCGACACTAAATGCAAGAGTATTGAAGAGTTATGACCTCCACCATGAGCTACGAGTGAAGATGCTAAGATTTTACACAAGCACAAAACGAAAACTGACCTAAACAACTACCTGCTGTCCACTATTAGTGAATCAAAAAGCATTGGAGAGAACGATGTGAGAAATCGCACGACAAGACGATGACACTCATGTGCACTTGCATGTCACAATGATTGCGCATAACGAATTGTAATCGTCCACTAAGCAGAAGAATTAGAGATAATATGTGTAATATCTGTAATATATCTCCATTGAATTCAATGCCGCTTGACAGTTTAGGAAGAGGGCGCTGGCGGACAAATAGTAGATTGCCTCAATGTATAATAATGTATATACCGTTAATTTTAGATGACTGTTGCTTTGCTATATAACTGTAGGTTAATTTAACTTATTTAGTTCATTACCATTAAATATTACATTAAAATTTAACTTATTTAGATATTAATTTATTACCGTTAAATCTTAACAATTGTGTAGGAAGTATATTAAATAAATCTTAAAATCGTTACTCATTTCAAAAATTTGAAACCGAAGACTATCGCGGTTGTTTGTATAATATATGGGGTAATTCGTATCACACTGTGTGTGTATGTGTGTGTGTGTATGTGTATGTGTGTGTGTGAGGGTGTGTATGTGTGTGTGAGGGTGTGTTTACGTGTGTGAGTGTGTATGTGCGTGTTAGTGGCTGTATAAAAAATATTTATTATTTATTTCCACATTAGCAAATTTGAAATTGAAATGCACTATTCCTATATTTCTGAGTACCTTGAGCACCTCGTCACCGAGCAAAAACTGTAAGTGTTATTTTTTTCTGACACTGGGACTTAAAATGTTCAACAAAAATATTTAAAAAATATAATACTATTAAAATAATTTTTAGGTCAAAGAATATGAAGTATATGAAGAATATGAAAATTCATGGAATTCCAACACTGGATTGGCCCGGAAGTAGTCCTGACCTGAACCTTATCGAGAACTTGTGGCATAAAACGGCAATCGAAATAAATAAACTGAAGCTTTCGTCAAAGGAAAACCTTAAAATCATCATCGAAAAAGTGTGGTTTAATTTTTTTTCCTAAGTCTACATACAAAATTTGGTGAAATCCATGCTAAAAGGTATTGAAGCAGTAATAAAAAAAGGAGGAACTACAAAGTACTGATTTTTTTGGTTTTTGATAATTGTTAGTGTTATGTACCTTTAAGTAATAATCCTTTATACCTTTAAGTAATAATCCTATATAAGTAAGTGATAATTTTTGATAATTTTGATAATTTTGATAATTTTGTAAATCATGAGATACGGCACATACGCAATTATAAATTAAGCATGCGGAGTACGCATATAATATTATACCCTAATTAGAAACAAAGTAAAAATGTTAGCGATAGCCATGTAATATTAGAGTATTGTTTGTGTACCTTTTATAATAAATAAATAAATAAATAAATAAAAGTAATTTTATTTTAAATAAAAATGTGGTTTTTTTAATTATACGAGCATCTTTCATTTTTGTGCGAAAAAATCGAAAATCTACAAATTAACTATAAAATTATGAAAAAAAAAATTTTGGTCACTAAATAGGCACTTTTTCTTTTGTTTATCATCTTTAATTAGTGTTGCTTCATAATTTAAACTGAAAAGATATCAAGAAATCACAATTAAAAAAATATTTGTGTGTCCACAAAAAATTTGTACCGTGTGTCAACCACATTTTTTATTTCTGGTTTTGTCAAAAATCAGTGCTACCTAATTTTTTTTTATTTTCTCTCAAACCAGTTGGTAGATTCCTACACTTGGTTATGTAAAAATTAACAATAATTAAAACATAATATTTATTTTTTTAATGCGGATGTATTGAAATATTCAAGAATTATTATTATTTCAGCTATCTACTCATAATTTTAATAGGTCAGTAATGTTTAATATGAAATAAAAATAGGCGATTATGTTATTTTTGTTTTATACATTTGACATCCGCTGAAACAACAATAGAATAGTGGAAAAATATAGTAAATCCATGAAGTACGTCACTTGCATACGTTTTGAATAACAAAGTGAATTAAATAGGGAGACCATTCTCATTAGCTAACCGAACACTGTCACAGTAGCCCAGTGTGACATTTATACATCTGACCTTAAAGTAGGTCATGTAGTTCATTTTTTATATTTTGTTAGGACCTATGCCAATTGAAAACGACGAAGTTTGCAGCTTCGAAAGACCAGCACAAGCTGTGCAATGCCCAATAAACTGCGAAATGTTTGCACCGGTTTCGTTTATTGGTCTATATTTTCTGAAGTATACGTCCTGCACAAAAGTTATTTTTTTTGCAGGACGCCACTATTATAATCAGCGCAGTGATAGCGGTTTCCCGAATACTCGCGGAACAATGAATTAACGGCGCCTCAGTCTATCCTAAACAACAGCGGTTGCAACATCTCCGAAACGTGGGGTGCTACAAAATTCACGATGTAAATTCGATTTTAAACCTTTTAAAATGACAGACAACTTCGATAGTCTTCGATTTTGTACACATACTAGCTGTACCCTGCGCGCGTTGCTACGCCACCAAATAAAATAAATTCGAAGGAGAGACATTACACAAATATTCAATTAATTTTGAGTCACTTTATTGATTTTGTTCATTTTGAAAAAATTGTGACATTGCAGCGTTTCGTTTCAATTTGATATTTATTGAAGTGCTGTGGGATACACAATATTTCTTGTTTCAAATTTTATTCATGTTTCCAATGACGACACTTGGATAAAGACTGTAATAATTATTACTGTCATAATGGAATGCACCAAGATTTAAATCAGCGTGCAGTGTTCGTCTTGATCGAGCGGTGCTTATTCGAACATTTTGCAGCCTTCTTTCCTGTTGTTCAGTTGTCTCAGAGGAACGGGCCTGAGTAGTCCGTATTCGATCTGCTTCTAACCTCACTTCTCGTTGTTCAGATGATTCAGAAGAACGGGTCTCAGCGGCATGTACTTCGTTTGCTCCTCTGATTCTGAGGCCCGTAATGCTCTTTTGTTCCGTACTTGACGTGTAGATCGGCCAATTGCTTGTCGCTTTGGAGGAATAATTGTACGGGAACGACTGCCACCATAAAAGTTACAGCTGTAAATATAAAATTAATTTAAATCACAATGAAATGCACAGATTTTTTCTCTCTTTTCTGTAATTCTGACAGATGAGGTGTCCAAAGATAGTTTAGTTGTGTGTATTACACGTATTATTACGCTAGCACGTATTATTTTAAAAATTCATTTGAAAAACAACCTACCTTGAAAACATCAAACTCACTCCTGTTTTCGCGGTCGCATTAGAAATTCAAATTCGCCGCTTTAAAATTCATTCGATTATAAAAAAAGAAGAACTCACTCCTGTTTTCGCGGTCGCATTCGAAATTCAAATTTGCCGTTAAAAAAAGAAGAATTTTGGTTTTATTGAGGACACTAAAAAATTTCCTTTGGTCCGATCGGCACCAAACTTCACAGAAACCATCTCCAAACTAATCTAAATTTTTCCTCAAAATTTCATCAAAATCGGTCGAGCGGTTTAGTATTCCATAGCGAACATACAGACAAACAATCATTTATATGTATAGATATATACCTATGTAATTATGCACATACATACGTATATAAATATTACGACATAATATATATTCATACGTTAAATTCATACGACATACAATATATTTATTATTATTTTATTATTATACCATTTATTATTATTTTATTATTATACTATATTACGTAGTATAATATTAAATCTATGCAGGTATATTATTTTTTGAGAGATGGATGGATTTGCAGAAGATCGTTTTCTTTCCTTAAACGGCCTATGTCGTCAAGAAGCCATTTTTTTGTATATTTTTGTTGACATCTGAATTTGTTAGGGGCTATCTAGTATTATTATCTTTGAGCAAATGAAGACTCAACTTGGGAAACGGAATAATGTAGGCCTGCAGAAGCCCTAGTCGTTCTGTATTGCTGTTTGTATTTTTGCTTATCTAGGTTTCCATGAAAAATAGTACGACCGAAAACTAGTACTTTCTGGCTAGATAGATCACCGTGTACCGTTGTATTTCTGTTCCGAATCTAGGATTGTAAATAGTAGGCTTGAGAGAAACAATCAATGCACATTCCTAACTTAAACTTTTATGGGATTAATGGCAATTAGGAGAGGAAGAAGTCCTTGAAGACTTTTTCCATCAAGCGAGCATTTTTGGTTACCCTAACACTCGCAATCGTTCGGATTGCCATCTTAACCTTGAGAGCATCGTAAGCAATCCACTCTAATTAATTATTACTATGACATCACACTTTCCTCTTCGTCGTTTCCAGACGGCAATGTATTCTCGATATTGATTTCGTGTAATCCGTCCCGATATAGCCGACACGTCCCTTCCCTTGTCCCGTGTTTGCCTCGGGCGTTTGGTTACCCTGTTTAAGCGCGTGTACACATTGCAAACACATACACACGCACAACACACAACCTACGCACGCCCGGACGACAATTATATCCGCGCGCACGGGTATATCCGTTATCGCCTATCGATCACCTTGTCTTATTTGCATTTTATGTAATGATATGTCAATCGTTTTATCTCTGCTGGTATACCACTCCAGACTCCAGTGGAATGATAACGATCCGAGGGTGGAAATGTATGAAAATTTCTTACCTAATAGTTTCTCGTGCATAATAGTAATAACAATATTAATACTAAAACTCCTTATTGACCACATCTGGTACAAAAGGCCAGCTTATTGTCATACACGGCAATATCTTCCTGCTAACTAGCAGGTAGTAATACATCAGTTTGTGGCAGAACTTTTTTTTGTCATGGGCTTCAAAGGAAACGAGAACATTACATAAGAGTTTATTAATAATGGAAGATATTTGGATGTCATAATTAGATTTTATTTTTAAAAAATTATTTGTTAATTTGATTAATTAAATATTTTGATTTTGATTTTTATTTGTAGATTTTTAAATTTATTTAATTTGGTTATTTTATTTTAAAAGCATTTGATGTTATTAAATGCTGATTATTTAATGCCTTACAGTAGAATTATGATACAAAAAAAAAACGAAAAAATCCCAAAATAAAATGTTTAAAAAAAATATTTTAAATTAGTCCCTCCGAAAATTCAAAAAAAAACATTTTATAAATCATAACTCGAGAACTACAAAAAGTCGCAAAACATATGGGGGTGATATGGATACCCCTTTATGCAGGGGTTCTGATTTTTGTCTTTGGACGTCACTTCCCCGGCCACCAACATAGACAACGAAAGTTCTCTTTAAGGTATGAGTGAATGGTGGGATTATAAATGACGTTATATAAGAGAGATAACTTGTGTAGGTCTCCTTGCTCCCTGATCTTTAGCCACTGAAGCTTGTTTCTGTAATTAATGACATGATTAATATTATCATTAATATTATTAATTACCATGTAATTGGTTGTTTGTACGTAATGTTTAATATTAATATTTATTGTTTCATATGTTTTTTCATATGTTAATTATCTCATTTCGTTCCTACATTACGCATTTCGTCACTGACAGGGGAGTATTTGTAGCAGTTTCATCTATTAGAATCCACATCGTATTACACGAAGTATGTAAATAGGGTCTTGTTTTCGAGCGAAAATAGGATTCTAGTTTGCACCTTATATCTACGTTTTGAGGTCCAGGGAATCCAAACAAGTAGTTTATGGACAATGCTTGTCTGTATCTGTGTGTGTAAGTTTGCGTGTGCGTGACGTGTGAGGGTTCGTAAGTGTGTGTGTAAGTGAGGGTGTGTGTATGTGTGTGTGTGAAGGTGTGTATGTGTGTGTGAGGGTGTGTATGTGTGTGTATGTGTGTGTAAGGGTGTGTGTGTGTGTGTATGTAAATGTGTGTGTGTGTGTGTACAAACACGACCATTTAAATGACCATACTCAAGACATTCAAACAATTAACCTAAACATATTTTTACTTTCCTAAGAAAAATATCGTATTACAGAAGTATGTAAATAGGAAAAGTTTCGTATTTCCAAAACAATTAGCTTTTGAGAATCTCCAAGTTTTGAGATCTTTACAATCCAAACAACTATTTTCTTTAAAATGCCCGTCTGTGTGTGTGTGTGGGTGAGTGTAACAACACGACCAATTTAGATCACATTACGTATAAAAATAGTTCATCCTTAGAACGCTGATGAGAAGAGATGTTCGCCATTTAAATAAAACGGTAATACTGGCCCTAGAAAAAATATGACTATGTCAACATCAGCGGATTTCGAATAAAACATTATATTCTGAAAATTTAATACATTACAACTCTGTGATTATTAAGGCTAGAATGAAAAAAAAGTACCTTAGAATCCTGACAATAATGCCTCTAACTTGGATGTAAGCCATTTCTTAACATGTTTAGTGATTCGCGAGTTTAATAATTAAAATTTTAAGTGATGGGTAGAAAATGAAGACTGCAAGTCGAACCTATTATAGTCGAAATTAAGGTCTAAATTATTATAGCCAGTAAAAAAATCAATTAAATCAAAGAGAATAGAGCAAAAAAGTTTGAAAATCGAATTCAAATAGTCTCATCGTTAGGCATAATACTGAAAGATCGCATTTGTAACGAATTATAGTCAAATCATAAGTATTAATGAAGGACAAAACCCTATTATAGAAGAATGGCATCATTTTGGAAAGGCCAAGGAAGTACGAGGCGCCGGCTGGAAAAGAAGAAGACAATGATCAATTAGTATCATTCAATTACATATATAGTGCTTTAATCCTGATGAATGCATAAAATGCTAATTCCGTTGAATGGCTGACGATTGTTTGAAAATAATTGGATCAAAATGAGCACGAAAATCAAGGTGGTTATACACATCTATTGTATGCCTGCTGCCGCTGCTGTGCTACCAGTAACCGGTCGATTACGTACATAGGCATAAACGAACCATGTCGAGTGTTTTTTTTTTGCGAAATTAAAAAGGAATCAAGAATATCGCACGGCGCTACGTATAAATACACTAGGCGTTAACGAGCAGAGGGCCATAAAACTACAAGACTGGCAAAGCACGCTCGCGTGGATATAATAATAATAAAATATAGTTTTCTACATCTGAATCAGGGCCTCCTTGATCTAACGATTTGAATCAGATTTTGTTTATTTCAGGAAATACGCCTTGACATTAAGCGGAGGCTTCAAGAATGAAGATAAGAAAAAATCGATATAACAAAAGAGAAATGAGAAGAACTATAAATACAAAACAAAGGCGGAAAACTCTTCAATGTAAGAATTGGAAGAGTGTCATATAGGTAACTCGACGCAATTATTATTTTTGATTATTTTAATAGTTCGTGGCTGTTGATTGAATACTTTTATTATTTATTATTGGATTAGATTTAGATTATTAATATTAAACCTTTATTTTTATAAATTATATTTTTTTTGCAAAGTATTGAAGTCATTTTTGAAACGCATATATGAAAGTCAAACTAAAACTATGTACTATAGTAATTTTGAGCTTATATTAAGATGCGGTCTAACCTGCTGTGAAAATTGTTTTGACTGCAACCAATCCCTGATATTTATATTACAAAAGCAAGCAATTCGAATAATTACAAAATTGAATAGTAGAGATGTATATCGTCCACTCTTCAAGCGCTTAAATATACTAACCCTAACATCCTTCTATGAATTACTATTAGATTTTTATTCAAATAAAGATAGCAAAGAAGTAAGATCTGAGGTACATAAGTTAATTACAAAATAAAACTAAAAATATTTTACCCTTCGCGAAAAGTAGTACATACTCATACTCATATATGTGAAGCCCGAAAATTTATAGCATCAAATATTACAATATTTTGCCAAAAACGTTAAAAAAGGAATAAACAGTTCAGTGATGCCCTAAAGAAATTCCTACCAAAAAAATATTTTTTCTCCGAAAAAAAATCAGATTTGAACAGATTGAACAAAGCAACAGAATGATTAGGAAAAAGTAAAATAATTTACAGTAATTTTAAATTTAAATGACACTTAATTCTTCATTGTTTTATGCGTAATATTTTTCAATATTTCATTGACATTGCGTTTTAAATTTGATGTATTCTGATTTTCATATCTAATGTAGGTACTTTAAATTTTAGAACATTTCATTTTTGTTATTTTCATATACTGTTAAAGATCCAATCTAACTTTATTACTTTTAATGGCAATGTATTACTGATTCTATTAATTATTGACTCTTTTTTAAACTGTTTTTATTTTTAAGTATTTTTTTTAAATATTTTAATTCTGGATTAATATTATCAGATAAGTTCCTTTTAATTTCTAATTGTATTACTAAGATAATTTAATGTACTTACTAAATTTTACTTTCTGTGATTTAAAAATAATGGATAAGTATTATGTTACTAAGTTACTCAGATTTTGTGGTTTTATTGTGATGTGTTATTTTTTAATTGTTGGAATATTTTTATTTCATTTATTGCCTACTCAGTTAAGATAACCTGTAAGTTCTTTTTTTAATGTACGCCTAAAAGGTAGGTTGTGCCGCACTGAATAATTGTAAATCTCCACGTTACTAAACCATAATCACAATAAAATAAAATTTCAAATAAATATATTTCACAAGAAATTTAATGTATATATCAACTGTCGAGCTTTTAAGGCAACGGGCTCTATATGTTCACTCCAGTTCAGCATGACATTCACAATTGGCATAAATATATATTTGCAGCTATAATATCAAGCACCAGGTCAGCATTTGTATTATATCCTTTCAATATTATAAAATTGAACGTTAGTAAAATATCCAGAATTGAAAACCTAAAGAATTAGATCCTAACCTACCTAGCGAAAAGCGTAAGATAAAATTTTGGATAGATATATAGTAAATACCAATTTAAAAAACGGTGTCACAGGTAACTTCTGAATGAAGGTCGGGATATTAGCCACCAAATATTTGTCATTCTTATGTAATTTAATTTAAATAAATTGAATTACTATTATTATTATTATTTTGTTGAATCGCTGTTCTTGTGTTTTTGTTCTTCTTTTAATTGAATTATATTGAAATATATATTTTAAGTTGTAACATGGACATTTTATATATACCTAATTGTATCCTCAGACTATTTAAATTTGATTCTTCAACTATTTATTGATATATCATTTTTCCGTTTATTTCGATTCATTATTATTATTATTTATATTTTTTTGTATTTATTATGACATTATATTATTATTATTCAATTTGATTATTTCATCATTTATTGAATGTTATTTTCCAGCACACTACAGCTACAGTTACATCACACTACACTACACTACAGTTACATCACACTACACTCAAATTACAGTTTTTATTATTATTAGTTAATTTTTTATATTATTTGATACCTAGCATATTTTTAAAATTAAGTATTCTAAAGTATGCACAAGCCACTGTCTACTTGGTACGCTTGCCTTAGTACGGGCCTAAGGCAAGCGTAGATAGGCGGGATTTGAAAATAATGTAGTCTGCGGTGCTTTCTATTTTGCTATTATTTACATTTAAGCCTCTAATGTTAAACTTACAATGTACTGCCGTGAAAAATGTGCATTTCTTCAATTTCTTCAATAAATAAATAGATTTTGCATTGTCATAACGAAGACATTTCTAATGACTCAGTGTACGTTAATGCATAAGGAAACCATATATTCCGTTATAGTTCCTGGTTCGGCCGTTTGCTGTATGTTTCGAGGGAAACAGCATTCCGAAAATAGGACCAAGGATAAGAGTACAATATTTACGGTTCGTCTACGGCCCAGACTTCACGGTCATTATCGGCTTACTATCCTGGCTATGATCGCCCGCTTTGCTTTTTATATTTTGTAACAGTGTTTCCCTATATTTTGCGTTTCCCTATACATGCGATCAGATCGTGGAATCGGACAATGTGAAAATAGATGTTATTGCTATGACGGAAAAAGTAAGTTTCGTCGGTGTCGTCAATGGTGTAGCTAGACTCAGTGCCATTTTGAAGGTTGCTTCACCGTGCATAGTCTCAGATTAAAATAGAAAATATAAATTATGTGTTAAGTAAGATTTTCAGAAAGTAGGACATCATAGCCTGAACGGTACAAAGTTGACACAAGTATCGAAGTCAAAAGATCTGGAGGTAACAGCATCCTTTGAGTGAGAGTAACAGAGAGTAACAGTAAAACTAAATCGTTATGTACTACAAAAATCGGTTGTGTCACCCCAATACTTTCCCGGCAAGTAGATAACCCCCCCTCCCCCACAACTCTCACGCCAACCCAACTTCCCCCGCGCGCCGACTCGTAGTGGTACTTGTATACCGTGGTATTAAAATAGTACTTGAGGATGTAGTATTTTCCCTAATATGGCAGAATTTAAATATTATTTGCGTCGCTTGTATTCGAGATATTCCAACCAAAATTTCACAACAAAGCATCTGTGTACCTGATTTTTGTACACGATTTCGGTCCAGCAAAGCATCTCTATACCGAATTTCAAATCTCTAACTGTAATATTTAGATATTGAAGTATGACTAGCGCGCCCTCTGGTGGACCGATTTCAACTACGATCTTTCCAACTCTTGCCATGACCAAATGATGCCTGCATGCCAAATTTTAGCTCAATCGAATGACGCATTTGGGCGCAATCGTGGAGGAATACACACACACAGACACACATACACAGAGCCATACACACACACACATACAGACTCACAGACAGACTTCAGTCTGAAATGGTCTTAATCGTCTCGGAAGGGGGAGAGAGGGGGTCAAAATGTAAATATCCGTCTTCAAATCGAAAAAAAAATTGCTCGTTCACAATACTTTCCTCTGCCGGGAAAGTAAAAGGCAGTTGTAAAATAACCACCATATACAAAATTATATTAACAAGAAAATCATTATAATAATCGAGATAGTTAATTATAAAGAGAAATAATGGAATAACTGGCTGAATAACCGACGCGACGTCTGAAGGTTTAATGTAAGACATTCTGTATAACATTTCAATTTAATTTTCTTTTTTTTCGCGTAATAATCGAGTCAACATAATTAAATATATATAGTTATAGTTATAGTTAAGAACAGATATCGATCGTATGTAACTACTATGAGACTACTACTACTACTATGAGAGCCGCACATATCCCAAGTATTTTAAAAAGCAAACTCACTCACCTGTCTGCTACGATAATTATTTGTGAGCATGTCACCTGAGTCAACATCGAAAATATACAAGGCTTGCGTGAGGTTTCTATTACATTATTGATTTCAGATCTGGATTCACATTTAAAAAAAGATGGAGATTTTTGGAGAGGGTTCAGAGAAGGTATGATAAGATACCTCGAGAACTAAAGAGACTAGAGTATAAGGAAATGCATTAGAGGAAAGACGTTAAAGTGGTGATATGATAGAAACCCAGTAACCCCCTAAAATATATACGTCATAATTTCTATAACGGTATTGATGATGGCGGAATAACCTACAACCAAAATATGCATTTTCGTGAACACTGTTTTAACCTTATCAAAAGTGGATTTTTCGGCAACCCTATGAAGCACTTTATCTGCTATCGGGTGGTCAACCAATGGAATAACCTTTCAGAGGAGTCAGTATGTGCGGTGAATATCATTAGGTTTATCATTTATTAATAAATGTATTAGTGAAAAGAAACTGAAATTAAACTCTTTGCTCAATCTAGATATGTTTATTTTACGCAGATTTTACATTGATTTTATATTGTATAGGCCACCTTACTGTCAAATAACCGGTACCTAAACTCCAAGTGGCAATTAAATAAAAGAAATAAGATAAACACACCTTATTTAGTATCAAATTAAAAGTCCTGTTGAGTACATTCCGAAAATATATAAGTACTTGTAAATGTCAAAGTCAGGCGTCCTTGATCCAAAGAAGAAAATGAGATTCTCATCCTAACTACATATGTACATACACGTTTTGTAATGTATTTTTTGTTGGTATGAATTGAAGGGATACTGGGGAAATGATCAAAGTCAATTTAATTTTTTTAGATGAGGTACTTTTTATGAGATATAAATTTAGGTAAAATGTATTACTTTTAGAAACTGAACTATATTTGGTTTACAGATCAAATCTATTTTTTTTCACACCCAACGAACACTGGCTAAAAGGTCATATTTTAAGTTAACCCTTCAATTCATATATTAAAAAGCATTTATACTTATTTTTATTACGTTTTTTTATGAATAATTTGTAGCTTATGTATTTATCTATATAAATACATGCCTATTTACGGAATATACTTGATCAGACCTTTTATTTGACACGAAACACGATATATTTATGTTAATTTATTGACATTTAGACAATTATTTACTTGCTATTTGGACAGTTAATGTACCCTATGACACTCGAGAAGACATAACGATTCTTACGATACCAAATTCTTCTAAATCGGTTAGAGCGTTTAGAAGTTATGGTGGAATAAAGACACGGAAAACATATATAGATGAACCCTAAATACATTACACTACTTTGTTGTTGGGCAGTCGTGTAAAAAGAATAAGAAACACGACTACCGCTACAGAAATTGAATTTATAATCATTTCTATTACGGTTTTTTTGTTAAATATTTTTGGTTTATGTGTTTATCTATATACAATACATGTCTGTTTAAGGAATGTACTCAATCAGACCTTTCACTTTATATTCACGTTTTTAATTATATTAAAAACGATATTTTTATGTAAATTTATTGACATTTGGAGATTTGGTCATTTAGACAACTAGATATTTAGACGCAAATTTCATAGTTTTCGAGAAAAAAGCAAAAAGCAATGAAATTGGGAGTGTGTGGGTCGATAGGCAAATCGGTAGAGGACCACCACCTTTAGACCCATACCAAGCGGTTTTTCTTGATCAAAAAAATACACAGGTAATGCTATTAACAAACCAACTACTGCGACTGTAAATTTTTCGCTACCCTCCGTGCTCCAAACAAATTACACATTTTTCGGAATTATAATATTTTTTGGAGAAGACAAAAATCAATTCCTAAGTGATAAACGTACCCTATGACACTCGGGATGACATGACGATTCTAACAATATCACACTTGTAGAAGTATCACACTTGTTTATGTAGAAGTTATTGAGGAATAAAGAAACGGGAAATTCATAACCCTAAGCACATTACACTCCTTTTTTTTTGGGCAGTCGTGTAATAAAGTCCCCAAGACTGCTTTTAGATACTTTTAGTTTACTTTTCGTAGCTGCAGTCGTGTTTTTTTAAATTATTATGTCTTGTCGTGTTTGAGGACTTATTTATAATCCCAGTTAACTCTAAATTGATTTAATTTCTCGCATGGAAGTCGTCTGGTTCTTGAAATAGCGATGCAATGGTACCAGGTGCGAGGAGGACGGGTTGCGGGTTCGTGTTGTCGACCCGCTCGCACGGCGGGGTCAATTCTATTTATAGGCTTGGTGCTAAGGCGGGATGTTTCGCCCGGCGGCGACCGCGCGTGCGCCGAAGCACCACTGACCTCCTTTCAGTTCGTTCGCACTGCGACTTGTACTCGTCGAGCCGAGCTGCACCCGGCGAGGCTACGGCTACGGCCGATCGCCTCTACGCGAACCGTCTGCTCGGTATATTGGATTCTAGAGTAGTGCAGTTGAACGGAATCGAGTCTTAATCGTGCAGAAAATACGCATTCGCATTACGTTAGGAGTATCCTATAACCGACAAGTCAAACTATGAAAAAAAAGAGCTAACCTTGAAAAATATGTTGATAGCGTTGGGGGGATGGGGACGGGGATGTTAAGGGGTTACGGGTTTGACGCGCGGAGGGGGGGGGTTGTTAGCATGCCGGGAAAATCTAGGAGTGACAACCGATTTTTCTTTCTTTAAGGCTAGGCGCGCACTGCGATGCGTTACGACTTTTACGCTGAATAGAAAAAACACAGCATTTTTGCGGCACGCACACTACGTTTTTGTTCCGGGCACTGCGCTGGCAGCACCTAAGAACATTTTTTTTTCAGAAACAAAAAAATAACGTTCAATAGCTTAAATATGCTTTTTATATAATTCGTAATAGATCATTTCCAAGATATCGTTTCATTTTGTAACATGAAATGAACCATAAAGATAAGGCGGTGACAGCTACATCTATAATAATATTTTTCTCATTATTTTCTTTATTGTAATCGAAATTCTATGTCGAAAAACATAACAATTAAAATACGTTTTTTTTTAAAGGAAGTTACGTCTTATTCAATATAATATTAGATGATGAAGTACATTTCCATTACGAGTTTTCGCAGTGGCGATCCTGAAACTGTCACTTTTCGGTCTTCCACCGCAAAAATTCTGCAACAATTTACAGAATTTTAATCCGGCCCTATTTTTTTTTTGCAGGGTGCGTGGTTCTATGTGCGTCTATAGTCCACAAATCTTCCGGAAATAAAACGCACCGCAGTGTGCGGTTAGCCTAAGACAATAGTCCACATTACCATATAACGGGAAGTATGACGTCTTAAAGTGTCCGCGCATCGCAAAGAAATTTTATGCGCACGATATTCATTCAAGAATTTGCAGGCAACAGCTAAAAGGCACTTTCCTTAAAATAAACATAATCCTAAGACGTTACAATAAACATAAATATGAAAATGACACGGTTGAGAGAAAAAATCGATTTGCAGGCAACCGAGACGTCACCATAGAAATGCAAATCAGAGGACTACCTGAGGATATCCCAGAGACGTTATACAGACAACACACATTAGCACATTGTTTAATATTAATATTGATGCCAGGAAAAGTATAGCTATTAACCGAGAATTGTTAAAGAAAGGCGATAATAAGCAAAGGCCCGTCATTGTAAGGTTCTCGAAAAAGTAACTTCGTAATACTTTTAATAGCGCCATCAAGTTTTCCAACCAAAAGGAAAAATCCGGATAGCAAATAAACACTGTCTACCTCAACCTTAAAGGAGAGAAGAAACCCTACATCTACGTTTCCGAACATGAAATATTTGTTTTACGTTTCTAGGAAGTACCTACGTAAAAGAGCATAACTTCATAAAAGGTCAAACCTCGTACAAGGATGGGGTTGTATATTTGAGAAGGTCAGACAATGCCAAAATATTTTAAGCACGTGGTGAGGACACGCTCACGCGTGCTCTCCAAAAGAATTCTCCCTAAAGTTTTTTGATTTGTTGTTATCGCAAAAAATATAAAACTAACAAACAAGGCGAAGTTTTCGACAGTATTTTATACTAATTATATTTATTTAATATAAGACAATTATGAGACATGGCTGCTGCAGCCAGGATTGACTCCCGCCGAGGCCACTCATCAATGGTGAACAGCACAGAAACGAAAATGTGTATAAGCATTGAATTATGATAGCCCGTTCTAAGTTTCACCGCGACAGGGCTGCTGCACGCCAGGGTTGGCTTCCAACGAGGGGATTCCTCAACGGTCAACAGCACAGAAACGAAATTTTGTTTACGCATTCAATTATGATAGCCCGTTTTAAGTTTTACCGCAATAGAGCTGCTGCATCCAGGGTTGGCTTTCAACGAGGGGACTCTTCGACGGTCAACAGCACAAACACGAAATTCTGCATAGCGTTCAATTATGATAGCATGTTTTAAGTTCCACTATCACATGACTGCTGCACCTAGGGATTGGCTCGGGACAAAGCATCTTAATAAAGGCTTGTTTTTTAAAATGTGTTTTTACTATTAATTCGTAACATTATAGTAATAATAATAATAATAATAAATAAACACTTTATTTGCACAAAAAGGCGAGCTTATTGCCTAAAAGCAATATCTTACAGCTAACCTAAGCGTAACGTAAGCGACGAACTAAAGAAAATGATAAGAAGCTTGTATCGATATACGCATTGTATCAATATACGATATACATATACGATATACATAAAGCAATCTTTTATCCAGAAGCAACCCATCTCTTCTCATCAAGGACATTTCCACAGATACTATATTGTTTGTTTGTTTGTTTCTGGTCTTTATTATGAATTTTCACAATGGGAGGATTTATTGGCATACGACAATCTCTTACAACCAACCCTACTATGAAGTGTGTATATGTATGACATAATTCAAATGCAATTCCGTTAATTTTATCCCAACGGAAAATAATAACCCAGCCGGGAATCAAACCCGGAACCTTTCAATGTAAGATCAGGCAACCTAGCCACTATGCCACCCGTGTATTAAAAATTCAGTCGTTGAGATTTACTGATACGTTACTTGATATCATTTCTATGCATTCATATGTGCATACTCCGCAATACGTGGCTAGGTTATTTAAGTCAATTAACTACCATTAGGCATTTAATGCCAAACCCGATAATGGAAGATGCCTAGGAATTAGGAGCTTGAAACTACAATTTTACTACTTATATCTCTGTTAGCAAAGATTTATAAATAAATAATAATAACATAGAATTCAAGTTACACTAACCGCAGTTGGGGCTTCGGGTATTTTCTGCGGTTTTCCCCGTAACGCAACATGTACTCTATACATGATGAACATGCGATAAATTATATGTGTATGTGCTGCTAAATTTTGAACATTTCCAGACCTACATTAAAAATGCTATTGTTTAAAATATTTTTGACGTTTCACAACAATGTGGACATGTCCAATTTGATTTGATTACAATAGATAAGCGATATTTAAAGTGTTGGTCGTGTTCATGATCGTAGATTACATGGGCATATGCACAGTAATTGAAATCACGTGATAATCAACCAAATATAGAATAAATAAAGATATGAAATCTAATATAACATGTTAAATGTAATCTATCAGAATGATGGCTCAAATCGTTATAACTCTCCTTGTTTACGTGAAGATTTTTGTGAGATTGTTATACAAAACGCGCCGCTTTTTTTAACATTCGCTATACGTTATAAGAGATGGAAAAATGTAGTAATTTTAGACTGATTTCTAGGTTTAAGAATTTCATCCGAAATTCCGATAGCCACATTGATATTTGTTTACTTGGAGCCAAAAATAATTTATCATAATATCGCTGAAAATCAACAAAATTCATTAATAAAAGAATAATAAATAATTAAAGTCGCTTCTCTGAAATAGAAAAGAATTTCTGCAGGACACATACTTTAGAAGATATAGAGCTAAAACCGGAATATGTGCGAAAATTTCGCTGTTTTTTGGGCATTGCGCATTTTTCACGGGTCTTCGGAAGCTGCACATTAGGGGCGACATGCACCAAGCTCGGTTAAGATAGATAAACGTGTTTAAAGAGCCTAACCGCAGTTAAATACTCGAAACTGCTTGCACCATGCTCTGTTAAGCTAACCGCAGTTAATTTCGCTAACCGAGCCCTAGTGGCCGGTTAGCGCCACTAACCAGCCGTTAGCGAGCTGTCAAACGCTAGCTGTCAAATTTCTTGGTTAGATAGAGCGATCGCGATCTCGGTTGTGTCTATGGTTATCTTCTAACGCTCAAAAATGGATTTTGCGGACTCCGATTGGGCGTTAGTTAACCGGCACGTCCAAATAGTTGGTGCAAGCCGACACAATTTAACCGGTTGTTAAATTGTTTATCGTGGTTAGTTAACGACGGTTAGGATAATTTAACAGGCCGGTTGGTGCAAGTCACCCTAGGTGTCTTACTATTAGCATAGGTGCTAATTATATATTTTAAAAAATAAAACTACATGACCTATCGCAAGGTCGGATATACAGAGTGTTATTACTGCACGGGAATTTATTCTGTGGGTGAATCAATACAACGCGTTAAGCAACTTTTGATATTTTTTTTTGGAAAAAAAAACAAAAATAATATTGTTTTGATTTTTTTTTTGTTTTTTTCTTTAATTTGAAAATTTGAAGAAGTTGACTATTAAATAAAGGTTTGAGAAGCGTTTGAGCGCGCTGAGCCATCTAGCGGTAGGTAATAAGTCGTAAATAAACAATATCCGCAAGATTTTACCAACCGCTAGATAGCGCATGGTGATCATAGCTTTTCGTACTATTTAAATATAAAATTTAAAAAACAAATTTTCGGAAAAAACAAATATTTTAATTTTTTTTTCATTTTTTTTATTAAAAGTTGTTTATTTCGTTGTACTGATTAACCCACAAAAAATGCCCGTGCAGTAATAACACTCGTTATTAATTGACCGGCCTAAAGAATATTGCATTAGATTTACCAAAGTGATTGTTCTACTGGGAGCCACACAGTTTTATTTTTGTTACTCTATTAACAGTTTCGTTTAGTCTCATGTCAGCCATTGACACATTTCTATTTCTGCTAATGATGTAGGGATGTACCTCCCTAGGGAGTAGGGATGTACCTACCTATCGTCAGTGAACAGTTTGGTGATCTAAAATACTATTTTTTAACTGATAATTAGATTATTACTATTATGTAACTATGATGATTGTATTATTTTCCCTGCTCCTAACTGTATAGTAATTGACTAAACTTATATATTTGTCATTATGAATTTTTATTATTTTATAGTTGATTATTGAATATGGCTATCTGATTACTATGACGATTACGTTTTTTAAACAGCTTTTAATTTTTGTAACTTATGAAAATTATTCATTATATGATCTATATGCTATGTTTATTATTAAATGATTATAACTACAATTATTTAATAACCATCATGTTTTTTTTTTAATTTACCTATTATATTTTTTTATAAATCAAGTTACATGATTTTTTTACAGTGTAATTTTTTTATAACTATTATAACTATTTTATAACTACGAATATTTTAAAATACTCCCATTTTTAGTTTTTTTTTAAAGTTTTTTTTGGCTGTATTTTTTTATAAAGTTTAATACTCCGAAAGAAACTCAGCACAATTTAATAACGTTTAATTTTTAATAATGTTGTAACATTATTAAAAGCTCAGCTTTTTAAATATTGTATAATTTTTATACTCGGAAAGAAGCTCAGCACAGAGCGGTATTAGCGACGATAGCACATCATCTGAACCAACCATCCAACCATACGGGTCATCAACAGCAACAATAAGCGACTGCGTGAGCCCCAATTGCATGGGTTCTATTGCCATCAACGAGGAGTTTGTACTCAAATGCATTCGAGACCTGGATGTGAATAAAGGCGCTGGAAGTGATTTAGGCGGAAGATAGGTGATTTTTTACGAAGACGGGGGGTCTTCGTAAAAAATTGCGGCCTTCAACTAACACGCCCTCTCTCTATGATTTTCCGACTGTCGTTAGCTCAAGGAATCTTCCCTATAAAAAGGGAAAGAGGCACTCATAGTCCCGATTCATGAAACAGGCTGTAAAAACACAGTTAGTAATTATAGGCCCATATCAATTCTTTCTGTCTTAAGTAAACTGTTCGAAAAGGTGGTACACTCCCAGCTATATCCTTATATTGCAACACTTCTACCCGCCGAGCAACACGGATTTCTCAAGCAGCGTTCGATAGTATCAAACTTGGCAAAATATACTTACTTTATCCTAATGACCATGGACGGGCGAAAGCAAGTGGACGCTATCTACACAGACTTCGCTAAGGCATTCAATCGGGTAGATCACCCGATTCTTCTTTATAAATTAAGGAGGCTGGGAGTGCACGGAGACCTTTTTAGGTGAATTTCCTCTTATAACACAAAGCGGCACCAAGCTGTAGCAGTTGGCGGTTTCAGGTCTAACTTCGCGACAGTCCCTTCTGGAGTTCCGCAGGGCTCTCACTTAGGTCCTTTGCTATTTAACGCTTATATATTTGACATTGGCGTATGCTTCACCAGAGGACATTATATATTATACGCGAATGATCTCAAAGTGTATGCTCAAGTGTATAGCATAGCCGATTGTCTTCATATTCAGACAGATATTGACCGACTATTTGATTATTGTGTGGAGAATAGACTCACTTTAAAAGCTGTCAAATGTAATAGCATTACATTCAGTCGCAAAAGAGGAAGCATCAATTTCAAATACCGCGTAAATGGCGAAAATATCCCCGAAGTTCAGTGCATTAGAGATCTTGGGGTACAACTGGATCAGAAGCTGACGTTCGACCAACACATCAACAGTATTGTTAGCAAGTCATTAAGGACTCTGGGTTTTGTTAATAGAATATGTAAACCATTCTCGAACATTAACATCTTTAAAACGCTTCACTTTTCCTATGTTCCTAGCAACTTAGAGTTCGCATCGCAGATTTGGAATCAGCGATATGGCGTGTATAAAAATAGGGTGGAGGGCGTCCAAAGACGTTTCATTAGATACCTGGACTACCGTGAGCACTTGGGACTTGGAACTTACGAGAGCAGGCTGAACTATTTTAGTATGTGTTCACTGGAAGACCGCCGCACAGCGGCTGATATGACATAATTGCATAAAATAATACATAACGAAATTGATAACCCTCATTTGGTGAATAAACTGTCACTGTTGGTTCCGCCACGAAGGGTTCGCTCTCCTCGTGCGTTCAAAATCCCTCGTGTGAGCACTAGTTACGTCCAAAATTCTGTTATGCACCGCTTGATGACCACATATAATAGTCGATTCGAAGATATCGACATTTTTCACTTGAACCAACCTAAATTCAGCGAGGCTTACTTACGAGTCCTTAGCTCACTAGGCGTCTAGGAAGTGAGTACCTATATAATATATACATACAAATTGTTTCCACACACAGGGCGAAAATGAGAATAGCAAAGACTACAATTTGAATACCTATATCCTATCCTACATATATCCCATCCCTCTCCTTTCCTATCCTTGCAATAGTTTGTTAGTAATTTAATTTAATTTAGTGCAATGCAATTTTTGATTTACCTTATAAGAAAATAATGTAGAAACAATTAATCGGCCAAGGAAACACTGTATTAAAATCATTAGTCACAATTAATGAAGCGCTGTATGTTTCCCGAAAATTTAATAAATAAATAAACTATTTATTAAATAAAATTTCTCGTAGCAGTTTTGATTTAAAAGTAAATACACATATTTTAAGGTAGCTCAATGATTATAGTAACTCTTTACTTAGTTACGCGGTATCGGACAGTAAACATCATTTAATAATTGAATTGACTTTCTTGCTGTGGATCAAGTAATTTAGTTGCATATTATTTGATGTTTTTAATTGTAAATGTTAATATTTGTGTATTTTTTTTAATGAAATTAAATTAAATACCCTTTTCATCCTTGGGAAAATAACATTCCAAACTTTGAGAGTCGCGGCGATGAATTAGTCGTGTACTTCCACATACAAACTAATAATAAAATTGTCAAGTGCTAAGAATAATGACCGTGGATAGAGACAGCTGTTTTCAGTCCTTGTTTACGAGCCAGTGTGATAATTCGATGACGCAAATTACGACACGTGCGGCGGAACATAATGCGAATAGGCCGCCTGAAAAAATAAAGCGATTCTAACTGATCGAAATTAGTCTCTTTGGAATATGTTGCTATTGTAGCAGCTTGGCACAGCTAAGACTGTACGTGTACGTCTCGGATAGCTTTTTGATGTCATGGTAGTTTTGATATGTGACACTGTCTGTTGACCCCGACGTATTTCAGTATCTAAACCTATGGGCACTGTAACGGACCTTAGGTCCATTACATGCGATCAACAAATGCATCGATTTCCAGTGAAATCCACAGACACAATTCAACTATTATTTAGACTCGTGCAGCTATGAATCAGCACGACGAAACAATACTTTTACTCGGAATATTTTGGATTGCATCATTTCACGGCCTATATAAACCGGCGAAAAAGTAACCAAAGGATCATTCCTCGAGTGGTCATGTCTCCAGATAGCGACGGCACACTTCGGTGTCCCGGCTTCTCGGTCACATGTCATTCCCCGAGTGATCACCTTCCCCCAAGGTTTCGACGGCATTCGGCACTCTCTCTCACGAGTTAGGTCAACGAATCCGGCTCCTTGGTTTCCTTTCCTCATTCTCCCTGAGTCTCGAAGCATCAGTCTGTAATCCCACAGACTCGAGCCGTGCCCAGTACAAGATAATAGGAGCACACATACAATCCTCATCCGTATATCCTCGTAACCGCAGTCGTGCATCTATACACTCGCGTCAACGTAAACTATTCGGCAAGCGTTATAACTGGCAATATTCAAACCTTCGATCAATAAATTCCTTCTACTTCACATCAAAACCGCCTTTCAATACGGAGATAACTCGTAAGTTGATACCTCCACCTCACACCGAACAACCTGGAGTCTTGTGAGGAGTGGTCCCTCACAGTAACATAGTAAATAATAAGCTCCTCTTATTTTAGTAAATATGTAGCTCTTAAGCTATGACTTAAAAGTTCGCTTGTTATTATATTATAGTGCTATCCAATGTGCGCCGCCATACCTTGAACGCAGCCACATTGAACTTAATAAGAGAAGGTTAATATGTTTTTTGAAACTATGAGTACCATCTACATGTTGCGTTTAGTAGTCGAATCCTAGTTACCAAATCGTAGTACGATGCTGACCAATATAATACGCTATATAATCAATGGTAGTGCTTTTGCATGAATTGGCGTTGTGGTTACCTTAAGATGGTTATAATTTCGTTCTTATAAGCTGACTTTTGGAATCAGGTGCCTATTGCTGTAGAATCAGTTGCAGGTCTTTTGGGGAGGAGGCAATGAGAAAGGAATGTTCCCACGAAAAAGTTAAATATAAGGGGCGCACAAAAATCAGTTTTCATTCCGAATACCCACCTCATCAGTATTACCTGTTTGCATCTCTACCATACCTATTTGCAAATAAATAGATTTATATCTTCTTTGTATTGTTTATTGATGAACACAAATAAAATTAATTTAAAATAACAATATGTAAAGGTGTTAGGTTGAACCGGCTATCGGGACCTTAGCTTACAGTTACACCATCGACTATTATGGCAGTTTTTGTGTCTATTTTCTGGACGATTTTCTGAATAGATTAATCGTCACTAAAGGTAATATACGGCTCGGTGGCATAGTGGTTAGGTAGCCTGATCTTACATTCTAAGGTCCGGGTTCGATTCGCGGCTGGGTCACCATTTTCCGTTGGGATCAAATTAACGGAATTGCATTTTCAATTCTGTCGATCGAATGCAATAACAAGACACATACTTACAGACATGCTACACGCACACATACATATAACACGTCATAGTAGGGTTGGTTGTAAGAGATTGTCATATGACAATAAACACGCCCATTGTGACATTTTCACAATAAAGAGTATAAACAAACAAACAAACAAACACTATTGGAATACATACATAGACCCTCAATAATCGGACGAAAATACTAAACTTCTTAAGCAAAATAATCGGCAGGATATTCTTGATATTTAGTCTTTTAATAGGATATATATGCTGCAATTTAAAACAAATATATGAATCAGTTATCATCTTTAAGAATAAATCTTTCCTGTTTATCTTTTAAAAAGAGGCGATGAACTTTGTGTCTGCGTTGGTGATGATGTAAAAAATTACGTCCTGTGCAGTCATTTATTGGAGCGAGCATAATACATATTTATGACCTTTTGACACTGCATAAGCGATATGCTTTTTAAATATGGATTGCGTTGGTATTCAACGGTACATAATAACAGTATGCACTTGCAAATAGATATTTGTTAATTCTGTGCTGACGGACTGAGTCTTGCCACACGTCAAACGATGTCCTGAAATAGTTTAATTCATACTCACAAGCAATGTGCCAAGATATTAGATAACATATCGAATACTGTTGATCTTACTGCGGGTGTTCCGCAAGGATCTGTTGTTGCTCACTACCTTTTTCTCTTTATTATCATTTCTCTTCAGTAATCCTAATATTATAATCATATTTATTAGTTTCAAAATATTTACAACATGGAAATACTTTAATTAAGTTACAAGCATATAAGCAACATTATCTAATATACTTAATTATCGATCAGAGACGATCAAACACAAAATATATTTTTTAAAACGTAGAAACATTATCTACAATATACAGTAAACCATAAAAAAATAGATATAGTCAAAACGATAATAAGCATCGTAGTTCAAAAGGTAGATTAATAACATTATTCCAAAAATATAAACAATAATAAAAGAAAATAATGAATAGTCGGGATAAATGCATTAAATAATCAATCCTAACAGAATCAAATAATAATAACGACAATCGTCACAATAAAAGACAATCAGACATTAAACAGGTAGAAACATCTACAAAAGGAACCTTCTAAGTATAAATACATAATAATAATTAAATAATGTTGGTACAGCAAAAAAATCAATGGTATAATAGAAATAGTCCAAAAATAGTAATAATAGTCAAAGTAGGATTTCGAAGGCTATCGCGGTGTTTAACATTATATATACAAACGAATTTACATTACATTGACATTATATTGACATTATTTACATTTCATTACATTATAATTATAAACAAATATACCGCACTAAGTTTGTAACACCCAATATTTTGGCGATGTTGCAACCCCGTTGTCAAATGCTAAAATGCTCAATTGTCATCCGTTGTTCAGAGGGTAGGTTAACGTAATTTTCGTATGGAAGCGTACAAATGGAACGCTATTGGCGAGACTCCGTTGTTAGAATGTGTGCATGCGGCAAGCCTCGTTTTTGCCATTCAATTGAATGCATCCAGCATCGAGTAATCCAAAAGACGTGTTGCTTAACAATGTAATTCATCAGCGAACTGATTTTTTGCTTGAAAACACGTGCGGTGATGTCGTGCCGCTCACTTGATCACTTTGTCCGGGAAGCAGTATTTGAACAATTTCTATCCATTTCGGATTACTTTTAAATGTAATGAATAGGTCTGGCCGACCATAATGACGAACATAATATGTCATTGCATATTCATGCATGTGACGCGAGCTACCTATATTTGTCGCCGGTAAAATAGTCAATCGACCAACATTAGATGCATCTCCTTCGGTGCTAATTGCATCGCGTAAATGAATATACTCTTCCGAACGCAATTTAGCTAATGAAAATTAGGCGCTCTGTTTCGATTTTGATAGTCCGATGTTTGGTCATTACCAGAGTAGTAGAGAATTTTTCCCTCTGAGGTAGGATATTTGTCTTGTCTTGTCCATTTTGTTTCACTTAGGCCCAGAATATTGATCTTAGGGCGATCCATCTCTATGATGATGTTTGAGATTCCCCATGTTTCTTCATACCTCTTACATTCCATGTCGCAACTCTTGTCTTCTTCGTATTAGTCTTGGGATTCCCAACTGAGATTCTTCGCACCCCTGTCCCATTCAAGGGACGCCGACGACTCAAAGCCATACTTTTGGTACTTATCATATGAGCTGAATTTACTAGGGAACTTAATGACGGTGGTATCCCGTTGCCTTCCGTCATTGCAGTCTTGTGGCCGTTAAGCTATCCTCTAGCTGCGCCCGCAAGTGTTTGATGTAAGTCCTTTAGACTATTCTAGTCTTGTCCTTACGCCAATACTGAAACCGCTGCTACCCGATCTCAGGTTATAAAAACTACGCCTTTGTAACATGGCTTGCCTCCTGCGCTGATACTGCCAAATTCGCTGTAAACAACATCACCGCCGAATACCACCGTTGAGGACTTCACCTGTATCCCTAGGCAAGGGGTCTGTGATATACCCCACAGCACTGGGTCCTACCCTGAACTTCTCCGTCAACAATACCCGGCATACTGGGAAATGTGGTGCCCACTCCCTACGACGTGGACGCGCCAAGGTAGTATTACCCTTGTGAATGATAAAGAAGATGACTCTCATTCCATGGGCCGGGTTAAACTGACTTGTATATGCCCAAGCCCGAAAGCCCAGAGTCATTAGCATCATTATTTTTATATCGGTGTAAACATATGATTGGATACTTGTATATCATGAAAACCTGCAGTGTGTCTATAGAGCACTGATAAGAACATACAATATAAAGATAAGCACTGATTATTTCACTATAGAAGTTGGTTATCTGTATATTTGTTCGTTTTCGCTTTGGAGAGCGATTGGTTGCTGGGGCAGATAGGATGAGTTTTTGGTCAGTACGAGAATATGTCGTATTTCCTATTTCATATATTTAGAGATTATTTACTATCTTCGAAGTGGAACTTTTTCCTAAGATTAGGCATCATATGTATAAACAAACATCTACTGCAATATCATCATTGATGGAGGTGAATAGTTTCCCAGTGCTGATTTCGGCAGTTGTTCTAACTTAATAGAACAGTATAACTTTATTTAACTCTGAATATAACTAAAATAAAAATTCTTAACAAATATACGATGGATTTAAATTTAAAAATGCACAAATTACGGTCTTATCACTACAGCGATATCTTGCAGCCGATCATTTGATAACCTAATTTTTAGTTGTCATCGTAGAGTACCTACATATAATAATTTAAAAATAAAATAAACTAAAACAATTAACTATCAAACTCCATTTTTTACTATTTTTTCCCAAGGAGAGGATAAGGTTGGGGACTTCAAAGGTTGGGGGTGTCAAATGTTTACTGAACTACGTTTTGATAGTGAGATATGAAGGTGTATTTCTGATGGAGTATGAGAGCTGACTCCATTAATGAGCAGAATGGACCTGCGATTCCACACCCATAACGCCGGGTCAATGGGTCCGGCTCACGTGAAGCCCCCGCTAAAGGGCCATTGCCAAGCGGAGAATGTCACGGGCCTTAGACAAGGCTCTAGACTCACAGAGTGCAGACTTCACTTCAGTTCGACATTCGACGACGACCATTTTCTGTAGTCGTATAAGTTATATTTATATTTTTAACTTTTTCAATTCTTTCTCGTGCAAGTAAATATCGTAGTTATAGTAATATCGGGTTTTCTTTTTGACGACTTCGTCCTGTGGGGACGAAACAGTCTAAGACCGTCTTCTCTTTGAGTTATCGGAGCGCAGCTTGGTGCACCAACTACAGAATATCCGGCCTTCGCTGTGTCAGACACAGGTGGACTGTGTAGGTATGTGTCTTCAGGTGGAATTCGATGTTCCGATCGGACTTCTCCAAATAGCAGTAGCTTTGGAAGACCTCAATCTGGCACAAAGGCGAAGTGGGAGAGAGTCTCCGATGAACTTCGCTGTGTCGCGATGTCGGTTCGGATGTCGGTGTCGCGATGTCGGTTCGGAGCAATAGCTCTGAAGACCCCAAACTGACATACCAGGCGACGCACTTCGCCTGGACAGCAATCGACGGTGGTGCACCATATTTAAAGTCCGGTGTGCGAACCAACCGGCCAGTCGGTCGCGCAGTAGCGCTGTGGTGGCCACTATTATTTTGACTGAAATTGTAAGAAATATGCACTTTACTAGTACAATCTAAATTTACGTTTGGATTACGATTGGATTACGTCTGGAAATATTACGTTTGGATAGTACAATCTAAATTTTCGAGGATTGGATATATTTAATTCGTCATCAAATACTTGCTCCAAAAAGTTTAAAAACACGATTCACAGCCTTCGGCTTGAATATTATTTCTTCTTGTAATTGTAATGATAATTTTGTATATTACAAATTAAATATAATATTATGTATATTATACGAATTTACGTTACCTAAAGATTTATATTATATTATTATTTTACCTTATTATTAATATTATGATATTATTTTATGAATGATATAGCAATTTATTCTGGTGTATATGGCTATTGAATATATTATAGGCAATTTATTTCAAGTAATGAGTAAAATATATGTAATAAATTCATAATGTGGCATTTTTATCCTCTTCCACGAAATTTACCATTTTTGTGCTGTGACCTGTTTAATCGTGAAAACTTTTAATTGTCCTTAGTTATGGATACTACGCTTAAATATTCAATATAAAACGCTGCCATATCACTGAAAAAAAAACATGCTGATGCATATTGGTTTATTCAAACTGGATTAAATAGTTAATAGAATGATAATTCTGCAGTGAATTTTTTTAATCGTTAACACGTATCGTATCGATCCCCCAGCAATTATAAATATACGAAAACGGTTAGGTATGAAAAAGCTATGTGAAAAATATATAATTTCAATCCTACATCTCTTTCTTTTTATGTAAATTGACATGTAAATTATACAAAAAACTCCGCATTTAAACTGGAACTTTTTGGAACTTACGAGAGCAGGCTGAACCATTTTCGTATGTGTTCACTGGAAGACGTCCGCACAGCGGCTGATATGATATTATTGTATAAAATAATACACAACAACATTGACAGACCTTATTTGGTAAATAAATTGTCATTGTTTGTACCGCCGCGAATGGTTTTTGAAGTCACTCTAGTATAGGACTGCCATATTTGCTAGGGTCTCAACGGGACGCTCTGGACCGCAAAATATTGGTATAGTTATAACATTTGGCATTTTCATTTTGAATTTTCGGTTTTATTAAAAAAGTTAATCCATCTCTCTTCCACGTAGTACTTCTTCGACTGCCACTCTTTAGATACACGTTCAGACCACAAAAAGTTTTCAGATAAGTTCGAAAGCATTTGTCGCTCAAAATCACACCATTTTAATTAAGAAGGTATAAAATAGATTTTCAAACTTTGTCCATTCTAGGACTCCAAGTATCGTCATCCAATCGAAAACTCAATATTTATTAAATGAGACAGGATGGCGGTTTCGACTACAACGGGCGAACCCGTCACCCCAAGCAGGTATAACGATATAGATCGTTCTTTCAGCCGTGGGATGAGCGTAGAAGACTTGGGGACAAGACAATCTACTGTCTAGTTCACCAGCAACCCGTTAGAGACCAACGCCTTACGACGAGGCACCGGGAAAGCTACCCAGCGGGCAGCCTCATCCCTAACTACCAGTTTTGGCAGGATATCTCCGTCTGGAATTAACCTTCAGGGTACCTCCGTCCTCCCCACTGGTTACGGGTCCGAAGTCGCTTACGCAACCTCTACCTGTTGTATTACAGCGGTAATCCAGTTTGAATTTATCGCGGACCTGGGCGTTCTTTGCCCGTAGTGCCACACGGGGTCGAGTGGCCCAAGGTCATTTCAAGAATGGCACGACAACAGGTGAACATCCACCCCCGCTGCTTAGGAAACGGTATATTTCCATAGTCTCACCCCTTCAGAAATTAGTCAGAATGCACAACCGATTGGCTTGGCCGACCGGTGCGCAAACCGCCCAGTGGCGCCGGGATGCAATTCCGCCGGGAGAAATTGGTCTACCAGCTCTGAGGCCTGAGACACGGGAGTCTTACCCTGGGTAGCCTTCCACTCGAGGAGGCTTCTGAATAGGAGCTGAATCGTGAGAGACAGATTAAATGAAACAGACCACTTTTCATTCATTCATTGTGCGATGTGCCCAGTATCGGGACATTTTAGCGTTTGTCGGGACAGAGGACTCAGGAACGGTGACAGTCCCGATATATCGGGACGGATGGCAGCCCTACTCTAGTACGCTCTAGTTACGCGAAAAAACGAACGTGTTCAATATATCGACATATTTCACATGAGCCAACCTAAGTTCAGCGAGGCTTTACATAGATTACTTGGCGACTACGAAATAGGTATACACTGAAGAATATGCAATGAAAAGTTCGAAAACAAACAGGTCGAAAATGAGACATAGCAATAGACAATAATTTAAATACCTATATCCTATCCTATAACCCATCACTCTCCTTTCATATCTTAGTGATAGTTCGATAGTAATTTAATTTAATGCAGTTCAATTTTGATAATTATTGTATAAGAAAATAATGTAAGGCAATACTATAGGAAACACTTAATAGGCCAGCAAAACATTGTAATATTATAATTAGTTATAATTATTATTAATGGAGCGCTGTTTGTTTCCCGAAGATTAAATAAATAAATAAATAAATTTATATCTCAAACAAATTACCTTCAGAAACTCTCCTAGAGGTAGCAACAAACGCCATCGTCGCACCGCGTATTTATAAATTCATTGCATATATTTAGATACATTATCTATACTAATATTATAAAGAGGTAAAGTAATCTCTGGATCTACTGAACCGATTTTGAAAATTCTTTTACCAATAGAAAGCCACGTTATTTGTGAGTATCATAGGCTATATAATCCTATATATATATAATCCGAAAAATGTAGCCTTTTTCGTGCTAGTCGGATTTGCAAAGTAAGTTGGAGAAAAAACGGTCGAATGAAAACGTTTCTTACGAACGCTGCTTTAACGATGAGAGATATATGATTGAGTTCTAGAGAAAAGTTGTAGAGCTTGGTAATGCCTACAAAAAAGTCAGCGACGGCATATGTCTAAATTTTATATTTAAGTCACAAAAAGTAGTTTTTTTATAATAAAAAAATTATTTAAATCGTTTTGGTCATATTATCAACAATTATGAATTCATATCAAAATAAGTAAATTTATCATCTCAAGTGTTTAAAACAAAAGACTTTTCTATTTACTGCATATAATTTCCCTTTTACTGCATAAATGGTTAAAGAGATAAGACACTCACAAGAAGACACTCACAAATAACGGTAATATAGTCAAATTGGCATGCAAATACATACATGCATATGCAGTAAAAACATAACCCTTCTTTTGGCAGACAGAAAATAAATCATAGCACTCAGTACTAACCGAACCACACTCATAATTTCATCACAAGTAAAAAGTTTTATCGCCCAACGAAGTGGGCACGGGTCCGCTAGTATCAGGTATTCTATTTGATAATTATGTTGATATATTTCATATCTTCAAGTAGCATCATATCAATATAGCCGAAATACAATCCCGATTTCCGACACAAGAAATACAGACTGTATACAAAAAACTTTTCTCGCCATTCTCTGTGATTTGGCGAATATAGAAAATCTCGAATATTTTCCGCGAGGCATTTGTAAAGGAATCCGCCACCTGATCACCTTCACCTCGCTATCTCACCGTTACGCTGCCTGGGTTACCATAATAATGTTAAACCGAAATAGACGCCTGTAGGATGAGCTAGAAGCGACATGGTTAAACTATTTACTAACTAAACACATGAAAAAACGCTGCTTTTAATTATTTTACATAGCTTGTTGTATATTTTACATAGCTTGTTGTATATCTTGAAAAGGGAAGAGTCATGTCGACCCATTTTTAAAAGGCTAAGAATCCTCACCTTAACCTCACTCTATCTCTTTAAGTTACTAACTAATTTTTTTAAGAATAAAGAAACACATTATAAAAAGTTTTCAGATACACATACTAAAAATACGAGAAATAAATTAAACATTTTTATACCATGTATTAAACTAAACACAGCAAGGAAAGACAAAAAATACTCAGGGCCATATTACTTTAACAGGCTACCAGAAAGTTTAAAAACTATTCAAGTGGAAAGCTTATTCAAAAAGTTACTTAAAGAATTCTTATTAGACAAAGCTTTTTACTCGATCGATGAGTTTGTTAATTTTAAATAATTTTTCAAATTTTTTGGTCATTTTTTTGACAATTTTAAGTAGCATTTTTTAATTATTCTGACTTTTTCTGATTTTAATTTCTTGATTATTTTTATCAATTATTTTAATTTGTGGTTTTAGTAAATAAATCTTAAAAATGATTTGGATGCCCTAAAAGCAATAATGAAGTAACTGTATGTACGTAGTGATAAATTTAAATATTGTAAAAACGAACTAATATACTGTAATTTAAATGTACCTAAATATTAAGTTTCTACAATCTGTTAAGATTTTTTGGAAATAAATTGAAATTGAAAAAAAAATAAAAATATTTGCAAAGGCGGAATAACGTAGTATACAGAACAGTGACGACGGAAGTATCTAGAGATTCTTTTCAGCATTAGCAAAAAAATATTTTTTAGTAGAAGCAACATCTTTTTATTCAACTAAAAATGTCTTATTAGTAGAACATGTCCAGCCCTGTCCTCCAAAATAATTACATTCGCTGCGCCGAGCCACAAGGGCTGTCACAAACAACACATACACGGTTGACAGGTGGTGAGCCCATCATAGCAGCGTTGCAATTATTCATAATTATTATGTACATTTATGTATTTTTGGTTTAAAGACTGAGAGCCAGTTCCCAAAATTTTTATTTAACAGGATATAAGAGGTGGTGCTGACTTTGACACAATATCCATCACTATATATTAGTAAGTGTAAGTAGGTACTATACAAACTAACAATAAAGAGGAACATGCAGGAAAAAAAACATTTCATCTATTAATATATATTCAACAGGTACCAAGGAAAAAAGTAACATTTATTGTGGTGGTCGACTACAACGGGCGAACCCGTCACCTCAGGAAATTTTAACGATAATAATCGTTCTATCTCCCGTGAGGTGAGCGTAGAAACCTTTGAGGACGATACAAGTCTACCGTCCAGCAAAAACCACAAACCCGCCAGAGACCAGCGCCTTACGGCGAGGCACTAGGATGGTAACCCAGTGGGGATTCCCCCCCCCCCCCCCTGGCTACACAAACTCGTCCGCTGGTGCTACAAAGCGAATCCAACATACGACTGCAGAACTCTGCAGGATGAATATGTCAATTGTCAACCCCCATCACACACCAGGACCTACAAGAGACGAACAACAAGACCACAGCCGCATATTTTTGGAGAGACGTGTCACTGGCCCGGACACGTTAACAAACAAAAACCAGTTTTGGTAGGATATATCCATCTGGAATTAACCTTCAGTATATCTCCTTCCTACCTACTGGTTACGGGATCGAAGCAGCTTACGCGGCCTCTACCTGTCGTAAATTCAGCGGTTATTCAGTTTGAATCTATTGCGGACCAATGGCATTGTTTACCCGGCTCTGAATTCAGGATCAGGTAAACAAATGGTCATTTCAAGAGTGGTTGACGCAGGTCAACCTCTACACCCGCTGCTTAGGAGACAGTATATTTCCATAGTCCCCAGACTCCTTCAGCAATTAATCAGAATGCACAACCGATTGGCGTCGCCGAACGGTACGCAAACCGTGCAGTAGCGCCGGGAGGCAATCCCCATAAGAAACCGATCCACCAGCCGTGAGGCCTGAGACGCGAGAGTCTTACCCGGGGTAGCGTTCCACACGAGGAGGCTGCTGAATAGGAGTTGAATCGCGAGTTGAACCGATCCGAGTACACAATGGATCTTGTGGCCCAAGCTGCACGAAACCATTCCCTAAAAAGGTAACAAAAAAAATAGGTAGGTAGGGTAACATAAATCACATATTATATGTATCAATCACCTGTCAATTATTATGCATGTGTCTACGTTGCGCCGCCCTGGTGGCTCGGCGCAGCGCAGGTAATTATGTCGACGACAGGGCTCGAGATGTTCTACTATTGTTTTTTTTACTATGCCAGCGATGTCCCGCAAGATATGCTCATACAGGAAAAACCCGGAAAAGTTAGGTAGGTATCTAAGTGATGATAATAATAATGTTGGTACGTCATATCATTTATTTAAATACTGTTTATTTTGATTAGGTGTATGTATTTTATAGCATAGCGTACCACTACATAGTAAAACACTGCGTAGATGCCGGTTAGGACGACGAGAAAATATGAAAAGAAAACGTCGATTGAGTACTGACAACTTTTAATAAAGTATTGCTTTCTTGTTTTACAAAGGAACCACTGATTGCCGTTTTAATTATACTTCAATAATTAATTAGCAAAAGGCTACCTACAAGGCACAATGCGAAATCTGGTTCCGTGAAATTTATTTCCTAATTTATTTCTTTTATTTAATGCTTGTACAATAAAAAGTAGCTACGAAAAAAAGAAATTGAACATTGTAAAAGAACAGCTTAAGAGCGATAGAGCACTATGTCCCTCAGCGCATTATCGAGCTCGAATCGAATCGAGATTAAATCAATCGATACATTGATATTTGATATTGTAAAGACCTCAAATATAGCATTCTTTAGATGGTGGCTAATCCACTCCTGTCATATATCAGGGAGGGGGGAACAGTTATGTACCTGCGCTGGCCCCAGTTCCGCCTTCTTCGTTGGAAAAAATCTTTAGAGAAGGAATATGGTACGGCACTGATGATGTCCTTCTACCCGATTTCGGCTAAAGCATCATCAGCATTTCACGGTTCATTGTATGGGATTTCTAGCTGATCCGCCTTCTCGTGCGCCCTCGAGTGACTGACGGATCTAATTTAAGTCCAGCTCAAATTTTCTTCTTTGTCGAAAGATTTCGTGCTCTTCCTTACGAGCTGTTTCCACCCAGGGAGACCCAGTTGTATAAAGTCGGTCAAGAGCACGGTCAACACCCATCCGGCGGCCTTCACGCAGCAGGTAGAGCCATGGTAGGACGCTGGCCTGTGTGCCAGGAGTCAACCTTCGGCGCTTCTGGACGGATTGCGCACCAACTAGAGTTGTCAACTACAACGGGCGAACCCGTCACCTTTACAGTTTTAACGATTAGTCGTTCTATCTCCCTAGATTGAGCGCAGAATACTTGGACAAAACAGTCCACCGTCAAGCTCCACCACATGCCCGTAAGAGGCCAACGCCTTAACCGCGACATAGTCAGGAGTGTTACCCAGCGGGCTTACACTCACGCCCTTACTTCCAATTACGACCAGCTTCCTCCAGTCTCTCGATTGGTTACGAGTTCGAGGTCGCTTACGCGGTCTTCTCCCTTACGAAGCGGTGAAACGGTGTATACCGAATCTATCGCGGACCACGGCATCCTTCGCCCAGCTATTCACTCAGGATCAGGTAGCCGAAGGTCGTTTTAAGAGCAGTCGCCGTAAGGTCCGCAACCACCCCCGCTCTATAGGAAACAGTACTGCTTCCAGACTCCCTCGACTGTTATTCAGAGTGTACAATCGATTGGCTTACGCCGCACGGTGCGCAAACCGTCCAGGAGCGCCAGAAGGTTGATTTCTAGGGGAAACTAGCCCTAAGGCCGGAGTCCTACCCAGGCTCGCACTTTCATTCGTTCATTCAGACCCCTTTTCATTCATTCATTGTGCGATTTGCACAGTATCGGGACATTTTAGAGTTTGTCGGGACTTCAGGACAGAGGACAACAGTTACATTCCCGATAAATCGGGATGGATGGCATTCATTTGGCCCTTTTGCACATCTTTGTATCGCAGACCACCCTTGTTTGCGGTTGCCCTCTCGAAGCTCATAGTAGAAAATGCGCTTACTCCTCGGTTATACTCTGATGGGGAGGCACCAGCGCAGCTGTCACCTAATGGCAACCCTCACAGATGTTTTATCTCTTTTTTGTACTATTTAAAAAATCTTACATCAATTCGTCCCCCACTAATATAAGTGCCTTTTCAGTAGGCAACCAATACGAAATCAAGGTGTAAATATTTACAATGGCGGCTCGATTGCGTGTACAATTTATTACAAATAGGTACGGAATAAAACTAAATAATTATATTTAGTTTTATTCCGTACCTGTCGAGCTAATCGAGCCAGCCATAAGATATACAGATAATTATATCTGTAACGATAACAAATAACCAAAAATAATACTAATATATACATTAAACTACATCCGTGCAAAACAGGAAAAGATAATGATGAAGCATAATGGCGTAAGAAGTCGGCATGTCAATCGTCGTTGCCGAATTTGCATTACCGGTAGTTGATAACACACTGCAAGTCTGGAGCAGTCTGACTGCTAAATCGCCAATAGCAGTCAGTTGTCTTGTTAGAATGTGGCAGTGTCCTTATCGATTGTATGAGGAGTCATTATCGATCATGATGTACATGTAAGTAGATATCGTCTGGACTATGCGTAAAAATAACGTACGATACAACCGTCTTTTCTGGTTTGTTTGTTTGTTTATACTCTTTATTGTGAAATTTCACAATGGGCGAGTTCATTGTCATACGACAATCTCTTCCAATCAACCCTACTCATGGTGACTTACTGATGATGGCTTCTGCTCTACTGATGATGATTTAGTTAGACATTTCGCCCTGCAGTTGCATTATTAATACTGACTTTTCCGCATTGAAATGCTAACATTCCACATTAAAAGACCAAAATTAAAAAAATACTCCTGGTAAGATATTTCTATCGCCATGAAAATTCCCAAAAAAATAGGTGGATTCAAAACACCATACTTTGAAGTCGCAATTCACAAGAGAGGGGAAAAGCATGATCATCAAAAAATCGTTTGTGTAACCCCAGAACTTTCCAGGCAAGTAGCCAAGGATTTTGAGCGTGATGTCCCTTCGGGAAGGAGGTTGACCGTTGAAAGCGACAGTTGGCGACGAGCGCGGGTAGTGAGAATGTAACGCATTAAACGCGTTCGATTCAACGTTTACACAAATATACTAACCGGCAAAAATTCAATGTGATTTCGGCTCAATCTGTGTATATATATCCTTCTAGCCGTGTTCGGCCATAGCAACTGCATTGTAGATTCTAGTGACTTCTTTAGTCTTCTCAGAGTCCATTGTTCGCAAGCAGTCAAGTGCGCAGGCTATATTATAGTGCACAGGTGGGCGCGCGACCACGGGTGCACTCTCTCTTCCTCCCTCTTCTGAACCCGATGGAACAGAGACCGTTACGACCAGAGAAAAGTTTGGATGCAGATAAAATAAAATAAATTAATTAATCGCCGACACAGCAATGGCTGTCATTGTTAAATTTGTACTCAATATTGCAGCTATTTTTTTCGGATTTAGTTCGTTTTTCCACACTGTCATTTATGAATTTGGTAATAAGGCTTGTGGCGATGTTTAAGGTTTTTCTGGAGCTATTGTAGAGATGACCGGTGAATTATTGGTAGTTGTTGTAGTAGGCGGTGATGTAGAAGATGCATTATTGGATTTATCCTGGTTTTTTATTGATCTCGTGTTGTTGCTCATGGGGCTGTGTTGAATACAGCATACAGCCTCTTGTTCCGACATTATACAAAATTGTGACAGTTTCCCTTTTGGCAAATCCCCGTCAGTTTTTACCGAATCTGTGTACCGAATTTTAAGTCTATACATCCAATATTTCGAGATTGAAATATGACTAGTGCGGCCCCTGGTGGACCAAATCAAATCATATTTATTTTCAAAAAATCCGTTTAGGGCGTAGAAAATACAGACCGATTTCAATCACACTTTTTCAATTCTTGCCATGAAAAATATGAAGCCTACTTTATGACAATCTGGCAATATTCCCTCTGAAAAGCTTAAATTGTAAAGATATGATAGACAAGGTGCCAGTACACGTTTATGGATTTTAATTACGCTAACAGGTATGTCATCGAGACCAGTTGATTTTTTGTTCTTTGGAGAGTCGATGCATTTTCTATTTCTTGATTGTTGATCGAGAGTTTGATCCTTATTAAATGTAGTTTATGTAGAACTCTTTGGATGCTTTCTATTTTTCTAGTTTTCATATATTTTTGTTATTGAATTGCTGATTCTCTATGTTTTCTCATTATTTCTGTTGTTTTTTTATTTTTCTAGTTTTTATGTCTGTTATTTTTGAATTTCTATGTTTTTTTCCAATTATTAGTTTTTTATAGACTTTTTTTATAATTTTATGAGTAATTTGAAATGTAATTTTATTTGTAGAAATACCAATTTTATTTGATATGTAATTTCTATACCCAGATCGGGTTTTTGAAAATAAATTATTCTTATTCTTATTCTTATACATTCCAAACTTCAGCTCAATCGGATTAAGCGTTTGGGCGCTATCGTTTAGGAATACACACAGAAAGACACACACAAACACACACACACACAGATTTCCGTTTGGAAGTCTGTGTGTGTGTCTGTCTTTCATGTCTATAAGTTAAATATTCAAGATTGAAATATGACCAGTGCCCCCCCTCCCACCCGGTGGACCGATTTTAATGACAGCCTCAGTCGGATAAAGCATTTGGGCGCTATCGTGGAGGAATACACTCAACAGACATGCAGAGAGATACACAGCAGACTTTCGTCTGGAAATGGTTTTAATTGTCTCAGGGGGCTCAAAATGGATATTTCCAGCTTCATCCCGAAAAGAAAATTAGCGCCTTCACAATACTTACCCTCATTGTTGGTGGGCCGGGAAAGTAAAAGGCCGGAATCATATAAGGAGATGTTATCATGATGATGTCCGCGAATAATGTCGCTTCGATATCCGTAAGAAACCAAGGAAATATGTTCACACGAAATTGGGCCGACATGCGTCCTGTTTTCTCTGGCCTACCCAATTACATACCCTCTGAATATTTAACAAGCAATCGCAGCTACAGCTCCATGTGAAACGAACATTGCCCCTCCAGAGACCCACCTTCGATGCGGACGACAAATAAGCTCTTATCGATAGAGGTCATAATATTGGCTTTGTGTGGTAGATTTCGACAGTAATTTCCCATTTCTAGGTAATCGCACACGTGGCAGGCTCAGTTAAGTAAGCTAAATACAATATTCACTGCCATTCTGGAAAATAAACGTTCACGTGGTGCTAAGCATTCAGTTTCAGTATTACGATGGGTAGCGAATGGTTTCGTGCAGCTTGAGTCATAAGATCCATTATGTTCTCGGATCAGTACAACTCATAAATCAACTCCTATTTAGAAACCTTAGCATGATAACATCTCCTTATATGATTCCGAAGAATCTTTATTTTGCAAAAGAGAGCACTGCGCATTATGTATCAGGTAACGACTAGGACCTCATGCAAAGAATATTTCAGCAAGGCAAGGGTAATGACTATGTATTCGGCGTTCATATACCAGTGTCTAATGTATGCTAGACAGCACCTAGCAGAAACTGCAATTAATGCAGACATTCAATCGCATCATACCCGCGGTAGCTCTCTTTTACGCATACCCCGAATGCGACTGGCAAAAGTACAGAAAAGCTACTTGTACCTTAGCATTAAATTCTATAATCTACTTCCTACAAAATTTAAACAGTCGGAGGACATAAAATTCAAAAAAAACATCAAGGAGTTGCTGATAGGCCACCCTTTCTATAATCTGGCCGAATTTGAGGGCCATGATTTTTCAAATATTGTGCCCATTTAAATTACTTAAAAAAGTAGAGCCTTATTGTCTGATATTTTATATGGTCTTATTTTATATTTGTATTTTTAGTTTAAAGTGCATAACGTAGATTTAATTTGATTATTTAACATTTTACTGACAATTTGAATATTACGATGAATAATTTTACTACGTATCTTTTCGAATTGCTAACTACTTCAAATATTAGGCTTCTATTTTGATTATTTATATTTACAGTTTGACAATATAGTAGTTAATTCTTGACTACCTATGTATGTTCAGTAAAGAGTAGTAACGAAACTTACTACCTAACCCTATTATTTTGACACGTCCAAGAGCGGTCTTTAGACGTCAATTGGACATGACGAAAATGTAATGTAATGTGGAAGGCTACTCCGGGAAAGACTCTCACGTTTCAGGGCTCGCGGCTGGTGGACCGGTTTCTTCTGGGGGATTGCCTCCCGGCGGTTTGCGCACTGTTCGGCGACGCCAATCAGTCATGCACTCTGACTAATTGCTAAAGGAGTCTGGAGACTACGGAAATATACTGTCTCCTAAGCAGCACGGGGATCGATGTTGACCTGTTGCCATGCAAACTTAGAAAGGGCTATCATAACTGAGTGCGTATACAAAAATTTCGCGTCTGTGCTGTTAACGGTTAAGGTGAAAAATCAGGTCATGCTTACCATAAAAAAGAAGCATTGCCATCGGAACTGAACCAACATGTAAATTTTTAACTTCATATTATAAGATTTGAGGAGTTCCCTCAATTCCTTGTGGGTCCCATTTACAGAACAGAATTTTGATAAAAATGGGACCAATCTGCAAGTACCTATGTCCTTCCAATTATTTTTTTTTGTTTAATTGGTTCATAAATGGCAGAGTTGTGAGGTAACAAACATTAAAAAAAAAGATACAACCGAATTGATAACCTCTACCTTTTTTTAAAACGTAGATCAAGATATTATAAAATGATTTTTATGTTGTTACAACAGCGTTATGCCACAAGCTATATCTATGTTTACCTAGCTCCACATTCCGACTTCCTATTCAGAAACTGGCCAATCGATGACAGCTATTTTCAGCTGTTTCCAAGTCTATGTTGCCGTGCGTGAGCAAAATCAATTAGTGGGAAAATTAACAGTTGAATCGATGTCAAAACAAACGTCACCCAACAGGTGATTTGAAAAATCAATACACATAGTTAAGAGACGTAAAAGACATTCATGCATGATCGAGATTGGGTAAACTACTGAACTGGATTGAGTCAAAATCAGCAGACAAGTAAATTTAGTTTAATGGAGAGAATTGATATTTCAGAGAGTTTTACTTTTCCAAAAAAATACATCGTGATACACGAAGTATGTAAATATGGAGTCTCGCTTTCAGAAAAATTTGGAATTCGAGTTTACACCGGCACTCTACGATTTGAGATCCAGGGAATCCAAAAATAGTGATTTCTGGAAAATGTCTGTGTTTGTATGGGTCTACGCGAAATTCGATACCTTTTTTTTATAAAAGATATATATTTAATTAATCGAAATATTGGCAAATATTATATATTATGTGGTCTTGTAATTTGAATGGGAGTTGGTTAACCTTACGAGCAGCGGCATAATTTCATGGCAGACCGCGGCAATTTATTGGAATTTCTTGCAATATCGCCGCGCTCGACAAAAAGTACTATTACTATGGAACTACTATAGCAATCAGAAAAATAATAACTGTTCAATCATCGCATTGAAATTTCGTATATAGAATATTGAAATATTATTTTGTAAAACAATTAAATAAATATGAATAAAAAAGAGAAAGTCGAAAAAGTGAAAAAAACTCGGCATTTCTAACTTGTACTTATTTTACGGAAAAATACTGAACCCTATTTAGAAATTAAATACTATCGTGATCTTTATTACATTCTCTATCAAAGGTAATATTTCGTTTTGCTTATCAGGTCATAAAAACCAAAAAAAATGTTGATGATTTCTCAAAAAATAGAAAAAAAATGATGTTTAACAATGGAATTTTACCAGATATATCCGCGAAATGAAGCGCGAAATTATTATAGCGGCCGTCTACGTATCTATGGTAATAATGAGATATTTGGTATCGATTTTAGGATGCGTTCGAATTAGAAAATAATATTACTGTGCGCTCCGTGAACAAGCCGCCAATATTGGTCGCTACGTAGTCAACGGTGTTCTGTTGTGCAACCAAATTTGGTCGTTACGTAGCCGAAGGGCCTCTGCTGTAAAACTCTTGTGGCTATGAATCATTGCATGTTTTGAAGACATTTTTACTCTCTCTTCAATTATCTTTTCCCTTGTAAAAATTTATCCAAATTCTGAAAAAAAAACGGTAGTCTGTGCTGCTTTGGTCAGTAAAGAGTCTCTAGTCGCAACTCCTGCAATTTCGCGAGTGTTTGCTCTGAAGTGTGTGGTCTGACGTTGTCGTGTAGAAGCGGCTGGTAAGTGGCGAAGAGCGACTTACCAGGATCCTTTGTTTAATCACGAGCTTATTCATTATTGTCTAAATCAACATCATCACGGTCATTAACTGTAGTGCCAGCTGTAGTGAATAACACCGGCATAGGACTACTAGACCGTCACAATTACCTTCTTTCGACTGATCTTGCGTTTTGTACGTTGTCTAGCTGTTTCTTCTGGAACTAATGGACCCTGTTGGAGATGGCCACGAACACCCATTCGTTTAGGGTCGGTCACACTCACGGGTCAACCCCCATCCGGCGGCCTCCACGTATGAAGTGCGAGTGCATTCCGACTAACAGTCGGGGGAGTCTGGAGACAGTACTGTTTCCTATAGAGCGGGGGTAGTTGTTTATCTTACGGCGACTGCTCTTGGAACGACCATCGGCTACCCGATTCAGGGTGAAGAGCCGGACAAAGGATGCCGTGGTCCGCGATAGATTCGTTTGACACTGTTTCACCACTACTAATATATATATATATATATATATATATATATATATATATATATATATATATATATATATATATATATATATATATATATATATATATATATATATATATATATATAAAACAAAGTCTAAACGGTTAAACCGATTTTCATGGTTTTTCATTTGTAGTATTTGTCTCCGTCCCGAATAGCAGAATAAAATATAAAATTAAAAAAAACATTTTCCCATACAAAATGTAAATCCGTGTTTTTCTCATGGTCAGTTGTACTTCTTCATTTGTTTTTGCACCTGATAAAAAAAAACAAAAAAAGTCGTATTCACAAGAGAATTAAACCAAGTGCATCCCATGCTGCACAATATGTAAATAATTTAATTCAATCATGTCTTGCTGACACGCGATTGATATAGGTACTTATTTTTTGTACTTTTATATTTCTTTTTGTGTTATTATCTTAATAAAGTAGTGAACTTAATATTTATTTTGTATTCATTGTATTACTTTCATAAAATCATAAATTATGTTCAGCTAATCTGTAACACGACATTCATTGACTTTTAGGCGGTACGAAGTTCGCCGGGTCAGCTAGTATTATATATAATCAGGATAATCGCTTTTAATTTTATAATGTCTATTTTCGTTAAATAATTAAACAATCGGATTATCATTATTGAGTTATTAATATACTAATATGTCTAATATATAGTGTGAGTTACTATGAGTTATTAATATATAGTCAATTTTGATTGTGGTACCAAATCGTTTTTCTCGTTTTATCTTCAGTAGATTTCATGTTACGTTTACAGTAGATTTCTTGGTAATGCATTGACATACCTTTTCTGAATTTTACTGTAAATAGCAAAATGGCGAACAAGATAACTCTAAGTAATATGGCTATGACATGGTTATATTTTTAGCAACACGTTGGCATTGTTGTTGAATAGAGCATACTTTAGTGAATACCTATAGTCAACAACATGGGCCTTGTGGACCGTTGTATGGTCATGGATTAGGAAACAGACCTCGCTGCGAGTTTTTTACTTTGACTAATAGGAAATACGACGTTTCGTATTCACCTGTTATTTCATAAACTATTTGTGATTGAACATCGAAACGATTCAATTTTAATAATCGATTTTAATGTCATTGCATCCCGTATCTTATATTTCTAATAATGATACTTAGTGTATAATTTTATTAATTTATTTAAATGTATTTGTGGAATCGACATATTTCGTGGTTTAAACGATTTGAAATTGAAGTCTCCCGTTATAACTTACTAGCTGTTGCCCGCGGCTTTGCTTCGCGTAAAGTTTCGAATCGATTTCTTAATTTAAGTAGGGTGTATGTCGTTTAATTTGCCTTTTTAGACGATACCTTTTGATATATAGTGCAAAACCTCCCTTCCCCCCACCCCCACCACCACACTCACCCCCACCCCCCATCAGATGCACACTACCCATCTCGTAGACCTACGAGTCTTATTCCTCGTCACGCGTTACTAATTTCCTGATATCTCAATAACTGTCGAACACCCGTGATAACGGATTAATTTGTTTAGATAAGGATTCTTATTTTATTGCTAATGTCTTCAACAAACACTGCTTACCTATTTTTTTACTTTTTTGAAATATAAAAGCAGTTATTATAGCTTAAATATCAAAGCTGGTTATATGCTGTCGTCGACTTTTTTATAGATCTCTTTGACGCGAATATTTTTGTCATAAACTGTTTTTACATAATATCAAACCGTTTCTTCAGCGCACGCCGATAAAGTAACTCACCAGCTCTCTTTTTCTGACTTGATTTATAAATATCGTGATTTCTTATTGAAAACCAATGTCTATCGCAATACAATATAGCCTATAGCACTTGTCGATAATGAAGCTTTCAATTATTGAAAGAATCTTTGAAATCGGATAAGTGGTTTCGGAGATTACCCCTTACATACAAACTTGCAAACATTACTTCTTTATAATATTAGTATATATATATATATATACTAGTGATGAGTCGAATACCAACATTGTTTGTTAGAGGGGGAATTTGATTTCTCTAGTCTCATTATTTTGTCCTTTGCTATATTTGCAAGAAACTCAAATTAATGCATTTTGGAATATTTAAATTAGATATAAATATTCAATAGCATTATTTTCATCAATATCCCTTTTTTATCCTCAAGAAAGAATCTTATATCCCCCCCCCCCCCCCCCCCCACATAGTATCTCTCCATATTGTTTTATCTAACGTATCAAATACATTGCAAAATATTTTCCTTAATCTGGATAAACTATGAACATGCTACCGCTCCTATGAGGCGGACGAAAAAAAGCGTAAAAATGACCTCCTTCTTACGATTTCTTTCTTCAACTGTTGGAGTTGGCCACGAAGATCCATTCGTTCAGGGTCGGTCATACTCGCGGGTCAAGACTTATCCAGCGGGCTCCACGCAGAAGGGATAGCCAGGGTAGTACGCTAGCCTGCGGGCCAGTCTCCCTTAGGAGCCAACCTTCGGGCGCTCCTGGGCGGTTTGCGCACCGTGCGGCGTCAGCCAATCGATTGTGCACTCCGACTAACAGCCGGGGGAGTCTGGTAACAGTAATGTTTCCTATAGAGCGGTGATGGTTGTTAACCTTATGGCAACTGATCTTGAAACGACCATTCGAAACAGTAAAAAAAATATAGATACAATAGTTTACTTTCTGTAATGGAAGAAATATTTGCTTTTTAGTCGTATTGATATATTTACTTGTTTCAAGTATTCTTTATAGTCCTTACGATAACGGCCCTCGTTAATCTCTTACAACAATTACCTTACAGGCGGCCGGGTTTTATAACATCACGTGGCAGTACTCAGTCGGTCACCCATCCAAGTACGCACCACGTCCGAGGCTGCTTAACTTCGGTGATACGACGGGAGCCAGTGTTTCAATGCGGCTACGGATGTTACGTTTGTTTTTTGTTTGTAGGTAGGTAATGAATAATGCAAATCTGATTTTAATGATGTCTAGTGTTCATAATCTATTGTATTATCAAGATCAACTAAAAGTTTCATTGTTTGCAAAATGCTACATATTTATATTATCAATAATACATACATAGTAATAAACGATACTTAGCCGTAGATCTGAATATAACGTGTGTTTATCTACAATACTTGTTGTAATGTTGATTCTCAGTATGCATTTAAAAATTCGTGAACTAGCATCGATATACAAATTAGTCAAATTTGCCGGCGAGGAAGGACGAAAATAGACATCTCATCTTCCCGCACGAGTAACATTTCTCAGACTGTATGTCTATTTCGGTGCGGGGAGATGGTCAGCTCAAAGATAGAAACAGCCCAGACCGCGCAGCGGTGATAAATTACTTCAGGTTTAATGAATATGGTAAAGTTATCCAATTTCCATTCGTTTTAATCTGCTTGTTTATGGAGAAGAATTAGACGTTTAAGGGAATCTACGGGTGGTTAGAATCTCTAATATTGATCTCGTGCCTAAACAGATTCAATTAAGAATCCATTCTATTCTGCTCGTTTATGGAATCAGCTCCTACACTCTGTCAGGCATGTTTCTTCGTTGCTCTTTTTCAAAAAGTTGTTGAAGAAATATTTGCTTCCATACAGCCACTAACCAAATACCTCCATCTTATCCTCTCCTTTATCCTTCCCTGGGCAAAAAATCGTGAAAATGGTATATTGTAAATCTAGCATAATTTACTGAACGAATAAATGAAAGAATGAATGACCAAAAAACTCTTTATTGCACAATTAAAAGAAGGTACAATGGCGGACTTATTGCTACATAAAGATATCTTCCAGTCAACCAACATGATAATGTGAAAAGATGGGTAAGCGAAAGTTAAAGTACAATAAGACACAATAAAATATAAGATGAAATTTTAAATTACAGCAAATATTATGCATTGTATGTGTATCTAAAGCCAAAATCATATAAATAAATTATTTTAATATATACCTACACATATAAACAAATCCATATATACATACATATATTAAACTGTAAATTAAACTGCCAAAACAAGGTAAGGAAAGGGAAGGGATAACGGAAAGGTTAGAATTTATAGTTCATATTTATTGTGAAAGGAAGTGCTTTTTCAATGATTGCTTGAAGGTGGACAGCGAGCTAGCGCAATTGTTAGAGGTAGCTGATTCCACAGTCGAGCTGCATGTACGGAGGAGTATGAAAAATAGTTGGTTTTATGTTTTGGGATACGTAGAGTATTATTCTTACTTGAACGAAGTTGGAGGCCATGACTTCCCAACTCGGTAAAAGCCTCGTTGAGGTAGGAGGGAGATGTAGGATTGTGTAGGATATTATATAGTAGTGAAAGGATATGCAAATTTCTCCGGTCCCGTATCCGAAGCCATTGCAGTTTTACTCGGTACTCAGAAACATTGCCATACTTCCGCAGATTGAAAATGTACCTTATGCTGACATATTTTTGTATTAGTTCACTGTAAATTTTACTTTATCACTTCTACGATGCACGATGATAATTAAAAATTAGTTTATCAAATGGTTGGCTGTATGACATCACTATAGTCATAAGTCCGCCATTTGTGCATTCTTTTTTTTTAATAAAGTAATAATTTTTATGTAATGTCTTTCTTTTTTTTAAGCGCAATAAAGATATTCTAATCTATTCTATTTTTTAGTACGTGAACGAAGATTTTGTTTCGAATTCGCAAGATGAATCAAAACCCTTCTCCATCGTAAACAGTATCTGTTGTTGCAGTGTGGCGACCTACATTCTTGAAAAAAATGTTTATTTATATATTTTTTAGTTATTTTATTTTTTTAATCAGGGCCAAGCGTAGGTTAATCGTCACTCAACAGGCATATAAATATAAATCTTGGCTGACAGCAGATGCTGCGCGGCGCGCGCATCGGGCGGCGCGCCCGAGCCATTTCTAATTCCGACGCGATTACATGCTACCAACACGTGTGTGTACTACTATGCGAAATGTAACATGTAACGACTTGGGCCGGGTACCATTAGTGCTCCTTGGGGAAACATCGCACAGATTGAACGGCGACCAGATGCTGGACACAATCGTACCTTGAACTTTAAAATACAGTGTCAGCCCTCTTGACCCATCATCCCACCCAAAATCAGTGGTACTAACCCAACTAATTGAAATTTTAAGTTGGTGGCGTTTCCATCTGTCGCTCGTAAATCGAGTACGCGGCTGATGACTCCATCATCATCATCTTATTCTTACAGTAATATCTCCGATCTTTCTTCTATACCGCGAATCGTGCGGCTTTCTTTATACCAGAGATCATATTTATATTTGGGGTTTAAATTTTTCAATTCATTGCCAGCAGAAATTAAAATACTTCAAGAGGTTGCATTTAAGAAATGCATAAAAAGAAACTTAGCCGTGCATGCTCTCTATAATTTTGATGAATTTGACAAGGCCGTCTTAGTTTTGTAAAAATAAATTAGCTTTTATCAAATATGTTCTGTATTTTGTCACCGTAGTTTTGATTTTATTGTAAAACATGTTGTTTATTACCTGATTATTTTAAAATTTCTTGATTGACTATTTTTAAAACTTATTGATAGATTATTGAAAAATGTAGTTTACATTTTTTTTTTGTTATTTGAGTCTGTAAGATTGAATTTTTATAATTGATCCGATGGTGTCTTGCTTTTACATATAAAAAGTATATGTACACGTAATGAAGTTGTAATAACTTCTAGAAAATTTAAAATGACGTATTCCACAGTATGTACTTTTTGGAATTAATAAAATATGACTATGACTATGAATATGAATCCTGCAAATTGAATCGTCGACTTTCCATAGTATGTGCATTTATTTTCAAGTTTGCAGTGCCCAGTTAGCAGGCCCACTGTTTTCCTCAAGTTATCACTGGAAAGTCGACGAAGAAAATCTTAGTATGGGTTTCGTAATGGCTCTTTATGCTTGCCTTAGGTTTGGTCCTCACAACATAATATGTAATAATAACATAATAAAGCATATTATGCTTTATTTACTCCTTGGTTTTGTTCCGCAAGGCGGTCGTTGTGTACCCCTCGTGGAATCATTTACATGGAAGGACAGCGTGCTCCAGCAACTGTGCATCTAAATCGATCGGAAAACGTCCTCGCTGAGGTGACAGTCTGACTTATCGGACTTGGTGGAGTAGACTTTCTTAGTCTGACAATCTGACTTAGTCTAATCCACTAGGACAGGGACTGCACGCGTTAAAGTTATCAAAATAAAAAAAGGAATATTCAAAGAATACAATGCAATAAGATTAAATGTAAAACTCGAACATTCTGTCACAACGTGAGATTTAATATCGGTATAAGATAAGATTAGAAATATTGATAAGGCTCCGTCGCGTAGAATTGTCTAAGATCCCATTGTAAATGTGTGCACCTATCCGTTATTTAATCGAAGTGTAATTTAAATGGTAGTTTAGACACTGGGCCAAATATGTCGCAGGGTTGCCTAGCAAAATCTTGTCACTAGTACACAAAAAAAAGGCAAAATATAATACAAATTGCACCTATTTGTTTGGATGGTCAATGAAGTTTTATCACGATCTAAAGAGCTTGAAAAAAATAGTTTGCCACCCCTCAACCTGTCACAACCCCTGGGTTGCCAAGTGCAAAGAGGTTATTTTTCATCGATTAATGCACGTATCATGTATTCACTTGATTTTTTCGCCAAATTGAAGCTACTGTCTTCCTCAACGCGGAGGAACAGGGCTGCCTGCGTAAAACCTGTCTCAATTAGGGGTTGCCAGCATTTTAATTGAAGCAGCGAGCAAGAAGGGCTGTGCGCGCTACTCCTGGCAATAAAACAGGAATGCATGCAATTATAGCCCGAGACTGCTGTTGTGTCCGTGCCATGTGTCTCTCGCAGTGAGCAGTTGAGTGTAAAAAATGGGTCCCGGTAAAATAAAATAACAAAAGGCCTACGGCACAACGGCACAACGGTACTCTCGGGCTATAAATGCATGCATCCTTGTCTATTGCACGGGGCAATTTGTATTATATTTTGCTATTTTATTTCTTTTTTTTGTGTACCAGAGACAAGATTTTGCTAGGCAACTATGTGTTGGCAACATAGTTATTATTATTTTTGTATTAGGTAATATTTCTATTTGTTTTATTATTTTATTATTTCATTAAATTTACACAAAATTATATATTTTTAGTACATGTTTCCATTTAAACATTTATTTTTTTTTTCAGGAAGGAATCACAATAAAATAGATAATAATCATATCAGATTATTATCGTGACATTATTATTATTATACTTTATTTACCGTCATTAATACCTTTCTTGAGAGCGATAGATGTGTTGAATACCTCAATATCGCCGAGCTTGCATATTACAATTTTTACTTACCCTATAAATGTAACAGTTTTGTGCATAATTCGTTCCAAGCTGCGATAGGTGGAATAACTCCGTTTGACGAGTGAGTCGCGATAGTACACGGAAATATACCGCTCCAAGCAAATCAGAGCAATCGATGCAACCTGTCAACAACTTACGGAAAAATACTACATCTGCGCATTTTCTTCTCGATTGTAATTTATTTCTTTTTATTTATTTTATTTTATTCTGGAACCAAACAGAACTACATACAATGCAATAAAAACATATTTAAAAGTGACAAAAATCCATTAATGTGATTCCGAATATAAAGTATACAAAATTAACGCAATATAATTTTATATCGTTTCCGCTTGAGAATGGGGGGAATCAGGATCAGATGAGGAGACAAAATAGATAAAAATATAATATGTATATATATAAATATATTTATATTTAATTTTAGGTATGATATATAGTTATTATAATGAATATACTTGAGATAAAATTATGTCTTTGAACTAAATTAAATGAAATATAATATGTATAAATGTTTTGTTATCATCTAGATAGACTCTAGATTTTTTTTATTGAGTTCTTATAAGAGGTTTTTGATGAGTGTAATATGTCCACACTTAAAAAGTCTGTATTATATCTATGACACACTCTGTATAGAAATGCATTTTGAGATGCGTTGGTTTTCACCACAGGGAGATGAAATAGTCGATGCGATCGAATAGGGCGGGGAGGAACATGTTTCCATTTAAACATTAGTCAGTTTTAAACACATTCGCTGTTTTGGCATTTAATACACTTGAATCGCTAACTGCAGAAAGGGAACACTTGTCACGTTTGTTAAAATGTGTTTTTTTGTCGTGTGTTTCTGCTGTTCTTCTAAATTATACAAAATGTCTCCAAAAAGAGGTCGATTTGGTATCGGTATACAATACTTTTTCAATCGGAACACTTTACCGCAGAAAGTTTCAATTTCATAAAATCACTACGTTTTTGCAGCAATCATGAAAGCACCTCCTGCCATTTTAAATGGCAGCTATACGAGTATCATAAAGCATTAAAATGGATATCGAATAATCAGTAATACAACAATCAAAACGTAACTGTATATCAGTCGCGAGAACCTTTTTCGATATTCAAAATGGTGTTCATATTGGTCCCATGTGTTTGTTAGAAACGTGTATATAATGCAGAAAGGCTCCTCCATTTATAATCATTTTAATTTATAATCATTAATTTATTATCTTTATTTTACAATTAATACTTTTTAAAACAGTCATATAATTTTGAAAACATCAATACACTCGTACAACTAATTACAGTGGCGGTTGCTGCTACTAAAACGATATACATCATCTAAAAATGGTCGCGATAGATGTTAGAAATTAGATTATTTATTCATACAGATATATGTATATTTTTGGAACTTACTCAATCACCAATTTCATTTGACACTAAAAACGATATATTTATGTTAATTTATTGACATTTGGACATTTAGACAACTACAAGTACATACTTGTTATTTGGACAGTTAATGTACCCTATGACAGCTGGGATATCACAAAGATTCTATCAATACCGCACACTTTTAAATCGGTTCAAAGGTTTAGCAGTTATGGTGGAATAAAGAAACGAAAAACATACATAGATGAACCCTGAACAGATTACACTCCTTTTTTGTTGCGCAGACATGTAATAAATAACTGGGAAAATAAGAACAATTCGATTGCACCTTCTGCCAACCCACCCATCGGATAATCTTAACCAGGCTCGTAATTTCTTGATTAGCATCAATAACAGACCAGATTTAACCCATATATTCCCAAATATAACCCATATAACCCATATAACCCAAATATAACCCAGTGATTCGAAAACGAAATAAGAAGTAGTACTTTTGTAAAAGCATCGGAAATCCTATGTGAGCTCAGTGAAATCCAAAAACCTGCCATCTATGGCAAGAGTATGGAACAACCTCCTAATAGCAACGAAGATTTAGCAGAATTGACACTTTTGATAGCAACAGCAAACAGTACCATTTGTGTCGTGTTCGCATCGTGGAAAAATCATATAGACTCCCGAAAAAAAGAAAGTATTTATTAAAATTTAGTAAAGCTTTGTAAAAGTATCATAGTTTTGTAGTAAATTTGGGTAAATTATGGGCTTATTTGAGTTTTTAAAATTAGTTGATTGTAGATAGAATTAGAAAATTGCATGTGAAAATAATAATAAATAATAAATAAGCTCATTATAACATCTTTGTTTGAATTACCTATAACGGATAAAGGATATTTGCCCATTGTTTCGTTTTCAACCACCCCGAAAATACCTAGTTAACAAAAAATATACTAAATGTAATCAATACTGTAATCAATAAGAGACCTATCAATTAGTTCCGGGCATATATAGGTTAATTACTTTCACAAAATGGTTCAAAAAAACAAAGTTCTAAAAATATTCACTACCACCCCGACTAATTGGAACTTTGTTTTCGTACTAAATATTGTGCATTTTTAAACTTTGTAAATAATGAAAATTACGTAATGTGGATCATTCCTTTGACATGTAAAAATAATTACGCAAATACACTGAACTGGCTGAAATAAATTACCACGATTAGCATGATGTCCCCAGAGGTTCGTTAAAAATTGTAATGCTAATTTTAGGGAGCGTTTAATAAATTCTAGCAAGTGACATAATGTCGCCAAAAATAGCGGTCATTATCTCGGATGCCCCCATTATAAAATATCGCTGCGGGAAATGGCAACTATCCAGATAATGAACTGTTGAGTAATTTTGGCAACATAACTAGGTAGCATTTGTGGCAACGCACCAAGGAAAGTAGGATCGATAGTCGCGTGTCGCTCTCGGTGAAAACAGCCGAAATGGCATCAGAGCATCTGCCAGCGCAAGCGTGACTGTTATGAATGAACTCCGTTTTACCGCGGCTTTTCTCGCGCTTCATTGACATCCTAATTTACAGTAGGGCGGGTCGACTACAGCGGGCGAACCTGTCCGAACCCCAGGCTGGTATAACGATATGTGATCGTTCTTTCAGCCGTGGGATGAGGGTAGAGGATTTAGACAGTGGATAATCCACTATGTAGCTCCGCGAAATAGCCCGCGAGAGACCCAACCCTTACCGCCCGGCACCAGGTAGTTTACACAGCGGGCAGACCAAGCGCCCTCGCTACCAGTTACGGACAGATTTCTCCGACCTCCCGACTGGTTATAGGTTCGAACCCAGGTAGCGCTCCCTAGTGTAGCGGTGATCGGTGTCTACCGAATCTATCGCGGACCACGGCATCCTTTGCCCGGCTTTCATCCGGTATCAGATATCAGAAAGGTCGTTTTAAGAGCGGCTGCCACTAGGTAAACAACCGCCCCTACATTATAGGAAACACAGTCGTTTCCAAACTCCCCCGACTATCAATCGGAATGCACAGTCGATTGGCTGACGCCGCACGGTGCGCAACCCGTACAGGAGCGATCAAAGAGCGATTCCTAAGGGAACTGGCCCGCAGGCTAAGTTCCTACCCGGGCTCGAACTTCTGCGTGGAGGCTGCCGGATAGGAGTTGTCCCGTGAGTTTGGCCGACCCTCACGCATGGGTCTTAGTCGCTTAAGTGCTACAGAGCCCACTAGCTCCCTAAAGGGCCCGTTAGCTCGACCATCCTAATGTATATTCGATTGTTAGTCAATACTTCAGTACTGACCGATACGTGTCATACCCGAGTACCAGTTTTCGTTTTATAGTCGAGTCCAAGATAGCGAGAGATACTTAAGTCGTGGCTCGGTGCCGAGTATCGGACCGACTCTACTTGACTAATACTGCGAAACGTTAGACGCCATTTTCGCTCTTGTATGTTATTGTATAGTAATATTCATATTCATATTCATTTTATTAGTATACTGGTATACAAGTCAGATGCAGATTAGCAAACATCCATACAGATAAGCAAACAAACATTTTTACTATCGTAATGAAAAAATAAAAATAAAACATAAAAACGAAAGAAAACACAAGAATAATGTAAAAAAAAGGAAATACAAGAGAAAATGCAAAGAGATCATTAAACACTTTAGCCACCAAAGCATTTTAAACTTCACTCGAGTAATATTCCTCCACTGAGTAAAACGCCTTATCTGTGAGGTACCTCTTAAGGCGGCTCTTAAACACGTCAAGAGATTGCGCCTGCCTAATGTGCTCGCTGAGTTTGTTGTAAACCGCTGGGCCGGCGATATAGGCTAGCCTCTCCGACTTGGATAATGCATGACTTACCGAACGTAGCGTGCTTCGGGATCTTGTTGGATAGTGGTGATGCACACATACTGAGTGCCAGTTTTCGTTTTATAGTCCAGTCCAAGATGGCGAATGAAACTTAAGTAGTAATTTGGTGCCAATATCGAACTAACTCTACTTTGAGTGTTACTTCAAAACGTCAGACGAAATTTTCGTTCGTTGTGTGTTGTATAGTCATCATACCTGAGTACCAGTTTTCGTTTTATAGTCCAGTCCAAGATGGCGTGTGATACTTATGTAAGTAGTGGTTCGGTGCCAAGATCAGACTCTAATTTAAATATCGGACGAACTCTAATTTAAATAATATTTCGAAACGTCATTTTCGATCGTTGTGCATTATTGTGCTTCGGCCAACGACAGCAATTGGCGAAAACGATCAAAACAACCGACATGGCGGCCATGCGGTTACCCACATGGCATGTTTTTTTTGACACTGGCAGTAAGATGGGCATTACGAAAGTTACGAATATTTTGACAAAACCTGCATTTAAAAATCAATAAGCATAAATAGGCGATGGCAAATGCTATTAATCAGACGAAATAAAAGTTTGGTTATTTATTTTCAAGCGGTTTATATAACAAAAATAATCCAAATTTAATGACCAACACTTTTAAATGTGGTGCAGCTCTATACGCATAAATTCCCGAGTACTTGAGCCATACTTAGAGGAGTTGGCTGGCATTACTCGTCTATCGAAAACTTAAGTATCGCTCGGTACTCAGGTAATAATTGGCTGACCATTATTAAAGCACTAAACCGATGCTCGACTATAAATTAGGGTAGGAATGTTATCTCGTATACTTATAAATAAACCCAAATCCTCAAATTTTCTTTCGGATAAGTTGGAGAGTGAAATTTAATGACAGTGGTTCTTGTAATCATCATCATTTGCGCTACTACTCACTCTGACACATGGCTTCGTCAACAATAATTGTCTGCCATTCGACCCTGTCCTTCCAATCTTTCGCTCTAACTCCATTTAATTCTTTAACCACAGAATCAAGCCCTCGCATCTTAGTCGCCCGATTTTATGATTTCTTTATTTATTGATTTATTCCAGAAAATACATAAGAATTATTTAAACCATAATGATCCTGCTCCACTCCTAACTAGGCAGTGCCCGTTACGAGAAAGACGCCAATTTTATATGATAGCAATTTACAATGTAATATAATAGAAAAGCTATTTTTTATGTATTGGTTTCATAATCTAAGGTCAAAATGGACACAAAATTGTTGAAGTTAAAAAAACAAAATAATTATTTAAAAATCTAAATAATTTATACTAATATTATAAAGAGGTAAAGTTTGTGAGGTTGTAGGAAGTAATCTCTGGATCTACTAAACCGATTTTGAAAATTCTTTTACCAATAGAAAGCCACGTTATTTGTAAGTATCATAGGCTATATATTAATCCTAAAAATGAAAAGACTTTTTCGTGGTAGTCGTATATGCAAAGTAAGTCGGAGAAAAAATGGTCGAACGAAAACGTTTCTAACTAACGCTGCCTTAACGATGAGAGATATATGATTAAGTTCTAGAGAAAAGTTATAGAGCTTGATAATGCCTACAAAAAAGTCAAAGACAGCATATGTCTAACTTTTATATTTAAGTCACAAAAAGTAGTATTTTAAATGAAAAAAATAATTTAAATCGTTATGTCATGTCCATAGTATCAACAAATATGAATTCATATCAAAATAAGTAAATTTATCGTCTCAAGTGTTTAAAACAAAAGACTTTCCCCTTGTACTGCATTTAATTTCCCTTTTACTGCATAAATGGTTAAAGAGATAAGACACTCACAAATAAGACACTCACAAGAAGACTCTCACAAATAACGGTAATATAGTCAAATTGGCATGCAAATACATACATACATATGCAGTAAAAATATAACCCTTCTTTTGGCAGTCAGGAAATAAATCATAGCACTCAGTACTAACCGAACCACACTCATAATTTCATCACAAGTAAAAAGTTTTATCGCCCAACGAAGTGGGCACGGGTCACTAAATAAAAGAAGTAGCCGAAAATAAATATAAAATAAATCCAAATACCACATATTACGTAATAAAAATAAAAATCTGAATTCGTAATGTATACATATTAGTAATTGATATTGTCATATATGTGAGGGTGTAGAAATTATATATGTTTAAATGCGACATGCGTTGCTATTTTTCAAATGTCATTAGGGTATATTCAGTTTCCGTTCTTCCTCTACTAATAGACCACCGAATGGGGCATTTTTTAAGAACCAGCTGTGTCGGTCTTGAAATATCGGTGTTTTTCTAAATTATTCATTAATCTCGCAGCAAGAAAATGATAATGGTGTTATTTAAACGATGTAGATCTCCCCTGGGAGCTATATATTCTGGTACCTGCGCAGATATTGTGCTTTAGCAGGGAACAATATCTCTGCTTGCGCTCGATTGAGATTTAAATCTGTTTTTGAACAATACAGTTGCCTAATATCAACTATTTTAGCTTCCCTTAGGTTGCTTAACTGCCTCCAGGTCTTCCACATTGAATGCGTTTTAACAGCTGCTCATTTTTCATCCTCACGTGCCCTAACTACCTGACGCGTCCGATTTTCAAGAATCCCACGACATGCACATCACTTTGTACAGGTTGTACAGTTCTTGTCTTGTTCGTCTGCACCGTAGGCCATCCTACTGCATGTAACCGAGGATCCTGTGGAGTATTTTGCGTTGAGAGATATTTAGTGCATTTTATTCAACATTGTTAATGTTCATATTTCTGAAGCGAAGGTTAAGACTAGTCTTGTAGAGGGTCACCTTTGTCCTCCGGGATATCACACGGAATTTTATTGTTAACTGTAGTCTTAAGTAATATGTATTTGCAAATATTCAGTCTCCTTTTACCTTTTGACTGGTTTGTAGCCGCTAGTAATTAATAGTCCGGGGTATGTGAATATCTCAACAGATTCAAAGGTATAGGAAACAACAACCAAAGGTGGATTTGGGTATACTTTTAGTTAATATGAGGTTATTTTTAATCATCGAACTATTATACGTTTTGAAAGTACATGTCATTCAATAATTGTATCAATTTTTAAATTCTAACTTCCTTATCTCGCCCTTCTTAGTGTTATTCTACATATGCGTATTTTCTTTTGTTGTAACTTCTTTAATGTTTACTAACTTATATAATTACGCTAGCGCGAAACGTGTTGCATTTACCAAAACTTTTTCAAACATTGATTTCGCTCAAAATCATATTTCCCTGCGTTTTCAAAAATTTAGGACCAGAAAAAATCGAAAAAAAAATCGTCTCGTTGTATGCCTATATGTCAGTCTGTCTGAGTCATCGATATGTCAAGAACGTGTTTCAATCCGTTTTATTCATAAATGGGAAGAGCTGAATAGACTGAGGGTTTCGTACCTATGATAGAAATCGGAGCTGCTCTAAGTCAAACGGACGACTGAAAAATCACATTTATAATCGTATGGTAACCAGAGTCTTACTAATTCGCCGAATTTAAAAGAAAACTTAATTAGCCCAAGAAATTTTTGAAACCGGAATATGAATTCTTGGGTTACAATGAAAAGCTTAAGAGGCCATAATTCAAGAACGCGTTGTCTGATTTCGAAAATTCATTCACCAATCTGCTGATTTAAAGACAAAGAGCTGATTACATTTAGTGTTGCCATACAAATGAACCTCTTTGAAATCGCATTTTAAGCCGTGCCTTGTCCGATTTCAGAAATAATTTCATCAATAGGGTTTATTGATTGTACGTATGAGCTGATATGAGCTGCCATAAGCAAAGCAATCCTAAGTCTAACGCTAGCGTTTTGAAAAGTACTTGTACTTATTATTAGTTTCCTTTCTAGCTTCTGTTATATAAACACTCGAATGCAGAAAATTTATAAAATGCAATCTGTTAAAGTTGTCGCTGTAAAAGTTGTTAAAGTTGTCGCTGTTGTCGCCATAAGCATAGCAATCCGAAGTCTAACGTTTTGAAAAGTACTTGTATTTATTATTAGTTACCTTTATGGCTTCTGTTATTTAAACACTTGAATACAGAAAATTTATAACATGCAATCTGTTAAAATTGTCGCTGTAAAACATGTGGTTATGTAGACTTATGTTTGAAATAAAATAAAAAATAAAATGTCGTCGTTCGTAAATCTACGAAATCGAAAGTTGAAGGTTCATATTAGCTCAAAACTTTAAATCTACAGAAATTACAAAATCATAAACATGCCGATTTATCAGTGGATAACTTATTACTTGTGGGGTTTATAAACAGTCCCCTATGATTACCTACATAGATCAATAATTCGACCCTTTTTGCAGGAGATATAACACAGTAACCTGTATGTGAATAACTCAGGTTGTAAACTAAATAAATCCGCAAAATATTCTTCAACGCTGTTTCATTGTTGTAATAGCGATGACGTCTAGCCCACATTTTCGTTTGAAGTCGTGGTTTTTAATTTTGTTGTTACGACGAAAGATCGAAATAATCTAATGTCAAGATACACCGGTAAGAATGACAAGACATTATGGCGGTAAATTTTGCATGTCCGTAATTTTATTATTGTTACTTGAGCGGCCTTTACCTTAGGTTAACGGTAATTAATAGATCGAATTTGTTGCAGATTCGCGAGAGGCCAATTGATCATTTCTATTAAAGGTGACTCCAGATCAACAGCTATCCCCGCTTCTTGGGAAACGTACGTCTCTATCTGCCGTATCAATTATACGGGGCCCCCGGGCCACGGGGGCCCCCAACCTGACCTGTCCTCACCTGGTGACCTGAGTAGTATGTTCGAAATATTACAACCGGAGAAACTCCTGTCTTCTTCAAACGAAGAGATATTAAACGCTTCCGAAAACTGTCGGCTAAATACAGTAAAGGCATCTCAGTTATTCTTTATGACCAATTAAAGGCTCTAAAAACATGCTTAAAATATGAAATTCATTTTCATTCCATTAAGGAACTCATTGAATTATTGCTGATAAAATTCAATAGTCTTACATCCAGTTTTCCTGAGGTAATAACAGCATGCTTTTTATTCTTGACCCTCCAGTTACAACTGCAACTACTGAAAGAAGTTTTTAAAAATTGAAACTGATAAAAAAATACCTAAGAACTTCGATGGGACATGAACGCCTGTCAGACCTGTCACTATTGTCCATAGAGGCAGAAACTTTAGAAAAATTAAAGTCATCATCAGCTATAAATGATTTAATTAATTAGTTTGCCGAAAAAAAGGCAAGGAGAGTGTATATTTAATTTGAATTGTTTGTAAAAATTTTGGAAAAAGTGACAGATAGATAATTATGATGAATAAATATTTATTTTAATTTTATGCAAACAATTTTTTTTATTTTGTCTTTCCCCTTCCTAAGGCCCCTCCAAACAAATTTTTATACGGGGCCCCGCTAAGGCACGCTACGCCACTGGTCTCCATATATAGAAACGATGGACATACAACAACTGGACATGTCAAACACAACAGGCGAATACGACTTTTAATGGCATTAGGTCGTTCTAACGATTCGCCCGTTGTAGTCGACACCGCCAAACTGATGGATATGCACATTCACCTTCTCTAAAAGGCTATGCTTTAAGTTAGTCCTAATAATGACCTAAGTAAAGACGTTTGACGCATTGCAGCCTTTCGCCGTAACATAGAGTTCATTGTTATGCTTAGCGCCTCTGAATGTGTTTTTATGTAAATATTTTTCAGGGAATTAGGGTTAATGAACAGGTGATTAGCTTTCATCGGTAGGCCTGTGATACTGAAATGAAAATGGATGCGAAATTAAATATTAACACAGCAGCCTCTGCGCTATTATGTTGGCAACATTAAATTCTGATTTTTGTAGGAGGCTATTAACGCTAATGGTTGTGGATTTTGGGGGCGTCGAATGAGAGTTAGTAATTAATGTACCGAGGAAAAAGCCATAATGAATGAAATCTTTGATAACTGAGATGACATAAAATGTTGGCTAGACAATCTAAGGTAGACAAATTCATAAATCTAAGCGACTAGAGGAGAGCATATTTTATGATTACATACATTTTCAATAGCCGTAGCTTTGTTGACAATTACCCGTGTCGCCAGTCGCTGACGGCCGATTATTCTTTCTGCCGAAGTTGTGAATTTGGAACAATTTTTCAGCTTTAGGTTCAAACTTCCTTGCGAATTTCGAATGGATACAAATAAAAATCTTGCACTGGCTCTTCTGTTACCTTTTCTTGACAAGACAGGTGTGGCTTATCTCAATTTAACAGAGGAACTACTCAACAAACTTGAACGTTTGAAAAATGTATGCATACTTTTCATCTTCGGTCTAGGTACGTATGAATTATGTGTCCGAATATAGAGCACAGGTGAAGCGGTTGCCAGTGCGCCAAAGAATATATGTTCTTATACATGCTCTCCTCTATCGTGTACTCTCCTAATCAACAACATCCAGTCTCCACGAGCTTTTCTAACCATTAATTTCCCACATACTTCGGTCAGCCTCTGACAGTATACTCGAAATCCCTTGTCATCATACTGATTTCTACTCCTGCTCTTTCTGTGTCCGTGGTGCTGGAACGATGCCCCAGCAAATATACCAAACTCTACCTACAGTACTACTTTTTTAAGAAGCAACAAGTTATTGCCTTTCTCTCTCCGTCCTCTCTCAATTTCCTATCCTCCGGCATTTTTAGTTTCAAGTTTTTTTCCAACAAACCTATTTTTTTATAATCTTTATTTCCACAACGCCTTCATGTACCACTGCACAGTGATTATGTTAGCTGCTAGATATTGGCTCGTGGCAATAAGCTCGCATTTTAATTTTAAAGTGCAAATAAAGAGTTTATAATTATTATTATAAATTTTCTCGGCACTTAATTTCCCGATCGGAAGCGGGCTAACTCCATTCGCCAGGAAATTCAATGGACTTCCAAAATATAATTTACCTCCTTCGTCGATTTGCGAAAAACTGAAAAGTTACAAGTCTAAATTTTCCTTACGGGGTTGAAAAGAGTAGTAGGGTGAGTTTTTATGAGAAGAAATCTAGATACTACCTTCGCCCCTAGTTTTAAATAATACTTGTGAAAGTTTCATCGAGATCGGATAAAAACAGTAGATTTTATGAAATATTCTTTTTACACATACAATGGGCTCTATTTCGTTTCTTCGTGAACTAAAATCGAAAATTAGTTCGTGTGAACGAGACAGGGCAAAACGCTAGAGCGGAATGTGAAATGAACGGTTGTCACTTTTCGCATTAAAACCACCCACCAAAGATAAAGCATCTAAATCTACCACCGCATGAAATGTGTTCAAATTTATTCGGATGAGTATAAGTTCTACAGATAGTTTTTATCGACGATCGTTCGTCTTATATTCCACTCTCACGTATTGCTCTATCTCGTACGCTTGACCTCCTTTCAGTTTTAGTTCACAAAGAAACGCAATCGGGCCCAGTGTGTTATTAGCGTGCGGACATATTTTTATAGGGGCGATTCTATACATCAAATTAAACAATAACTAAATTAAAATATTTTTTTATTTGATTTAGAACTGTTTAAATGTTTCTGGATATTAGGAGTGTTTATGTCCAGATGATTATTCTACATGAAAAACGGAGTTACAACTTTTTTCGATTTAAGCAATGGTTGAAACCAGGAAAAGCGTTGTTTAAGATCAACTTTCCGATTTTATATATATATATATATATATATATATATATATATATATATATATATATATATATATATATATATATATATATATATATATATATATATATATATATATATATATATATATATATATATATATATATATATATATATATATATATATATACCGAATGCGATTTTTATCAAGTTTCTTGTTTAGTTTGACTTACAGAATCACCACATGAAAAATATATCCTGACGATAGAACGTTCAATTCCCACCTCAATAATAATGACTTTAAAAACTCCCTAATAATTTGGCAAGTTAGTATACAAATCGGAGTTCCAATGACTTTGAGATGGGTGCTTAGTAGCAAACATCAACCATGCTAGGACTCTCACAACGCCATAATATTTTTTTAGGCATGTTGCGTTTTGGATTTATGCATTACAACTTACATCTTATTTAATCTTAAATTTTATTACTATTCCGCTGTAAATAAAACTGAAGTCGTCCATGTGTAAACATATCCGAAGTCATATATGAATCAGGTCCATGTTTTACATTGTATTAAGATCGTCTGCTTTGTAGATAAAAGTGATTAATTTTGACGTAATGGAATAATTTTTAGTCGTATATTTGCATTTGAATTGCAATTCAGCGTCTGCGACAGCCGCGCTGATTACAATTTCAAACATTACTATTCTTTGATGTGCATGATGTGATGTGAATAAAGAGCATGATAAATTAATATCGAAATTTAAATATTATGCACCTCAATTTTACTATTATGACCCGTAGGTGTGCAGTTTTTTTTGCTGTATTAAAAAAATACCATTTTGGACATAAAGTTGCAAAAGTGCTATGGTAAAGACCGGCATATGCAGATGAGTTTGCATATGAGTACTGGAAACAAACATCTCCAGACGTGAATCTATTACAGAGATGAACATCGCCAGTTGCGGTAATCAAATCGGCTAAAACCTATCCTGAAGCTTCGACCATGAAGCACACATGGCTTGAGTATATAAGTAAAATCTTTTGGGCCTGTTCAGGATAATATAAAGTGTAACTAATATAAAGTGTAAAGCACAGAAAACAATGAGTTTAGCAAGAAAGAAGCTACAAGAGAAATATGGTAATAGAACAAAACAAAAAAATATATTTTTTTTTTGGAGAAATCATTATTTTACAAAAAAGGCTGTAATAAAATTATATAAGGATAAATAAAGCTTTTAGGTGTCTGAAATGTATTGTTAATAATTAATAGGTATCTTACTCTTGTTTTTGAGTTCATGCCACTACCGCAGTGGAGTTGTCGGCTTAATCTTGGCTGGGACTGTAAACAACCAGCGCTACGGAGCGATCAACAAAAGTAGACGGCACGTGTAGTATCCATTCGATAGTAGTCATTCTAGCCCAAATTTTTCTCTATGTCATATTTGAAACACACATTTTCAATTCATTTCCGTCGTCATTGGCGGCAACAGTTCATATAACAGGTTGTTTTTATCGATTCAGAAACGAGAGCTGGGTAGTATTATCTGGTCCGGTGGCAGCCAAAATCATATAATAGAGTATATGTCCTAATTTACATTACGATTTTATTTCATCTGTTTATGGCGCTACAAGGCTCGGAACACAGCTCGGACTGATTTTCCAGGATTCAGCAACAACAACACAAATAATTATCACTAAGGTATCCAGTCTTGATAACCAGTGTCAGTTAAAAATCTAAATGGCGAATGAGGTAAATCGGTCTCCAAATCGAATCCAACAAAAAATAGTACTACGCTACGTGGACTAACTTACGAACGAGAAGTGATAAACAAACGAACGTGTACATAAAGTTTGCGCCCATTATATACAGGATAAGTTTGTATTAACCGACATTATTGAAGGGGGTGAATCAGTACAAGCAGGTAAGAAACCCTTCATAAAGAAATATGGAGAAATGTAAAAATAACAATATATTTTGTTTTTTTTTTTTAAATAGAAACTTTTTAATAGTATAATAAAACGCTGAGCACAAAGCGCTATCTAGCGGTATATAAAATATCGGTAATATTCTTTATTAGCGATATATTACCTACCGCTAGATGGCGCAGCGCGCTTAAACTCTTATCAAACTTTTATTTAATAGTCGAGTACTTCAAATTTTCAAATAATAAAAATAATCAAAACAATTTAAAAAAATTTTTTTTTGGTTTTTCTCAAAAAAAAAAATTAAAAGTTGCCTACTTGCTCGTACTGATTCACCCCCCTTGAAGGATGCCGGTTAATTAAAACTCACACTGTATTGTAATTGAAAACTGATTTCTCTACAAAACCTAAAATATCTACTTACAGATGATAAGTAATCCCGTAATTCCTGCAGTTGTGAATCGTTGGGTATCGGTTCCGTACCTTTGTGCCTGATGACCTGTTAATTATCTTGGGTAGACTCAAATCACGTTTCTACTCCCATCCGGTAGCCTCCTCGAAGTAGGACCAACCTGGAAAGGACTCTGTTAACCCCGGAGAGATGGGATCGGTTATTTCAATCTGGGGAAACACGTGATGCGGCGTTTGCCAATCGACTGTGCAGTCCGGCGAATAACCGGGGATGAGTCTGGGACCGCACGTTTTCTAAGCAGGTGGGGGTTGTTGTTGACCCTTTGAAATGATCCGTTGGCCTTGGTAATATTGACGGGCAAAGGGCGACACATCAGGTAATAGTCGCGCAAACGACTTCGAATCTGTGACCATACTGGAGGTTGGAGTAATCGGTCAAATTCTAGTAGTAAGGGAGCGAGGTCGCCCGCTTGATCCTGTTCCTAGTGCCTCGCTGTAAGACGTTGGTCTCTCAGGAGGCGTCCATTAATTACGTGAGGCGATTTTTCTACCAGTCCCATTCCGCCCCCCCCCCCCCCCCTGGTGAGATGTCGTGAGATTTGGCTCGACCACTCCCCCTTATCTCGCGAGAGATTTTTCAAAATGCGTATTTTTAGTGTAAATACGTTTATCTGCGCTTGATTGCGTTAGATTATTTTTTTATTAGCCCAGTTTTCTCACAATTGTACACTATTTCTTGCGGAAAAAAATACGTGATATTTGCCGGGGGGTTTCGGCAAATATCCCCTTCTCCCCCACGTAATATTGGGTGAGATTCGGCTCGACCCCCTCCCCCCCCCCCCCCCCTTCCAAAGCCTCACATAATTAATGGACGCCCACTTACAGATTTGTCGTTGGAGTTAGACAGGGGACGTTCTTTATCCGCTAAAGTCTTTCACGTTCACTGTATGGGAGACAGAACGACCTGGTGTCATTAAAACTCCCTGGCATGACGAGTTTTCCCGTTGTGGTGAACCCCCGCATTTGTTGTCGGTGATAATCCGCGATAGTTCGGTAATAATCGGTGATAATCCGCGGAGGACAGCCGAGAGAAACCGTCATCCTACACTACCATCACATAGTAAATAAACGGAACAGAGACAAAGCTTCATACAACCGCGCTATGACAGGTACACTACTACAAGCTTAAGACGCGTATATGCGTGGCCACTGGCGGCTTCGTACGAACGGAGAGAAACCGGTTGATATCGGCTTCGCCAGTACTCAAAGCTCAGGGCGTTCGGCGTAAGTACACATACAGCGTTTTGTTTATTTTCGCCTTACGATTGATTTAATTAATGTTTTAATATAAAAAAGTGTAAATATGGTTTATTGTACTGTGTGTATGAACAATACTAGAATGAATAAAAACATATAATTTTTGCATTACCCCAATAAATACTTAACTATAATAGGTAAGTACAGTACCCAACTTGATTATAATATCATTTAATATTTTAAATATAGTAGAAAGATACACTTAATATACCTCAACATCGAAACCACTATGCACACGGCCCGGTGGCATAGTGGTTAGGTCGCCTGATCTTACATTATAAGGTTCCGGGTTCGATTCCCGGCTGGGTCACCATTTTCCGTTGGGATCGAATTAACGAAATTGCATTTGCAATTCAGTCGATCGAATGCAATAACAAGACACACACTTACAGACACGTTACACGCACACATACATATAACACGTCATAGTAGGGCTGGTTGTAAGAGATTGTCATATGACAATAAACCCGCCAATTGTGACATTTTCACAATAAAAAGTATAAACAAACAAACAAACAAATAAAACTCAACCCGGTGGTGCAGAAAACGTTTGGGTAGATCGTAAATGGTATAGTGTGTTTTTTTAGTAAATTGACAAGAATTAACTATTTATCTCGTTAAAATTACAAAAAAAAATATTTAGAGTAAGTAATTTGTAAAAATTATTCCATCGTTGGTAAGCATAGAATAAAAAGTTGATAAACGTTTTATTGATTTAATGTTATCCTCCTGTGCCGACCCTACCAAAATGTGTAAAAAATTGAAGCTTTGTAGTCTTTACGTAAAGTCGCATAGGTTAGTCTACCCTGGACAACGGCGCTTACCACACCGCCAAAATGTCGGGTGCTACAAAATTGACGCGGTAAATTCGTTTTTAAACCTTTTTATAAAGTTGGGTCGTTCACCAATTAACCCCATATAACGTTTGTATTCTTACGGCAATAACGAGTATTTTTGGTAGAGCATCGGCACTAACACAGCACCTATAATACAAATTAAAAATAATAATAAATTATATTATAGTAGGCTATTGTACTTTGCATACGTCATACAAACAGCTCATTTGACACACAATATGTAGATAGTTAGCAGGCTCGGATAAATATGGATGTTTTCACAGTTCATTAAATGCTGGCCAGTGCCGCCGTGAGCGAATTTAAGCGTATGTGTCGCAATTATGTGTATCCTGTGTTTAAACGTAATGTAATTAGTAATTCCACGTTGTAATATACCCGGAATAATTCGGAAACAATATTAGTAAACGTACTAGCGCTATGAATTATGTACCCAATCCATTTTATCTGATTTGAAAGCCTTAAAAACTATTTCAATCGCCTATTTTCGAAGAGATTTCTTAAAAAAAACGTATATTGGAACTGGTCGATTCTGAACCAAAACAAATTTTATCCATTCATTGCTCCTAACATCGTAAAGGATAGGAATACACTTGACATGTAGAAAGCGGCGTCTCTGTCGCATGTACTCGGGCGGCAGGCGCCCCCCTCCCTAATGTGATAATATACGCGTAGGAGTTGATTTATTTATTTAGTTATTTAAGACTTATATCTATAAAAAAATATTTTTACCCACGAAAATACCAGGAACCGAATAGCAAAACCTTAACCTCGTGCTTATTCGATTCTGTCACCCAACTGAAACTAACCCGTTCTAGGTAGACAAGGCTCTAATAATACAATCAAATATTTAAACGTTGTAGTAATCCCTGTCCACTGTCTCCCCTGATTCCTGTCCACTCTAGAACGGGCAAGTCCCAGTTGGGTGACAGAATCAAATAAGCAAAAGGCAACGTTCAGAAGGCAACGGGAAAATACTGCATTATTTTCCCTAGTACTTACAAGTAATTGAAGAGGCACCCAAAGAAGAAGAAGAATTATATACAGAGATATACAATTATATATAGCTCAATTATAATTAGAGTATATATGGTATTCCATATATAATCAATGGTAGGATGTACAGTAGGCACATTAAGCTGACCACATACTTTGAAAGAAAGGACTTGATTATCGAATAATATCGAGGTTCCCTCTTGATAAGTTCAAAGCGATGTTAGTAGCTGTAAAACTTCTTATTCGCAGTTGTATATTTTACTTCGTTATTAACTGCCCATCAGTCAGATGAGTCGTAAAATTCTTGTAATTTAAGATGAGTTAAGTAGTCATCTTGACGATAATTTCCATTTTACAAATCGATACAACATTGACGAGAGGTAACTATAAAGATAACATAAAAACCGTTGTCAACTTTTATATTATACATGAATGCCGCAGTACCTATAGTTTTGTTTTTCCTTGTCCTCTCTTGGGCAATATAAATTACTTTGTTTTTAAATTTTTAAAAATGCTTTTGTCTTAGAATTGTATTCTCTTCATTCATTATCTCTATGAAATTCATTTAGGTTGGTTAGAGGTCACCGTAACCCAAAATCGTGTCAATTTTGGAAGGCCTCTATTATTTTCACGTTTGTTATTAGATCTTAAAATGTGATATCAAATCGGTCGTTTTAGGCCTGTAATTTGGGTGCAAATTATCACTCGCAATATCAGGGGAATCAGTGCCGAATTAGGTGTGTAAAATAATGACTCATATAATTTAGTAAATAATTATAACCTAAACTGAAATAATATAAGAATCCTCTGAACCATGGCTGAATCCTGAGTTTTTGTTCCGGAAGAGAAGATAGAAAAATTACCTAGATTTCTATTCAATACTGAATGACTTAGTTGTCGCAAACTCTTTGTGCCTTTATGAGATTTTACTGCTTACTATTTTTTAGACGACTGCCCAACAAAAAAATGTGTTCATGGTTCATCTATCTATATTTTCCGTTTCTTTATTCCACCGTAACTTCTAAACGCTTGCACTGATTTAGAAGTGTGTGGTATTGTTAAAATCGTCATGTCATCCCCAGTGGCCTTAGGTACCTTAACTGTCCAAATATCAAGTAAGTAGTTGTCTAAATATCCAAATGTCAATAAATTAACATAAATATACCGTGTTTACTGTCAAATGAAAGGTCTGAGTGAGTACATTCCGGAAATATACATATGGATAGATACATAAACCACAAATATTTCATTAAAAAAACGGTAATAAAAATAATTATAAATACAAAGTTCACTTTCTGTAACGGATTTTGTTTTTTTATACATATATTTACTTGTTTATAGTCATTTTTAAAGCTTCATACGAGTATGTTTAAACGTTAGATATTAAAAGGGTTGTGATATGGGTCAGTCGCTTCGAACCCTCAATATAAAACGTATATTTCCCGAATTGAGACAATTCAAAAACGGATCACGAAGCATTTAAATTTGATATATTTTGTAAAACCATTTTCGTACGTAGTCACTCCGGCTTCATAAGATGATGACGTTAGAAAAGCGCTGAAGCATGATCCACGCAGTATATCTGCATACGTTATTTAAGTAGCTGGCTCGCAACGTTCCTTCCAACTGCCAATTCCAAATATGCACAAAATCCGTTTCTTTATAGAGCTTGTCCTCATTACAATTCCGTATTTATGGATATTGATAAATTTTCCACACCCCCAGCCACATTAAAAAATCTAATTATAAATATACTACAATGTGATTAAGTAATCAGTTTATATTGTCCTCTTATCTTTGTGTTTACATAAGTCTTTTCCTTTTTCATTTCATTCTCATAACGAGTTACATAACATAATAAACTAATTTATATTTTATTTTCCTATTTATTACCATAATAATTTATATATATATATATATATATATATATATATATATATATATATATATATATATATATATATATATATATATATATATATATATATATATATATATATATATATATATATATATATATATATATATATCCTGTTTATTACATAGGATATGACAGAATCGTTTGTAAGAATCCTAATATAACCATAACGGGAAGTGCCTTTTCCTGTCACTAGGATTTAATATAAATGTTGCAGCCTAGTCTTACCTACCTATTACTCATCCGGTCCTGGATGAACGGATCCGATCATTATTTGTTGGACTCTGTATATGCCTTTGTGAAACAGATACGGGGATAAAATATCACATTATGCTATATAATTAAAATAGAAATTAAGGTAATATTTTGTTGGTTTAAAATCTACCTGTTGTAATTGTTTATACCTAAGCCATATTTCGATAGTGATGAAGTCAACAAATAAATTATGGGTTTACATCTTTCTCCAACCAACATTATATAAATAGTAGGTATATAAAATTACAAAATATTGGGTCCTTACATATATAGTTGCTGTTCTACAAAGGAAATTTAAGGCCAGAGAACTTTGTATGAAAAATATAGATAAATATAATTAATAGAAATATTGACCCCTATTATCTAAGCAGATTTGTCATTTTAATGGGAGGTGCTTAATTAATCTCCTGTAAAACTCTTGAGGACAGGAACCAATGAATGTTTAGAAGACGTTTTTCACCGACTCTTCAAAGTTGACTTTTTTCCCTTGTAAAAAGTTATCTAAATTCTGAAAAAAAACTCCAAAATTCAAACAGTCGCAACCTGGAACTTACGACTGTTTGCAGTGAGATCTGTGGTTATACGTCCGTAGTTATACGTCGTCATGCAGAAGCAGTGGCGATGAGCGACTGACCAGGCTCGGCTATTTAACCACGAGCTTCTCCGTCATTGTTTGCAGTTCTTAGCAGTACACATTTACGGTAACTGTATAGCCAGACTGCAAGAAGCTGTACTAGAAAACATCGGAACATGATATCATATTTGAAAATCATGCAAATTTTTAACTTTACCATGGTTACACAAAAGAAAAAAAATGAGCAAAAACAAACGACGAAAAGACAAATAAACAGCTGACTCTTAAAAAAAAAGATTAGCATGGCCTTGAATTAAAATTTATTTGAATTTGAATTCCAACTCAAACCCAAGTTATCCAAGTTCAAAGTGGCCAGTGTGAAAAAACAGCAATGACATAGGTAAGGACCCAATATATAAAAACCAAACCAAAATTTGGTGTTGCTGATCTAGCTCAATTATCCTTGTCTTTAATCGATTCTACGATTTCACGAATTACGCACTCCGGTGAAGTTAATAAAACATGAATTCTATTACCGCATGAATTATATTAAAAAAAACCTCATCAATATCCATAAACATCTGATCTGCACGATAGGTCATTTACGCTATCATCATAATTTTAATTAGGCATTTTTTCTGCATACAAAATAGGAGTCTATGTTTCTTTGGCAAGGACGTCCTCTTCGAGGACATTGCACTATTGTTTAGTTTTAGGCAGGTTAAATGTCAAGTTCGTTTTGCATCATTGGCATTACAATCCATTTGTATCCATTTGTAATCAGTTTCATACAGTTGTGGTAGTTCAGCTTTACAATGCTCCCGGTTTCCCACAAATATGCATTCAATTGTTTTGTCCACCTTACCACAAACGAACAACCTCAGCCTTCATATCTTTAGGAACCTCACAACACGGACATTATCATATGGATTGATGTTCTCTAATTTGTTCATCTTATTCCAACGCTATTCTTTTGTAGGGTACCAAAAAAACTGTGTTTTAAACCGCCTAGTCAATGTAAGTATGTTCGTTCATCCAATATATGCCACTATGTAATGGATTACATACAAGATCATAGTCTGCTTTAGACAGTATGTCCTACAAAAAAGTGCACAAAAAATGGAGTCAAACTAGACCTCACTTCATCAACAGAAAAAACAAAAAAAAAACAGATTTTTTAATAGTCAGATTCCTTAGTCTATAATAATATGTGTAAAAAAATACTTAACTTTTGAACAGAGCCATTTATTTCCTTATAATAAAATTTATTATAATTATTAGTAATAGGCATTTCACAGTGAACCTAAAACAGTAAAAAAATCCTAGTATCTTTTTTTTTTAAACTATTTTTTTTTGGTTTTTGTTTTTAAAAAGGTTGATTTACTCAAATCAATGGCCTCATTACTGTATATTTTCAGTATTTTGAATAATATCTCACTTTATTAGCTACTGATTAAAAAAAAGTATTCTATCAATAAAGCCCTATTTACACGGCGCTTTCATCATCTATCTGATCTTGACATCAAGACCCTTTTTATATTTCTGCATGTATTTCCTTGAAATTAAATTTATTATAATCTTCAATAATATATTTTTCACATCCGACCTAATAAAAAACAGCAATAAAATAAATTAGTACAATATTTTAATAAAACAGGTGTTCACATTTTTTTCACGATTTATTTCAAAAAGGCCAATTTACTCAAAGAACACTTTATTAGCTGACAAAAAATCACAACTTATTCTCAAATACAACTTTAGCTATGAATGGTTAAAAAGCACTACTTACGCGGTGCTTTCGTCATATATGTAGTTAAATTAATTAATGAAGTTTTGAACTTAACCCATATATGCCCAGTGATTCAAAAACGAAACAAGAAGTGATTCTTTTGTAAAAGCCTCGGAAATTCTTTGTAAGTTCAGTAAATTCCAAAAAAAAACTGCCATCTATCGCAAGAGTACAGAACTATCCCCTATTAGCAGCGCAGTTTTAGCAGCATTGACAGTTTTGATTGAAAATCGTGTCGTCTCCCGTGTGCAAAAATCATGTCGTCTCCCGAAAAAAGTAAGCAATTATAGTTGACTAAAGCTTTGTACAAGTATCATAGTTTTGTAGTAAATTTTGGTAAATTATGGACTTACTCGTGTTTTTAGAATTGGTTAATAGTAATTTATAAATACTTATAATGTCCTTATAACTTCAGTGTTTCGAAAACGATACGTTAGGCAAATATACAGCGGAGACCTGTACTAAATCTCTTTTTGTGTTTTAGACAGATCAGGCACTTAACTAAAATACCTAGTTAACAAAAAAATATATACTAAAAGTAGTCAATACTGTGATAGGGAACTTTCAATGTAAACACATCTGAAAATAACCAAAATCGAAATCCCAAAATAGTTCTGGGCATATATGGGATAATGTAGGGTTTACGATATAAGGGTTAATGATAGCACTCAAAATAAACAAAATTACTATGTATAATGCCTAAAGTATTCTTCAAAAACGTTTTATATATATTTTTTATATTCATGACTAAGTTATCGAGTGTTCACATTTCGATTTTTCTAAAGATAGTGGCAGCTTTTTAATTGTTTTAGTTCTGTTATGAATTTTTTTTAATATTTCAAGGAAATACGAGTACATACAGTAATTCAAAAATAGACTCTGAGTAGTTAGTGTGATCAATTATAAATTATACTGAAAATATAGGGTCGTGGCGATGTTATTTTATGCAATCTTTTCTTTTACCGCTAATTAATTACGCTGATGTGGCCTACCTAGATGCGAATGAAGAACTACTCGATAAGCTAGATACGATTCAAAACGCGTGTATTCGCTTTGTTTATTCCCTGAAGAAGTTTGATCACATATCAAACTTTCGCAGGCAAATAGAGCGGCTACCCATTAGACGATGTCGAATTTCACATACTCGCCCTACTCTTCCGCGTACTACAGTCAAACTGTCCTACTTATTTGTATAATCTCTTCTCTCCGCTTTCATCCCATCGTCTTCCATTGCGCTCTCAGGAAAATCTATTACTGGCTATACCTCAGCATTCATCAACTTTCATGTCTAGGTCTTTCGCAGTGCAAGCCACCACCATCTCTGGAATTCCGTGCCTTTACCGATAAGACAACTTGAAAACCTGAGCGGGTTTAAAAATTCTTTAAAGAGACATTTACTCAACTTATGAATTCCCTCCTCCCCTCCCGTCTCCTTTGCTTGTCCTTATATTTCACTCCTCCCTTCAATATCGAGTTGGCATACGTTACTGATCACTGAATTATATTTTATACTATGATGACTTTTTTGTAAGTGTATTCATTTATTACTTGTAAATTAATTTGCCCACATAAACCTTCAGTCACAATAACCCTGGCGGTATGGTCGATAGATATTGCCACTTGGCAATAGGCCCACCACATTGTATTATTTTGTGTGTGCAATAAAGCTTTTCAAACAATCAAACAATCAAACAAACAAACAAATCGACCTTGTTAAGAATAAACGGAAAAAAAAATTTTTTTTTTAAAGATTATTTGCATACCTTTAAATTTCCCTTTCTTTAGCCGTACCTACCACCAAGATACCAATTATTATTGTTCCCGCTTGGATTCAGCTATGGAGAGAGATGCTTTGACCCCGACCTCATCGTTCATACTGAAGCCGTCTGTATAAGTTTTTTTACTGTGGTTTTGATCTTTTTTCCTTCATATTCGATTCAGGATCTCATACGCACTAGAAACGATCTATTCGATACATTTATGACTGCCGGAATTGGCCAGAACTGTCGGTTCCCAATAGTTCCGTGGAGCTTGGGTGGTGTAGACCAAAAATCTATGTCATCTGGCCTGCCCAACTTACGGTTCAACTCCTATCTGTTTCAGCAACGACCCTGTCAGGGCCGCTGTCTGCAACGGCTGTAATCCTGCAGTCGCAGGCGTTTGGGATCGAAAGTTCGCGGATTTTGGGGAATAACTCGGACGGAACCGGGCAGTTGATACACTATTCGATTTGCTAGGTGTTGAATGTCCAGCTGGCAAATAACCAGAGCGGTCTGGAGACGTACGTTTCCTATGACCTCGGAGGGTAGTTGTCGACCTGACGACTTCAACCCTTGTGACCATGGCGGTCAAAGGGCGTCGCGGTCCGCAAAATAGTCAAATGGATAACCGCTTACGTCAGGTAGAGACCGAGCAAGCGACCTCCAAACCGTGATCAGACCGGAGGACGGAGAAATTCGGTCAAATTTGGCAGTAAGCCCGAGAGGTTGGCCCGCTGGTTTCACATTCCAGTGCCTCGCGGTAAAGCGTCGGCTTCTTACAGACATGTTGACGGAGATAGGCTGTGGACTGTGTTGTGCCTCAGTCTCTGTGTAATCACCTCACGGCTGAAAGAACGACCTATATCGTTATAACTGCCTGAGGTGTCGGGTTCGCCCGTTGCAGATGACAGCTCCAAAGTGCCGGAATTGGTACAGATTCAGATTTTAAGGCGACGATGTAGGTAAATTTCGAAAATTACATTTTTTGGCAATTTTTGAACAGTCATACTGAAATAACTGATGATGTTAGCCAACAAAAAAAAAATATCGTAACTCACAGTACCTTTCTTAAGTAGATAGCTATTTCAGATTTTTTTTTAAGTATTGGAAAATTGAGGAAAATAATTAAATCTGGGAGCTATACAGGAAATTTTCATTTTAGAGCATTTTTTGAAACGTGCCTCACACTAAACTGCACGATCAAGAAACTCAAAAAAAATACTACGGCATTTTAACAATAGTTGTAAAGAGGAATGCTTTCGCATAAATTTAAAAAAATAAGTTTTTCTTGTTAAAAAAAATTATATAAAAAGTGTAACTTTCATCCATATTCACTGTTAAATATTACTTATTACTGTGTGTTTTTTTCAAGTTTGTTTTTTTTTACATAAACTATGTACAATAAACTTGTAATACTGACGATTATTTTTTTCAAATAAAATATCAGTATATTTTAAAAATAATATTTTGCAGAGCCCGTTTATATTATTTTTGTCATACAATGAGATGAGCGCGCTCTACTCGCGACGACGCGCTGGCATTCAAAATGCCGCAAGCGACATTGGGTCAATATGGTTCTTATGTGGGGATCAATTACTGATTCAAATGGCATAACAGCCAACCTTTTATAATGAAATGTTATTGGCTCTTAGAAACGTGGTTCATTTCGGCTTCGAAGGCCGACATATGCGGTTGCGTTCGCGACGCTCTGTTTCATGACTTATTATTACCAAATTGACATTTCGATGGATCGGAGATGTGAAGTAAAAAAATATCGGTTTTAGATGGCTATTTCACCGTGTAAATGAAAGAGGTTTAAAAACATGATAAATCATATGTTGAAAAATAGAAACAATAATAAGTAAAATAATATTTAATATTTATTTATTTTTTTTTTAATTTACAATATTACTTTTTTTTAATAAAAAGTGTTCATTTATTTGATAACAATGTTTCTTTATGTATAAAAACAAAAAAAAATATACATATCGGTAGGTTTTGAACCTACGACCGGTGTGATCTTATGCGAGTTTAAAACAAGTGCGCCACTTCAGCTTGCTTCCCGCGAGTCAAAATGTGTCATATATAAGGGGACAGTAAATAATGCCAATACATTTGCGTTAGAGCCATATGACAGAGCTATACACCATGTATAAATATAATATACTATTAGGCTACGATTCTGACCGTTCTAATATAGAAAACCGTCAGATAGGCAGAATTGTAATTTAAAAAACAAAACGTAGGTATCTACTTTTTAAAAGCTTTTATTCAACTTGTAATGTCTTTGAAAAAAAAAACTAAAAATGCGAAGAAATATTACATCAGCAGTAGCTTATAATAAATGTCAAAACTTTTCAATTGATGAGAAAATTGATTGCCTGTATAATGACATTTTGAACGCCCCGATAGATGCATTTGGAAACCATGATAAATGTAGAAGTTTTTAAAATTGTTTGTCGGAAAATGAAACACTGGATGCAATGAGTTGTTTGATGGGTGACATTATTTGGGAAAGAATACGTTACATAACTTAAAACGTAGGTAGCAATACATGCAAGAAGCCTAATTCATGATGTAGATAGTAATGTTCTCGAAAGGTTTAACGGCATCATTGCAAAATTTATTGGTGGTAAGAGGACAAATTACATCCAAAAGCAGTCTTACCAAGCGCGATGTAATGCGGCAGTTATATCATTTAATACAAAACAGCCACTCTCAAGATTACATAAAAAATATATAGGCAAAAGTCCCTCTGGCAGGATATCAAAAGTGGAATAAAGAAGACAGAGGCATTTAAGTAAATCCATTCTTTATAAAAGAAATAAAAGCAGAAAGTTTTTTTGAAAAAAAAAACAATAATTCGCATTATGGAGAACATTGCAACCAACCCGATGTTCCATCAGAAATATTCGAAAAAAGCAAAGCTCTGTTATTTCAAGAATTGGAAAATAGAAAAATGATCGATTGCGAATTGAAAAACTTACGGTTATTCAAGGTGAAAGCAGCGAGTGGTTGGAATTACGAAGAAAAATGGTAACTGCGTCTAACTTTGGCAAAATTGTCAATAGTTAACAACACACAAAATGCGCCAATTTAGTTAAATCCATGACTGAAAATGGGATTTGAGCAACGTAGCATCAATTTGCCATGGAAAAGAAAATGAAACAACTTCACTAGAATGAAAAATATGTCTAGAAAAAGTGGAAATTCAGCAATGTGGATTATTCATTGACCCTAAATTTCCATTTTTGGGAGCTTCTCCAGATGGAATATCTGATGATTATATTTTTGAAGTCAAATTTCCCATTACAGCGCATAGAATCTGGTTAACGGAAGCGACAAGAAAAAGAAAAGTGACATTTTGGAAACAGAAAGATGGAAAACTTGAAATCAGCATCAAACATCACTGGTACGTTCAAGTTCAAGGACAGGTCCATATATAATTTCTTTTTATTTATTTATTTTTTATTTTATTTCTGGAAAAATACAGCGCATACAATATACATACGTGTGCATAAATGTAGAAAAAAAAGAAAAACATTACGCCTATAATCGTTTATTACACATTTGGATTTCAGCATATTACACTTAAAAATTAATTATAAAATAAACAAAGTTCATATTAAATATAAAAAATATATAGAAAACCGATGGGAGAGGTAGGGAATTGGAAGTGATTAGGAAGAAGGAGTTAGACGATGGTATGTGTATATGTATATAGATATAAATAAAGATATAGATAGGTCGTATAGTGGATATATAAATACAGATATTTATTGATGTTTATAGGTATTTATAGATATATAATAAATATTTATAGATATTTATAAATATTTGTGGTAGCTACTGATATGTTGTATATATATCCTTCTAGCCGTGTTCGGCCACAGCGACTGCATTGTAGATTCTAGTGACTTCTTTAGTCTTCTCAGAGTCCACTGTTCGGAAGCAGTCAAGTGCGCAGGCTATATTATAGTGCACAGGTGGGCGCGCGACCACGGGTGCACTCTCTCTTCCTCCCTCTTCTGAACCCGATGGAACGGAGACCGTTACGACCAGAGAAAAGTTTGGATGCAGATAAAATAAAATAAATCAATTAATCGCTAACGCAGCAATGACTGTCATTGTTAAATTTTTACTCAATATTGCAGAGCTATTTTTTCGGATTTAGTTCGTTTTTCACACTGTCATTTATGAAATTGGTAGTTATGGCTTGTGGTGATGTTTGAGTTTTTTCTGGAGCTATTGTAGAGATGACCGGTGACTTATTGGTAGTTGTTGTAGTAGGCGGTGATATAGAAGATGCATTATTGGATTTATCCTGGTTTTCTGATGATCTCGTGTTGTTGCTCATGGGGCTGTGTTGAATACAGCATACAGTCTCTTGTTCCGACATTATACAAAATTGTGATAGTTTCCCTTTTGGCAAATCCCCCTCAGTTTTTGGACAATTTTTCGCCGGTAGACATACTCCTAAAACGCCATTTATTTCACATGACTCTTCACGGCAGTGTATATGCCAGGTCCCTTGGCACTTCCGCAAGGGCTCTTTCCAATACTGGTAACGGTGATTATGTTGAAAAGGCATTGGTTGTCAGCTATCGCCACTTGCAGAGGTCCACCACTATCGCCTCCACAAGAGTCTCGTAATCCTTCTAAGCTGCCAGCGCACAATTGATCGTCCTTATACCTTGCGGTAACCTCCTTCTGAGAGTCTTTGCATATAGTCTTCGAAAGGTGGCTGGTTAATCAAATCCACCACCACCTTCAGTAAGTCCTCCGATGTATCTTCAGCAAAGTCGATCTGCCTTCAGCCAGTAACTACAGCTCGCTTGTTTTCGATGGTCGACTTTTCCATAGACACGCTGGTCGAATATTTAAAGTGAACAGCTCAGACCGATCAGATCCTTCGGGACGCGTCCCGTGTTAACCGCGAGTTAATCCAGACTATAGAATTGCACTATAATCACTAAAATTTATTATTTAATTATTATTTAGAGGGGAGAAAATTTTAAAATATGTTGACACTTAGAATTTAAATTTCGAATTTTATTTTGTTGTATAGAAAGTATATAACTAATTACTATAGGTATTAACAAGCTCGTTAGGTGCAATTGATTTGAATAATTCTTTAACGAACGTCGGTTGGTTGAGGTTGAAAATGTCGATGGTGGAGAAACAAGAGTCGTACGTGCATATCAGCCCATAAGCGATGGAATGTTTCCCGTAGTTGGTATTGGCACGAGATACCTCAAACGTGCGTGAATTGCGAATTAATCGCTGAGGAACGAAAAAACGTAAGTTTTCAACAAGGTATGAACTATCTGTGGTATTGTGGATAACTTTAAAGAAAGTGTGCTGGAAAGAAACTGTAACTGGAACGATACATATAACTGGAAAGGAAGTGTGCCTATTTACATTTTGGTCTGGTAAAAACGATCTCCTCAAAACCGAAAATATACAGACGAATGATTTGATTTGGACAAATGTCATGGAAAAAACTTGTTTGTTTTTATATGGACTGTGTATTACCTGAAATTATCGATCCAGGAGTATGAAGGAATATGGATTTAAGGGAGCCTGAATATACTTTGAAAGAAGCAAATTAAAGAAACGACACGATAAAACGAAAGAAATCGGTTCCTCTCCCTTGTCCAACGCTTAAGCGGTAGTTAGTTTTCAGTGATTCCATCACAAAGTGAGCAAAGAACTCACAGAGAATGTACTTGCCAATAACACTCCAAAGCAAAGCACAAGCAATATAGAGCCACCGAAAAGTACACGATATTCCAAATCTGTGCTGAGTACAGATCTAATTAATAATGATGAACAGGCTTTTGGAAATGTATTATCATTTGATGAATTTTAATTACAAAAGTCGGCGCACCACTACAAAGCGACACTGTCAAGGCTACAAAAAGGAAGTCTCAAATGTACTGCGCAATTTTAAATGTATTTATTCGTCTCTTTACATTTAATATGTATGTATCTACTCAGAAATAACAGACTACTTTGCCAACCAGAAATGTCTTCATGATTTTTTGTCTTAATGATTTTATATTTTAATTAATATTTATTTATTTTTAATGATGTGTATTTCTTTAAAGTTTACAATGATGTGCTTACAGTATCTAAAAATAAATTATATTACTTTTTAATTAAATAATTTTTTAATGATAATGTACAAGGCGATGGGTGTCGTTATGTCCTCCTCAAAGAACTATTATACCGCGAATAAATAGTTCGATACACAATGTTGTTTTTTAATTCGATTCTAAATGTTTTTTCTGCCAAAAAATACTATCAAAAACTGTCACTACAACTATCAAAAAAATACTAAAGCTGTATCTCACGGAACATGAATTGCGATTTATGTCATTTAAAAGCCCTTGAAAAACTGTATCCAAAACAGTTAACGGCATTTCTCCAATTGTCATCTATCACCATTTAAAATAATTTTAAAATGTCGAAAATTAATTAGTGACAGGTGACTCTTCTTAATACAGTTTTTCAGGGGATTTCAAATGACATATCGCAAATGAAATTCTGTAAGATATGGCTTCTGTCAATTTTTGACAGTGATAGTTTGGTTTAACAGTTGACAGCCAAAATCTAATGGGCGCATTCCAGGGTGATACTATCCCTATGTTCCAAATTTCAACTCAATCGGTTCAACGGCTCGGCAGTTATCGTGAGAGATTACATACAGGCAAACAGACATACATTTCTCTGAAAATGGTCTTAATCATCTTGGTGGACCTCAAAATGGACATCTCTATCGTTATCTAAACATTTTTTCCCGCACGATCACAACACCTTCCCTACCAGTGGCAGCCGGGAAAGTAATATAATGTTCAAGTTTAGATGATGATAAAGCGTAGCCTTCTTCACCAGCGTAGGTACATGACACTTGCATAATCCCAAAATATAAATCCCATTGCAATAGTGTATACCTAGTGTGTTTAGTCCAGACATCGATAGCGAGTGAATATCGCTGCGAGATGAGTCAACATAATAAACACCTGCCCCGTCGCGAGGGGAGGGGGTAAGTAGGCGGGGCTTAAAAACTCAGATACGGTTTATTTTTTAAGTAGTACGTCGCCTTAACTGTGAACTATAGATTCTGTGACCTAACTGTGAACTATAGTCATGCTATAGATTCTCCCTAGAGGACCCCATTTTTGAAACTGCGGATTCCTTTACTTCGGAAATAGGCAGCGGTCATAAATCCGGCGGCTTAGCTACGTCTGTGTATTTTTTTAGTGCGAGAACGCGAATATTAATGCCCCCATCAAACCCAGTAGGAAATTGAGAATCAAGCGACGAGTTGCCGGCTAGGGACATACATTTACGTGTGCTACATACGCAGCGACTTTCATAAAAAATAAATGTCCTATATAATTTGGGACAGGGACAGGGTCTTAAATAAAATATGCGATAACCTTATGCTAGATAACTGCTGACATCCATAGCTCTTTTAATCTTAGTAAAATGATGCGTTTCTGTCAACACCTAAATCGCATCATTATACTAATAGAAGTATGCACTATGCTAACGCATAGTGCATATTTCTTCGTTTTAGTTCCAGCTGTTTCACAATTTCACAAAATACTTTTCATTTCTCGTGTAGGTGCCTATGAATATTATTATACTCGAGGATTGTTGTGATTCTATAATATGCGAAAACTCTTTATAATGTAGGAAAATGTTTACATAATAATGTATTAGTCAACTTCTAATTTATTGTTCATTTAGCCGCCCTATATTTGGGTTATTATTCAAAAAGAAGGTAAAAAATCATTGTTTTTTCAATGGATTTCTTAGTAACAATACATACTTGTTTACAATATACCAGAAAAACTTGTGAGGGACCATCCCTCACAAGACTCCAGGTTGATCGGTGTGAGGTGGTGGTATCAACTTACGAGTTATCTCCGTATTGAAAGGCGGTTTTGAATGAAGTAGAAGGAATTTATTGATCGAAGGTTTGAATATTGCCAGTTATAACGCTTGCCGAATAGTTTACGTTGACGCGAGTGTATAGATGCGCGACTGCGGTTACGAGGATATACGGATGAGAATTGTGCGTGTGCTCCTAGTATCTTGTACTGGGCACGGCTCGAGTCTGTGGGATTACAGACTGATGCTTCGAGACACGGGGAGAATGAGGAAAGGAAACCGAGGAGCCGGATTCGTTGACCTAACTCGTGAGAGTGCCGAATGCCGTCGCAACCTTGGGGGAAGGTGATCACTCGAAGAATGGTAATTTGGTTGCTTTTGCGCCAGTTTATATAGGCCGATCAAGGATGCAATCCAAAAATATTCCGAGTAAAAGTATTATTTCATCGTGCTGATTCATAGCTGCACGAGTCAAAATAATAGCTGAATTGTGTCTGTGGCTTTCACTGGAAATCGATGCATTTGTTGATCGCATGTAATGGACTTAAGGTCCGTTACAAACTTTTTTACACAATAGACCAATTTATAACTTTTTTTTTATTCAGAGTCGCAGGAACAATTTGACGTATCGCGCATGCCTTGTAAGCTGTCCTCGCGCAACCAACCTAAGTCGATGGAGTCTGCCTACCCGAGCTTTGCGGCACATAAATGCGCTATGTTCGACAGCGTCAGACTTTGATATTTTTACAGTGAGCCCGCATCACTTCAAGGTGTGGGTATTGCGCGACTTGTTTATGTCAGAATAATATAAATTGTTTTAACTTTTTATGTACTGTAAGTTTGTAAGTTTTTCTATTCTTAATGCCTGTATTTGTATTTAATGCTTATTCAAACATGTTGTGTATGTACTTGTAAGAATTATATATTTTTTATATATTTATGTGTATATATCAACGGATTAGTATAAACTGTTATGCTGATTTGCTTATGAAATAAATAAATAAATAAATAAATAAAATATTTTACTGAAGTGCAATAAATTTTTTTTAACATTCAATGACATACAAAACATACAATGACATAAAGACGAAGACACTATTTTTTAAAACACCGCAATGACTCGCACTAATACATTACGGTACTATTATTTTGTGTAATCTTGATTGATTGTGTGTTACGCAAAACGAAAAAAAACTATGAGGTGCCAACATTCGATAATAATTCAAAGCATAGTCATTGTTTATAACATATAACGATAATGATTCACTATCATTATGTATATGTATGTATTGTATTGTGCTGTATCTGTAGTATGTGCTGTGGGTATCATTCATTCCCTCCCTGGTTCCTCACTTTCTATCTCCCTCGGTCTCGCTACTATGTTTTTTTCTTCTATTTTTAATGTCTGTCTGTAATATTGTTTTGAATGACGCTCCGAAGACAAAAACGTTCATAAACGAAACGTTCATAAGGAAATAAAAGCGGTAAGGGTGGACATACTATAAACAATAAAAATCTCGTGCGAATATCTTTAACTTGTAAATTTGAATTAGACTTGTAATACTCGGACTATTGACACAGACACATTATAGACTGCTGACGTACGTGACAGACAACCCTAGATTTAATATGTTTTATACCAACCTAGTGTGAATGGTTAATTGGCTAAAAAATGTGGTATGTGTTACAATTGGTGGTTTAGTCATATTATGTTGTTGATTATTTTTTATTCAGAAAATATAGAGCGTAGTATCCTAATAATAACAAATATTATGCAAACCTAAGGCCAATTAAAAGTTTACACAATTAAACTAGGCATATTGATACAGCGCAAGAAGAAAGTGTGAAGAAAAATACTGTTTTTACGTAATAGGGTAAATTTCGAGAATGAAATTGATATATTTCACTTATTACATAAATAAATTGCTTAAATATACATAATATTACTCAAATAATATCATAATATAAATAATAAGGTATGATAATAATAAAGTATAAAAAATATAGGTACATGTATAATGAAATTAATATACATAATAATCATTACAATATTTAACAGCATTATAATCATTACAATATTGAACAGACGAAGAAATACTAATCAAGCCGAACGCTTTGAATCGTCTTGCAAGCAGATATTAAAATATAATGGGGCCAGGGAAACTACTATGAAATCGGGAATGCGAAATTATTGTCGATTTTTCAAAATATGATTGATGGTTATCAGGCAAGAATCAGATATAGTTTAACAACGCGGTCATCTCTCTAGTCTCTAGCCGCATAGTCCATAATCCAAGATAAAATATAATTAAAATGATTATTCGTAAAACCGAAGCAGAGTTTTTAATTCTTCTTAAGTCTAATTGGACGAAAAGAAAAACGAGACCTCCCGCAGTCCGAGGCACGCGCGGACGCAAACGTAGTCAATGTCGTGTGCTGTGTGCAGAAGGTCGTCAAACCTAACAGTCGAGCAAACCAGGGTTTTCAGCATACTGGTAATATCCAGATCGTCTACAAATAATTTACATTGCTTTTTGAAGTTGGTGCCGCCACTGTTGTTGACAAATGCCCCCTGTACACATTGGCCAATGCTCGGCACCAGCGCCTACGTGTCGCTCGCTCTCCCATACATTTTTCACACGACTCGCTTCCATCTTAGCGATACGGCCAAGCATTGGCCAACGTGTAGAGGGGGCAAAAGATATACTCCTTCTCCACCAAAAACACCTTTCAAGCCTCGCCAACCCTATTTGCAACCGTCCGAAATGGTGATCTAGATTTAAAGATCGATTTATGCATTCCTATGGTTTTCCTTTTCCAGTCCTTCTCTTGTTTCCGTATATTAGTTATAAATCCTAATCTCACTTCTGATGACAGGACTTTACAAGAGTATCCACGCCCGTCGTTGCATTTGACAATAGTTAATTGAATAGGTCTCCAAGTGGTTTAGGATTTGTAGAAACGCAGGCGGGAATGTGTCGTTTATGTAGGCAGTTCGCTCCTGTAATTGAATACGTGAGGAAGTGGACGAGGCAATTATTGTGATCTCGATGCAAAGCGTTTGTAAGGCTTACCGTTTACCAGATGCTCGGAGTTATGGCACAGAGCGAGTGACATTTTTGCTCGGGTAGAATCGATCGTGTCGGCTGACAATAAAGACTTTATACGAGGCATATCCCAAAAGTAAGGTCTCGATTATTATAACAATCGAATTATGCTATATTAAAAAATATATGAGTAGGTATACAGTAAATAGAAGTACTTTTCAGCATAATCGCTATTCACTTGGATGCACTTTTCAAGGCGTACTAGGAGTTTGTGTATGCCAGCCTCAGAGAATCTCCTTTTTCAGGTATTTCCTTGCATTTTTTTTAGCTCTTCATCTGCCTGCATCCGTTTTCCTCCCAAATGCTTCTTTAAGCTCAAAAACAAGTAGTCAGACGGGGCAAGGTCTGGGCTGTGGGAAGTATGGGCTAGCATCTCACTCAAACTGGTCCAAAAGGGCTTTTGTGTCACAGGCTACGTGGGACCGATCATTGTCATGATGGAGACAAGCCCCCTTCGTCAGCATGCCTCGTCTTCGATTGTGGATGGCTCTGCTAAGATTTTTCAAAGTGTCACAACATGAATCTGCATTGATGGTTATCCCATTTGGCATAAACTCAATCAGAAAAACCCTTTCCTGCTCAAGAACAGCGGCCTTGATCAGCGACCACTTTAGTGAGGTTGCGGTGGCCGACTTAGAAGCGTCCATCCTAATTTCATGTCGGACGCAAACAAAACATCTGTTCGAGTCGGACCATCTCTCGTTGGAAAGGAAAGGAGCTACGATATACAATAGAGCTACCAACTTCGAAAAATACTTTTCTTTCCGGCGCAAGGAGCATGAAGACCTTTTGGGACACGCCTAGTACATATACAGTGGCCCATAAATTATTACACTTTTGAAAGCAGATTTAAAAAACTGGTTAAGTTATGCAACTGAGGTCCTATAAATACGTATACTGAAGCGACGATACGATTTACGATTGTCGTAACTCGACAATATTTGCGATTCCCTGGAAGCAATTAGATAGTCCTTGATGGTCAGAAGTAAGGTTAGATCAGACGACAGCACAGGTGCCGTTTGGACGATCACGACAAGTCGTTATTTTTCTGGTTCATGGAAAAAACCGAGATCAAATTCAATATCGTATCGCGTTGACGTATTATCTGCACTTCGGATTTCCTTAGCAGTTTGAAGAGAACCAAAACGTGTAATGCATATTGAATACTAGTAAGTGTATCTAAAGCCATCTGTCGTGAAATTTCACAATTTCGCCTATTTTAATATTTGAGTATTTAGCCGTTCGCCGCTATTCTCCATGCACTCGAAGACGTCAAATGACTCTGGATTCTGAAAGCTTCTATATATCGGTCAAGCCGGCTAGACCATGATATTATCGCTTTGCTCTTCGCACATTTCGCTGGCTCGCGCAGACATCGAATGTGGCGACGATAGTGATTTCGCGTGCTTACAAACACGACTGAGACAAACATGTTTGCGAATTACCAAAGTTTTTATCACGTTCGTAAATGATTTAATGTAGGTAGTAATTATCAATATTTTTTAGCAACAAACACATTTTTTTTAGAAGACCACTCAGATCGTTCATTTATTTAAATAATCCATTATGATTGTGATATTATATGTATGTATATTTTTTTATTAGTTTCGTACCAAAACGAACGAGGGATCCATATTGATGAAACTTTGTTGCGTGGCTGTCTAGCTGACAATTCACCCGTCTTTTATATAATAATGTAAGATACAATAAAACAGCATAAATAATTTAATAGAATAAAAATATCAAATAAAGACTTATCGTGAATATTGAATATGCATATTTTTTTATTTTTTTTAATTCGGTGGACCAAACGTTTCATCTCTGCCACCATCGCTAGATCCCAAGTGATAATTCTGAGTGATATATCCAACGTACCTTTTGTGTTGTAGGTTAATGTGGTCACATCCCAGAATCTAAATACAACCGCTAAATAATTCATTTTCATTATAAATAAGATAAAAACGAGTTAAGGCGACGTACTACTTAAAAAATAAACCGTATCTGAGTTTTTAAGCCCCGCCTACTTACCCCCTCCCCTCGCGACGGGGCAGGTGTTTATTATGTTGACTCATCTCGCAGCGATATTCACTCGCTATCGATGTCTGGACTAAACACACTAGGTATACACTATTGCAATGGGATTTATATTTTGGGATTATGCAAGTGTCATGTACCTACGCTGGTGAAGAAGGCTACGCTTTATCATCATCTAAACTTGAACATTATATTAATTTCCCGGCTGCCACTAGTAGGGAAGGTGTTGTGATCGTGCGGAAAAAAATGTTTAGATAACGATAGAGATGTCCATTTTGAGGTCCACCAAGATGATTAAGACCATTTTCAGAGAAATGTATGTCTGTTTGCCTGTATGTAATCTCTCACGATAACTGCCGAGCCGTTGAACCGATTGAGTTGAAATTTGGAACATAGGGATAATATCACCCTGGAATGCGCCCATTAGATTTTGGCTGTCAACTGTTAAACCAAACTATCACTGTCAAAAATTGACAGAAGCCATATCTTACAGAATTTCATTTGCGATATGTCATTTGAAAGCCCCTGAAAAACTGTATTAAGAACAGTCACCTGTCACTAATTAATTTTCGACATTTTAAAATTATTTTAAATGGTGATAGATGACAATTGGAGAAATGCCGTTAACTGTTTTGGATACAGTTTTCCAAGGGCTTTTAAATGACATAAATCGCCATTCATGTTCCGTGAGATACAGCTTTAGTATTTTTTTGATAGTTGTAGTGACAGTTTTTGATAGTATTTTTGGCAGAAAAAACATTTAGCATCGAATTAAAAAACAACATTGTGTATCGAACTATTTATTCGCGGTACAATAGTTCTTTGAGGAGGACATAACGACACCCATCGCCTTGTACATTATCATTAAATAATTATTTAATTAAAAAGTAATATAATTTATTTTTAGATACTGTAAGCACATCATTGTAAACTTTAAAGAAATACACATCATTAAAAATAAATAATTATTAATGAAAATATAAAATCATTAAGACAAAAAATCATGAAGACATTTCTGGTTGGCAAAGTAGTCTGTTATTTCTGAGTAGATACATACATATTAAATGTAAAGAGACGAATAAATACATTTAAAATTGCGCAGTACATTTGAGACTTCCTTTTTGTAGCCTTGACAGTGTCGCTTTGTAGTGGTGCGCCGACTTTTGTAATTAAAATTCATCAAATGATAATACATTTTCAAAAGCCTATTCATCATTATTAATTAGATCTGTACTCAGCACAGATTTGGAATATCGTGTACTTTTCGGTGGCTCTATATTGCCTGTGCTTTGCTTTGGAGTGTTATTGGCAAGTACATTCTCTGTGAGTTCTTTGCTCACTTTGTGATGGAATCACTGAAAACTAACACAAGGGAGAGGAACCGATTTCTTTCGTTTTATCGTGTCGTTTCTTTTATTTGCTTCTTTCAAAGTGTATTCAGGCTCCCTTAAATCCATATTCCCTCATACTCCTGGATCGATAATTTCAGGTAATACACAGTCCATATAAAAACAAACAAGTTTTTTCCATGACATTTGTCCAAATCAAATCATCCGTCTGTAGAGGAGATCGTTTTTACCAGACCAAAATGTAAATAGGCACACTTCCTTTCCAGTTATATCTATCGTTCCAGTTACAGTTTCTTTCCAGCACACTTTCTTTAAAGTTATCCACAATACCACAGATAGTTCATACCTTGTTGAAAACTTACGTTTTTTCGTTCCTCAGCGATTAATTCGCAATTCACGCACGTTTGAGGTCTCTCGTGCCAATACCAACTACGGGAAACATTCCATCGCTTATGGGCTGATATGCACGTACGACTCTTGTTTCTCCACCATCGACATTTTCAACCTCAACCAACCGACGTTCGTTAAAGAATTATTCAAATCAATTGCACCTAACGAGCTTGTTAATACCTATAGTAATTAGTTATATACTTTCTATACAACATATCAGTAGCTACCACAAATATTTATAAATATCTATAAATATTTATTATATATTTATAAATACCTATAAACATCAATAAATATCTGTATCTATATATCCACTATACGACCTATCTATATCTTTATTTATATCTATATACATATACACATACCATCGTCTAACTCCTTCTTCCTAATCACTTCCAATTCCCTACCTCTCCCATCGGTTTTCTATATAATTTTTATATTTAATATGAACTTTGTTTATTTTATAATTAATTTTTAAGTGTAATATGCTGAAATCCAAATGTGTAATAAACGTTTATCGGCGTAATGTTTTTCTTTTTTTTTCTACATGTATGCACACGTATGTATATTGTATGCGCTGTATTTTTCCAGAAATAAAATAAAAAATAAATAAATAAAAAGAAATTATATATGGACCTGTCCTTGAACTTGAACGTACCAGTGATGTTTGATGCTGATTTCAAGTTTTCCATCTTTCTGTTTCCAAAATGTCACTTTTCTTTTTCTTGTCGCTTCCGTTAACCCGATTCTATGCGCTGTAATGGGAAATTTGACTTCAAAAATATAATCATCAGATATTCCATCTGGAGAAGCTCCCAAAAATGGAAATTTAGGGTCAATGAATAATCCACATTGCTGAATTTCCACTTTTTCTAGACATATTTTTCATTCTAGTGCAGTTGTTTCATTTTCTTTTCCATGGCAAATTGATGCTACATTGCTCAAATCCCATTTTCAGTCATGGATTTAACTAAATTGGCGCATTTTGTGTGTTGTTAACTATTGACAATTTTGCCAAAGTTAGACGCAGTTACCATTTTTCTTCGTAATTCCAACCACTCGCTGCTTTCACCTTGAATAACCGTAAGTTTTTCAATTCGCAATCGGTCATTTTTCTATTTTCCAATTCTTGAAATAACAGAGCTTTGCTTTTTTCGAATATTTCTGATGGAACATCGGGTTGGTTGCAATGTTCTCCATAATGCGAATTATTGTTTTTTTTTCAAAAAAACTTTCTGCTTTTATTTCTTTTATAAAGAATGGATTTACTTAAATGCCTCTGTCTTCTTTATTCCACTTTTGATATCCTGCCAGAGGGACTTTTGCCTATACATTTTTTATGTAATCTTGACAGTGGCTGTTTTGTATTAAATGATATAACTGCCGCATTACATCGCGCTTGGTAAGACTGCTTTTGGATGTAATTTGTCCTCTTACCACCAATAAATTTTGCAATGATGCCGTTAAACCTTTCGAGAACATTACTATCTACATCATGAATTAGGCTTCTTGCATGTATTGCTAGGTACGTTTTAAGTTATGTAACGTATTCTTTCCCAAATAATGTCACCCATCAATCAACTCATTGCATTCAGTGTTTCATTTTCCGACAAACAATTTTAAAAACTTCTACATTTATCATGGTTTCCAAATGCATCTATCGGGGTGTTCAAAATGTCATTATACAGGCAATCAATTTTCTCATCAATTGAAAAGTTTTGACATTTATTGTAAGCTACTGCTGATGTAATATTTCTTCGCATTTTTAGATTTGTTTTCACAGGTATTACAAGTTGAATAAAAGCTTTTAAAAAGTAGATACCTACGTTTTGTTTTTTAAATTACAATTCTGCCTATCTGACGGTTTTCTATATTAGAACGGTCAGAATCGTAGCCTAATTGTATATTATATTTATACATGGTGTATAGCTCTGCCATATAGCTCTAACGCAAATGTATTGGCATTATTGACTGTCCCCTTATATACACACATTTTGACTCGCGGGAAGCAAGCTGAAGTGGCGCACTTGTTTTAAACTCGCATAAGATCACACCGGTCGTAGGTTCAAATCCTATCGATATGTATATATTTTTTTTTTGTTTTTATACATAAAGAAACATTGTTATAAAATGAATGAACACTTTTTATTAAAAAAAGTAATATTGTAAATTAAAAAAAAAAAGAAATAAATAAATATTAAATATTATTTTACTTATTATGTGTTTCTATTTTTCAACATATGATTTATCATATTTTTAAACCTCTTTCATTTACACGGTGAAATAGCCAACTAAAACCGATATTTTTTTACTTTCACATCTCCGATCCATTTAACGAAATGTCAATTTGGTAATAATAAGTCATGAAACAGAGCGTCACGAACGCACCCGCATATGTCGGCCTTCGAAGCCGAAATGAACCACGTTTCTAAGAGCCAATAACATTTCACTATAAAAGGTTGGCTGTTATGCCATTTGAATCAGTAACTGATCCCCACATAAGAACCATATTGACCCAATGTCGCTTGCGGCATTTTGAATGCCAGCGCGTCGTCGCGAGAAGAGCGCGCTCATCTCATTGTATGACAAAAATAATATAAACGGGCTCTGCAAAATATTATTTTTAAAATATACTGATATTTTATTTGAAAAAAATAATCGTCAGTACTACAAGTTTATTGTACATAGTTTATGTAAAAAAAAACAAACTTGAAAAAAAACACACAGTAATAAGTAATATTTAACAGTGAATATGGATGAAAGTCACACTTTTTATATATTTTTTTTTAACAAGAAAAACTTATTTTTTTGTATTTGTGCGATAGCATTAAACTTTACAACTCATGTTAAAATGCCGTAGTATTTTTTTTGAGTTTGTTGATCGTGCAGTTTAGAGTGAGGCACGGTTCAAAAAATGCTCTAAAATGAAAATTTCCTATATAGCTCCCAGGTTTATTTAATTTTCTCAATTTTCCAATCCTTTTTTAAAAATCTGAAATAGCTATCTACTTAAGAAAGATACCGTGAATTACGATATTTTTTTTCAGTTGGCTACCATCATCAGTTATTTCAGTATGACGGTTCAAAAATTGACAAAAAATGTAATTTTCGAAATTTACATACTACGTCGCCTTAACCACGTAAAGTATGTAGCCCTCGATGTTTCGGCAATGTTGCAACCGCCGTTGTACAAGGTAGACTGAAGAGCTGTCAATCCGCCGCCGCCACTGCGTAGATTATAACGGTAGTGGGGCGGCAGGTTCGGACAGTCTACCCTAAAGAACGGTGGTTGCAACTACACCGACACGCCGGGTGCTACAAACTTTACGCGGTAAATTCGTTTGTATCTTATTTATAATGTCAAACAACTGCGATAATAGTCGATTTCATCAATTTTATTATTTATCTTTACCACGCAGCAGATTAATAAAACCAAACACGGCAAGGCCTTTACCGTTGTCGGTCAATATCGGTCAATGTCGGGAAAGGAAGTCAATGTCGTCAGATGTTTTTTTGGACTAGAACTACTAATTTGGGCAATTGGGAGATTGCTGTGTTGACTCATCAAACTGGAAAAAAACAAAACGTAGGTGGTATAATTGCCAGTTCCGATAAAATGTAGTAAACACTTTGTCCCTGGAATCATCGCGAAAAAAGGATAAAGTGGGGAAATGGCGGATCCTTAATCTAAACGTGTCACCGCGCGAACCGGAGGGCACATTAATTCGCCGGACTTATGGCAATCCTATAAAAATTATAGCTGGGTCACTGTTCAGGTTAAGCAGGAAGAAGTGTGTCTTATGAAAAAAGGTATATATTTAAGAAATAAATACTATTTTAGGAAACCTGTTTTAGATGCTTTATATATATATATATATATATATATATATATATATATATATATATATATATATATATATATATATATATATATATATATATATATATATATATATATATATATATATATATATATATATATATATATATATATATATATATATATATATATATATATATATATATATATATATATATATATATATTAAACAGCATATTCAATTCACTTCAAGCGATTCAATTATTAAATCGCCCCATGTTACAAGAGATGTCCAGAACACACGATTTCGAGTAAATAATAAGAAAAACAACCTCCTATAAAATATAAATAATAATATTAATTTTAATTCTATTTTTTACGTAAAGGACTTATTGGTGTGTATTGTTTTTGGTTTGAATGTGAAAAAAATAATTTACTAATTATTTAAATCACTAGAATTAGATCCGTTTAGCAACTAATCGAACATTGAGATGCTCTGCTAACGAAATAACTATGCTTTGTTAGGAGTAATTTTTTTTCTTTAAACAACATAATTTTAAAAAATACATTTTTGTCTCAGTATTGTAGTCTAAATTATTATAACCATTTTGGGGGAAATCTGTCGTCAGTATTGATAAATAAAGTGTCGGTGATAATAACGGGGATAACGATTATTGCATATTTTTTATTTCTTTGGTAAATCAATTTTTAAAATTTACTAACCTAAAAATTACATTTTATCAAGAGTTTGAGTGAGAAAAATATATTGTGTGTAAACCAAATACGACTTTCTAAAAAAAAAAAATTTTACTTAAATTATACCACAGAAAAAAGTGAAAACGTGGAAGTCATTACACTTATTAGTATTTATCACCACAGTTCCTCCTCAGCCTCAACCAGATTGCCATCGAGGTACTTAATCTCTGGAGCTGACGGAAAAGACTGATCAATGTCCACCGTCACCGCGTGGACCTTGATCGGTCTTTCCTGTCACAAGTTTTCTTCTCTCTCATTTAAGAGCAGATTTTCTTTCCAACATCGATGGAATGAGGCCACAATGGCATTTTCATATTCTCACCCAAAAAAATACATTGATCGATTTTTCAAATGACCTTTAAAATGTTATTAAAACATTTTAAATTATTTTAGGTTGTACTAAATAATCTTTTCTAAACCTGTTTCCTTCGCGGTTTTGTTATGTACAAACCCTTCTGGGTATGCTCATATGGTAGCTAGTTGATAGGGGTATATGATTTTTGGCATCTAGATAAGTCATGAAACAGAGCGTCACGAACGCACCCGCATATGTCGGCCTTCGAAGCCGAAATGAACCACGTTTCTAAGAGCCAATAACATTTCACTATAAAAGGTTGGCTGTTATGCCATTTGAATCAGTAACTGATCCCCACATAAGAACCATATTGACCCAATGTCGCTTGCGGCATTTTGAATGCCAGCGCGTCGTCGCGAGAAGAGCGCGCTCATCTCATTGTATGACAAAAATAATATAAACGGGCTCTGCAAAATATTATTTTTAAAATATACTGATATTTTATTTGAAAAAAATAATCGTCAGTACTACAAGTTTATTGTACATAGTTTATGTAAAAAAAAACAAACTTGAAAAAAAACACACAGTAATAAGTAATATTTAACAGTGAATATGGATGAAAGTCACACTTTTTATATATTTTTTTTTAACAAGAAAAACTTATTTTTTTGTATTTGTGCGATAGCATTAAACTTTACAACTCATGTTAAAATGCCGTAGTATTTTTTTTGAGTTTGTTGATCGTGCAGTTTAGAGTGAGGCACGGTTCAAAAAATGCTCTAAAATGAAAATTTCCTATATAGCTCCCAGGTTTATTTAATTTTCTCAATTTTCCAATCCTTTTTTAAAAATCTGAAATAGCTATCTACTTAAGAAAGATACCGTGAATTACGATATTTTTTTTCAGTTGGCTACCATCATCAGTTATTTCAGTATGACGGTTCAAAAATTGACAAAAAATGTAATTTTCGAAATTTACATACTACGTCGCCTTAACCACGTAAAGTATGTAGCCCTCGATGTTTCGGCAATGTTGCAACCGCCGTTGTACAAGGTAGACTGAAGAGCTGTCAATCCGCCGCCGCCACTGCGTAGATTATAACGGTAGTGGGGCGGCAGGTTCGGACAGTCTACCCTAAAGAACGGTGGTTGCAACTACACCGACACGCCGGGTGCTACAAACTTTACGCGGTAAATTCGTTTGTATCTTATTTATAATGTCAAACAACTGCGATAATAGTCGATTTCATCAATTTTATTATTTATCTTTACCACGCAGCAGATTAATAAAACCAAACACGGCAAGGCCTTTACCGTTGTCGGTCAATATCGGTCAATGTCGGGAAAGGAAGTCAATGTCGTCAGATGTTTTTTTGGACTAGAACTACTAATTTGGGCAATTGGGAGATTGCTGTGTTGACTCATCAAACTGGAAAAAAACAAAACGTAGGTGGTATAATTGCCAGTTCCGATAAAATGTAGTAAACACTTTGTCCCTGGAATCATCGCGAAAAAAGGATAAAGTGGGGAAATGGCGGATCCTTAATCTAAACGTGTCACCGCGCGAACCGGAGGGCACATTAATTCGCCGGACTTATGGCAATCCTATAAAAATTATAGCTGGGTCACTGTTCAGGTTAAGCAGGAAGAAGTGTGTCTTATGAAAAAAGGTATATATTTAAGAAATAAATACTATTTTAGGAAACCTGTTTTAGATGCTTTATATATATATATATATATATATATATATATATATATATATATATATATATATATATATATATATATATATATATATATATATATATATATATATATATATATATATATATATATATATATATATATATATATATATATATATATATATTAAACAGCATATTCAATTCACTTCAAGCGATTCAATTATTAAATCGCCCCATGTTACAAGAGATGTCCAGAACACACGATTTCGAGTAAATAATAAGAAAAACAACCTCCTATAAAATATAAATAATAATATTAATTTTAATTCTATTTTTTACGTAAAGGACTTATTGGTGTGTATTGTTTTTGGTTTGAATGTGAAAAAAATAATTTACTAATTATTTAAATCACTAGAATTAGATCCGTTTAGCAACTAATCGAACATTGAGATGCTCTGCTAACGAAATAACTATGCTTTGTTAGGAGTAATTTTTTTTCTTTAAACAACATAATTTTAAAAAATACATTTTTGTCTCAGTATTGTAGTCTAAATTATTATAACCATTTTGGGGGAAATCTGTCGTCAGTATTGATAAATAAAGTGTCGGTGATAATAACGGGGATAACGATTATTGCATATTTTTTATTTCTTTGGTAAATCAATTTTTAAAATTTACTAACCTAAAAATTACATTTTATCAAGAGTTTGAGTGAGAAAAATATATTGTGTGTAAACCAAATACGACTTTCTAAAAAAAAAAAATTTTACTTAAATTATACCACAGAAAAAAGTGAAAACGTGGAAGTCATTACACTTATTAGTATTTATCACCACAGTTCCTCCTCAGCCTCAACCAGATTGCCATCGAGGTACTTAATCTCTGGAGCTGACGGAAAAGACTGATCAATGTCCACCGTCACCGCGTGGACCTTGATCGGTCTTTCCTGTCACAAGTTTTCTTCTCTCTCATTTAAGAGCAGATTTTCTTTCCAACATCGATGGAATGAGGCCACAATGGCATTTTCATATTCTCACCCAAAAAAATACATTGATCGATTTTTCAAATGACCTTTAAAATGTTATTAAAACATTTTAAATTATTTTAGGTTGTACTAAATAATCTTTTCTAAACCTGTTTCCTTCGCGGTTTTGTTATGTACAAACCCTTCTGGGTATGCTCATATGGTAGCTAGTTGATAGGGGTATATGATTTTTGGCATCTAGATCAAAAAGTCTTGACTATAATATAATGTATAGCTGACAAATCAAAACACGTTTAAACCAATCATTAAAGAAAAAAAATCTGGTAATAAATTATGCCAAAATGCTGTTTGTTAATCGTTATTTATAACTTTGACCTTAGTTTCTATCCAAGTAGCAGTTTTGTAGCTTTTGCAACCAAATTGCATTCATAACTCCTCTCATCCAATTAGACCCTTTTAACTTTTAGCGATTCAATGTTATTGTTATAAATTTATCCTACAATTTAACATACACATGACCGTCGTTGCCCTCATTTGCGGTAAATGACGGTCGATAGACATAGTCATAGTTTATTAATTCTAAAAAAGTTACAGACTGTAGAATACGTTATTTTACATTGGTGCAAAATTATTCATATATTCATTATATGTACATATACTTTTGTTTCAATAATAGAAAATAATCAGACTCAAATTACAAAAAATACCAATAGGCATTTTTTTTAAATAATCAATGTTTTCAAGAATAATCAGCACCAGCAGGAATATTACAATAACAAAACACAAATAATAAATATTTACAAAAAATATTTAAAATACTCTACTAGAGGATATATAATAGACAAAATTTTAACAAAATGAAAAACCGACTGCATTTTTTTTATAAGTTCAGCAGCCATGTCATGGTGATACTTAGAACAGCTATCATAATTGAATGCGTATACAAAATTGTATGTATGTGCTGTTGACCGTTGAGGAGTTCCCTCTTTGGAAGCCAACCCTGGGTGCCACAGTCCATGGTGAAACTTAGGACGAGCTGCGTAGGTAATTGAATACATATACAAAATTTGTGGTATGTGCTGTTGACCGTTGAGGAGTTCCCTCGTCGGGAGCCAACCCAGGGTGTAGAATCAGGTCCTGCTTACCATGAAAATACATGAATTGTCATCGGATTTGAACCAACATGTAAATTTTCAATTTCATATGATAATATTTGAGGAGTTCCCTCAATTCCTCATGGATCCCATCATCAGAACAGGATTTTGATAAAAATGGGACGAATCTGTAAGTATATTATTTCGAATAAAAGAGGAATTTTCCAAATCGGTTCATAAATGGCAGAGTTCCGGTAACAAACATTAAAAAAAAAGATACAACCGATTTGATAACCTCCTCCTTTTTTATAAGTCTGTTAATAAATAATCAATATCGTTATATTATACCATTGATTTTATAGTAAAATCAATGATTATACCAAATTTGAGTAATAAAAATAATGTTTCTATACATTCTAAAAACGTGGATATAGGAGGTAATAGCAGTCAATGATTAATATTGTGTTATAAATGCATTAAAACTAATAAAACATCATGTTCATCGTTCGAACTTTATTTTTGATAAGAGCAGCAGCTGAGATACCTTTCTGGTAGAATACTAAACGATATTTTGAAATTGTCAGGATAGATCATCGACTATTTTTTTTATTTTTTTTTATTTATTTATTTCCCAAAACATAATTAACCTTACAGAAGATTCCAAATCGTTAATTATTTTTCTAGGCTACTATTATTCTACTATAGACTATTATTATAATTCTACTGTTAAAATTATTATTATTACTCTACTCCATTACTATTACTATCATTATTATTCTAATATATAAATCATTATTCTAGACTATAGCAAACGAGGCGGAGACATCCGTTAGAGCGTAATATTAAACGATTATACTTACATATGTATATCTAATGTTTATCTAACCTTTCTTATTATACCAGTTACTCCTTTTTAACAATTTTTGTATGTATGTATTGCTTGTGTGCCTTTTGTCGGTCCTCCGTCGTTTACTTGGCCCTTCCTGTAGTTTTTGGACTCGTTCTCGGCACGTAGATAAAATCAATATATAATAAGATCAATTATTGAAATAAAAGTAATTTTAAAACTAAAAGTAAAATAGCCCTATAGATTTTCTACATAGATCAACGCCGTTCGGCGACTGGATATGCGCTCCTCAATCGACCACAGTATAACCCCGATGGCAACATTATTTATATTATGTTGCCACCAAAAACCACAAACTCTAAAGAAACTTAAAGCCCATAACGACTGTCCTAACATACTTCCAACAAATCAGTTTTTTTTTTAATTTATTTATTCATAAAAAGTACGAATTGCATATCACAGTTCCCCACTAAGGCTAGTGCCTTTTCAATTAGTAACTAATAACATTTTGTATATATTTTACCTATATTACTACCTTGATTTACAATAACTATTTGTATAATATACTTCTTTGTATATAATTATGCTAATGCTAATGTTTACGATTGACCGTTACCATATTTATATTACATATATACATTGTTTTACTTAGCTTGCCTGAATAAATCATTATTTAAGTTGATTAGTAGTTTGTTTCACCATTTTCCTAAGTAAATATTTGTTGATCGAATTGCCTAATTTTAATGAAAATTGATTGATTAGTTTTGGAACAACGTATTCAAGTGTTGTATCGCTGTTGTCAAGCAGAATCGTATACCATACGAAGAAACTAGCAGGCAAGGCATTAATAGGTATTAATTAACTTAGTATTAAGCCTTTTGGTGCTATTTGTTTTACATAGTATTCGAAGTTGTATATTTTCTATTTTCCTATTTTTTATTTTCCTACTATTGAATGCCATATCCTAGTATATAATTTACAATGGAAAATAATATATCAACGAGTATTAACTACCTTGGATTTTAATCCACTGATCGTTAGATTGAAAACACAAAATAAAGATATCTCCCGTCACATAGCGCGCAGCCAACAAAAGACGTCTCACTCTAAATTAGACCACGTGGGCGTCTGCTAGTTGATCACAAAATGCCTCAGACAAGCATGGTCTCCTGGCGCCATTCCCCCGTCTTACCCTAAGGCTCGGCGCAAACGAGCCACCGGCACAGCCAATGGTGGATGTCGAGTGCGACAAGTAGCGTAGGTAGTAGCGTAGCGAGTAGCGTAGAAGGTAGGGTAGCGCCCACCGGACACGCGTGTGCGCCGAGTCCCTACAAAATGTATGAATAAACGTGTCATCTGCTTGTCGCTGGCCTTCAGTGGCTGTGGTCGATGTCTCGTTTGCGCCGAGCCTAACCGAAGCCGAGTTTACGTTGTAAAGGTCCTGCGATTATTACATACTAACCTGGCGCCACCCGATTACATGTCAGTGGTTTTCAGCCATCAATATATTATTATTAGCTAGATATGCCCTCACATACAAATAAGTTGGCTCCACATTCCCTTCGCTCGCAAATTATGTGACAGAGAGAGCAATAAATAGAACAGTATGCGAGAGAATAGCGCGCCGATATTCTTCGCGGCAGTTCTCACACCGGAAACGGTCGGCTGTCTGCCAGCGGACTGCGACCAAACTACTACTGGTCGGCTTTAAGTAGTGCTTTTGAAGGGGTCATTTTCGAGCGTGAAAGGCCCATCTAGGGGATCATATATCGAGGTTTTCAGCAGTGCAAAACATTGACCTTTCCAAGTCCTCCCCAATCTTTCACGCTTAACCTTGCCCACCTGACCTAACTGCAGCGATAGCGACGATAGCGGTGCTATATTTATGAGGGGACATCTGAGCGGCTTTATTTGATAAATTGTCACAGATTACCAGACCAAATCCAGACTATAACTGGCGCACAGATGGCTTCTGTGAATCATTTATATGCAGAAGCTATCATACTTAGTGCGATAATTTTAATAGATTTAAATAAGTCATTGAAAGAGCACTCAGTGTCTTTTAAAAGCGACAAGTCAAATATATAATGTTGATAATGTTCTAATGTTGATAAGACCAAGTGTAAATAGTTTGAACGTATCTAAAATTAGCAGAAACAAAACAAACGGAGGAGCGATAATTGGGGATTTCAAAAAAATATGATTCATTGGGACCGAATACACGAAAAAGCTTTTATAAGTATTGATCGTCATCGCCAGAAACTTATATCCATACCATACAGCTTCAATATTGTAAAATGTCAACATAAGGGCCGCAATTTGCGATATCAGACAAGACTTAGCAACGCCATTGATTATATAGCATATTAGATTGCTCAATGCAGTACTACCACTTAACAGCTAGGAGTTTACTACGAAACGCAACATGTAGATGACACCCATGGTTTGTGTTGAAAGTTATTGTGATTTTTAGAGAAAATTGTTAAGACATGCCCCTTGGTGTAGACGTAGTTAGGTGTAACCTACATTGTGTGGCATTTTACTTTTTCGGTGATAGCCAGACTTATTATTTGTACACAGCTATATTGAGCTTAAGCTATACATATTTGTACACAGCTATACAGCTATACCACAGCTATACTGAGTAGAGTTTTTTTTAATCAGATGCATGCAGTCTTTTATCAGAACCTGATCCCTTTTTTGCTGCTCTCAATGAAAGATTTTTTTTTGTTCTAACAACTGCTTTGCTCAAAGTACTTGTATTATCCTAGTATTCCTGCTTGAACTGACCTCTCTCGCCTTTCGTTTACGTAGTCTTTTATTTTCTTTTCATACCTCTCCAAGCCTACTCATCATCTATTACGAATATTTCATAACTATTGGTGCTTAACCGCCCTACCTTTCAGTTATTATTCAAAAAGTAGGTAGATCGTTGTTTTTTTTAATAAGATTTCTCAATAACGGTTTTTATATATCGGTTGTATATAACATTGTATATACAGTAGAACCGAATCAATTAGGACCGGACCCCACCCGGATAATTGGAATTTTAAATTGAATTTATGTATGTTGAAATTGGGAGAAATAAAATGTATTTAAAGAAAAAGAGCTAGCCGTTACTTACTTTAAAGGATGAACAACCAAGCTTCTCAGCTTATATCTTAGATTTTTGACAAATAATCGGACCCGAAATTGGGTCCCATAGAACGATGCTGCAAAAATAACTTGGAAACGGCATCTCCTAAATCTTTGTTTTTTGCTGTCTCCATTGATTTTCTTGTAAAACTTCCATCTTTGTTTTCAAGCACTGACACGAAGTTAAAAGTGTAAGTTTGCTCGTTTCCGTCTAAAAAAATCCGTCTTCATTTCGGATAATCAGCGATTCGGATAATCGGAGTTCGGATAATTGGAGTTCTATTGTATATATTTTGTATAAACTTTTCTATTTGATCATACAGCGGACGCATTACGTACGTTCGTATAGGTAGGGCGGATAAATAGCAATATAGTAGACAAAGATGTCATGCTAATATTGCGTCCACTCTCTTCACACCACTATCATAGCCGATTTCAAACGAGAGAGATATGTAAGCCGCAATTATTCTGTTAAAACTCCAACCAGTACGGCGCATAGGAGTTACGTAAGAGCGTATAGAGTAACTAGCGACGCCCTCGTTAACCAGCTACACACGAAATAATGAAGAGCGCGCGCAGCGAATTCCACGCGAGCGCGGAGGCCGAACGACACCGAAACGTCCGTCGGCGAAATTCGAAATAAATGTCAAGGTAATGTACTTTTGTCTGAGCATTTTGCGAAAAGACATTCGAAACGACTAAATATAGAAAACGGATAATTTATAGATAAAACCTTACATGGTCCTAGAAAGAAAGATAAGAAAAAGTTTCGACATATATCCTACCACACTGTTTAAGACCTAAAAATACATTTAAATTGACTATAACATAATATTCAAAATTTATTTATTTTATTTATTTATTTATAACGTACAAGAACAAAAAAATACAAGGACATGCATACTGTTGTACATGAGGAATAATTAAGAACAAACATTATAATAGCGAAAAACATAGCTCTATGGATATAAATATGCTAGCATATCCGAATGAGGCGAAATCGCACAACCAACTAGACCTAGAAGGTCTGTCTCTGGCTGTGCTGTGTTATACCAACTGTATTTTTGTAACTCGCGAACTGACAAAGGTGATCAATTTTAAATATTTCTAAATCTAACAAATGTGTTGTTTACACAAATTAAAGTAAAATTTAAAGTAGAAAAAAATATATATATATGTATGCAATTAAGGGCTAAAAATAAAGTAAACTTTACATTATATACAATAAATTTAAGTGGAAAATAAGTAATAATATATACAAATATATGAATAAACACTACATTCTAGTATATATGTTTAAGAAAATGATATGTAATATTGCACAATTTTACAAATACATATTTTTTTTTAATATTCACCCTACAGTATTAATAAGGTCTTTAGTTTTTGAACGCCCAATATCTAGAAGCCAGTTTTTTACTTTACCTTTAAAAGTTACATAATTTTTCACGTTTTTCGTGGTTTCACATAGTGAGTTATAAACTTTCGGGGCGATAAAAAAACATTGTCTTCGGGCAAATGTGCTTTTAACCTTTGGAATTGTGAAAAATTCCTTACCAGCATTTCTCGTTAAGTACAATTGTTGACTTCTTGCTCTGTACTCTTTAGTTTTGTGAAAGCTTACAAGGCACTGCTTAATAAATAGCTGGCAGATATCCAAAACCTTAAACTCCGCAAAGAGGTGGTTTGAACTGTACCGAGGAGGCTTTTTGTTTATGACTCTTATTAGTAACTTTTGTGCTTTTAATAGTCGGTCCATTGTTGTTTTTGTACATGAGCCCCACGCTATAATTCCATGCACCCATATACTTTGACCAAGAGCCATATACACCATTCGCAGTGTTTCTTTACTCAGTACATTCCTAAGTTCGCGGAACACGTACAGTAATTTCCTTGTTCGCGCCGTAAGCGATTTTATTTGGAATTCCCAATTTAGTTTGGAATCTATTTCTATGCCTAAATATCTAATTTTTTTTTCAATGTTTATATGCTCACATTTGCAATTATTCTGGGTTGAAGATACACTGCAGTTAAATTGGTGAATTTTTAAGGGTAATACGTTGGAGGTTAGGTTGGGTCTGAGTGAAAATGCTAGGTACTTCGTCTTCGAGATATTGAGTGTCAATATATGTCGATCAAGCCATGTTTTAATACTGTTCAGGGAGCATTGCGCGTCTGTAAACGCTTCATCCCAAGTATCTGCCTCAATTATGACAGCGGTGTCATCTGCAAATGAGATTATGGCTCCTTTACCTTCAAGTGTCATATCACATAAATCGTTGACATACATCAGAAAGAGTAAAGGACCCAATACGCTGCCCTGCGGCACCCCATATAAAACATTATGTTTATTACTTTCCTGATCCCCTATCGCAGTGATCTGTGACCTGTTTGTAAGAAAACTTTCGAGCCACTCATTAGCTTTACCAGAAATACCAAAAAGGTGAAGCTTTCTTATTAGGATTGTGTGAGAGACTGTATCAAAGGCTTTTGACAGGTCGAGGAAAATACCAAGTACTTTTTTCTTTTCGTCAAGTTTCTTGGCAATAAGTTCTGTAACCGAACTTATGGCCTCGTTTGCTCCCCGACCTTGTCTAAAGCCATATTGATTGTTTGATAGTAAGTTCGCAGATTCCAGGTGGTGCATAAGCCTAGATTTGGCCACTTTCTCGATCACTTTTGATACTACACTCAACAGGGAGATCGGGCGATAATTACTAATGTCTTCCTCGTCCCCAGATTTAAATATTGGAGTAACTCTGGCATATTTTAAACACTCCGGGAAAATTCCGCTTTCGAAGCTCCTGTTTATGATGTGCGTAAGAGGGCCAGAAATAAAGCTAGGCACCGTTTTAAGCATGGCCACTTGAATTCCATCTTGACCCGGGGCCGAATCGTCCTTGAGGTCACTTAATATTTGACAGACTTCTTTGATATCGACTGGAGTGAATTCAAAATTAAATGAAGTTTGGCTATTGGCTCGTACATTAAAATTATCAGCTAGCGCGGACTCAGTTGTTTTAAGGTTTGACAATATATTTACGGCCAGGTTTTGTCCAATGTTACTAAAAAAAGTCGTTTGTGTAATTGAGAATTTCTGCAGGATGTTCCTCTACGTGTTTTATATCCCCTTTAATATTGATAGATGTTATTTTGTGACGCTGAGTTTTACCATATGCAATTTCTTTTATAATACTCCAAGTTTTTTTTTGATCGCCATTTACTTCTTTAATAACTTCTTTATAGTAATTTGTTTTCGTTTTCTCGATTATTTTTTTGCATATATTACGATAGCTTTTATAATGATTTTTCAACTGAATATCATTTGGACTTTCTCTGGTTTTCCTATGAAGTCTGTCGCGTTTCTTAATACATGAAACAAGACCGTCTGTGATCCATGGTTTAATTTTTATCTGGGATCTGCTTATTTTAATGACCTTCTCAGTCGTTGCGCATTTTATTCCTTCAGTAATTAGACCTAAGAAATTGCGAGTTGCCTTATTTGGATCAGATTCATGGATTATTAGTTCCCAATCAATTGATTTTATATTTTCTACGAACATATTCTTATCTGTAATACGTTTTGTAATATATCTGGGCGGTTTTTTTCTAATTTGTTTTGATATGCAGATTCCGGTGGCATAGTGATCTGTAATAGAACACTGAAGTACAAATGGTCTCATCTCATATTTTGATTTAACCATGAAGTGGTCTAAGCAACTTTGACGATCTCCGTCAACTCTCGTGGGCTTGTCAATTGCTACACCTAGGCCATAATGAGCCAATAAATTTAAATAATCGTCTGTTTGTTTGTCGTTTTCACTTAGTATATTAATATTGAGATCCCCGATAAATAAAAAATTACAAATTAAAAATATTACCCACATATTATTCAATTGTTTGCGAGTAGATAATACGCGCCTAGCGATATCATGGCGCTACTACGTGTTTTACAAGGTTACACATGTTCGGAAAATTTACGATTTTTTAACAAGTGAAGAAGATTGGAAAGAGTTCGAGAAGAAAGATTTTCAGTTTTATAACATTCATCATTGTAATTAAGTTAAATTTGCTGTCAAATGAATGTTTGACATATGACTATTTCCGAATCTTTAAAGGCGATTAGTCTGTGACGATATGTAAAAATATATATATAACTAGCTGTTGCCCGCGGCTTCGCTTCGCGTAAAGTTTCAACTCGAGCTGCTAATTTGACTAGGATGGCGTATATTTGCCTTTTTAGACGCTACCTTTAGATATATAGTAAAAGACGTCCTGTTCGCTTTTTGTTCTTCGCCACCCGCCGCTGAATGCTGACCTTGTTGGGCTAGTCGCCGCCGCGCAGCCCCCGCTAGGTATTTCGAGGTAATTGCTCACATTACTTATTTTATGATATCTCTAAAACTATTCCACCTAAAAAGTTACAGTACGTGGCTAATTTTATCTTCATTTAACACCCGTGATGATGAATAAATTTATATCGAAAAGGATTCATATTTTACTGCTAATGTCTTCAACAAACTTTAACTACTTTTTTTTTGAGTCATAAAAGCAGTTATTGTAGCTTAAATATAAAAGTTGGCTATATGCTGTCGCGGACTTTTTTATAGACTCTTTGAGCCCGACTTTTTTGTTCGGCATAGTTTTCAAATATACCAAACCGTTTCGTTAGCGCACGCCGATAAAGCACATCACAAGCACATTTTCTCCGACTCGATTTACAAATAACGTGATCTCGCATTGAAAACTAATATTTATCACAATAAAATATAGCCTATAGCATTACGCAATAGTTTAGCTTTCTATTAGTGAAAGAATTTTTGAAATCGGATGAGTAGTTTTGGAGATTACCCCCTACATACAAACTTACAAACATTACCTCTTTATAATATTAGTATAGATTTATAAAAATCTATTAAAAACCATTGTTTTTATTAATAAAATTCCTAAATTTAACGATGAAACATTTCGATTTCAGTTTAGAAAGTTTATTTGTCATTTTTTGCCTTCTGGAAAGTCTGCCATACCTTCTGTTAAAAACAATAATTTTGACAAAAAAACATCATTTTGATTTTTTGTGTCTTACTTGTCTTACTTGCTGTACTTAGAAATATGCCACACACCATACTATTTCGTCACAAGGTGAACTTCTAGGGGTAGGTAAAATATCGCAAATAATGTTTAAAAAAATGTTTTTTTCACAACTTTTTATCAAAACTTGCTTACTTGCTTATACTGATTCGCCCACTTTAAGGATACTGGGTTTTTAATGATACTCTTTTGCTATAATAATTTATTACTAAAGGTACTTGCCAAGGTACCTTTAGTAATAAATTATTCGTAGCCCTTGTCATGAAAGTGTACTTTTGTCCTACGCCTATAGTATAAACATAAAAATAGTTGAATTCTATCAATGTGAAATGTAAAACATTAATTGATACAATAAATAAATAAATATACAAATAAATCTACGCTATCCCACTACACCACTAACTGGGACTCTGGTCCCGCCTAGCATTAGGGATACCCTCCTCCAAGAGCATGTTTAAAAGTGCTACTGCTGGGTCTACTCTTGCGTTGCCGGTCTCATATATTAAATACTGCATTGTGCAATTAACCTTAATAAAGAGGAGCCTCAGCATGCACATTTTGAAATAAATTTCAAAATAATTAAAGTACAGGTAAATAAACAAAACAACATTTTCTAATTAGCGCGTTGTGAACGATAAAAATAATTACAAAAATAAAACGTCCGTCAAAGAAATATTTTAAACATAAATTACCTACGGTGTTGCAGCGGACAAAACAAGTTTTATTCGTTTTTCCTCTTTTCGTCTTCCTCTGATTAATATACAGTGATAACAAGCCTTGATTTTTTAACACCATTGAAAGTGGACGGCTTAAGCAATGTTGGCAATATACAACCAAATTACATCTTCAAGGAATTAATCAAATCAATTGGACCTAATGAGCTCGCTAGTATCTAAGTCTAACTCATATACTTATTACGCAACACTACAGTACCTAATAAATATCTTTATCCATACGTTCACTATATGACGTATCTGTATCATACAGTACTGTGCGAATTAATTGAAAAAAGAGTATTTTTCTGTATATCTACTAGCTGTGCACCGCGATTTCACACACCGTTTAATTTAAAAGAAATCGTATTATTAATAAATAATTTTGAGTACTTTGGCATAGACAATATTTTTAGTCATATTTTCGTGTGGTATTAGTATATACTGGTTATCTCCGCACTCTGATCTAGATAAGGCATGCACAGTTCGACTCTTCTTGGTAATGCTCGGTTCTCGTCGGGCGGCCGCCCCCGACCCACCGCGTTGCATCGCCCGCCCGCGCAATTACTTCGTCTTCGATTAGTGTTCTTTTTGCTCGGTACCTAAGGGTTCTAATGTGATGGTAAATAGCATATAACGTTTCTCGGGAATTGGGCTATCAAATGCAAAAAGATTTATTAAAATCCGACTCGTAGCTCCAGCGATTAGCGCGTTTAAACAAACGAACTCTTCAGCTTTATTATCAGTAATATATCCACACACCATCGTCCAACTCCTTCTTAATCACTTCCAATTTACTGCCTTTCTCAGCGGCTTCCTAAACTTAATATTTAATTTGAATTTGGATGTTTTTAAAGTAAATATGCAAAATTTCATTAAATTGCAACTATCGCAAGAAACGACTATCGGCCTAAAGGTCTGTATAATTAACGTATATTGTTATGTGCTGTATGTTTCCCGAAATAAATAAATAAATTTAACCATATAAATACATTATTTGGAATCACAGGACAGGTGAAATAAAATATTCAAACCGTAATTAAGTTTGGAAATACCTTGAGTCATTTTTGGAGGACCAGATGAATATTTGCTGTTGCTGACAATGATTCTTCAGTAGCTGCCGTTTATTGTCATCTTCATGAGTCTCCCACGACATCAGCAGGTTATAAACTAACTTTAAGCCTACATTTATTTAAACGTTTTGGGTTTAGTTGACCAATTTTATTTGTTTGTTTATTTCTACTCTTTTTTATGAAATTTCACAATGGGAGGGTTTATTATCATACGTCAATCTTTTACAACAAACCCTACTATGAAGTGTTTATATGTATGTATGCGTGCAACACGTGTGCATGTCTCTTGTTGTTGCATTCGCTCACAGAAATGAAATGCACTTCCGTTAATTTTATCCCATTAAAAAATAATGACCCAGCTGTGAATAGAACCCGTAACCATGCAGTGTAAAATCAGGTGACCTAACAAATCTGTCACCGGGCCGGGCCGTTTTAATGTGTAAGCTTAAATTAAACCTAACTTACACACCTTAGCTTACACACTTGCACCTATCCAATTTTAAGTGTAAGCGTGTATTCAGAGATCCATAAAAAAGCTAAATCACAAAAATTAATGCATGTTTTAAAGTCTTCAGTAAAGTCTGAAAGTTGCCGGGTTTTAATTCATCGCGTAAGAACCTTTTCTAAAACGTTATTCGGTTAAACCGGATATCCGGCAATATTTTGAGCAACCGGTAGCCGGTGGATATGCGGTTTACGAACCGAATATTCGGTCGAATAAATATCGTAGGCTCAGTACATACGTTGAGATCTACACACCATTTTCAACGTTGCCCAATAATATCCATAGCGATTAATTTTTTCTATAAGCGATTAGCAATTTAAATTAAACGACACAAACATGGAAGCCGCCCGCCTACTGCTCGGTGCATTTCGCGGCATACTGTCATTGGGCAAAGATACAAATCCGAAATTATAATATGTTCTTTACGGTCATTTCTTATCCCCCTCAAACGGATCCCCCCCCGGAAAATCCCCCTCAAACGGATTTTGGTCCGCGTGGCCTTTCTGCAATTTTCAATAGTAATTCATTCAAATAAACGAACTATTCGATTTAATGTAAACCGGATATCCGGTATTCGGTTCAATACAATACAATACAATATAATCAACTACTCCAGTAGATAGGCATTCCTACACTTGGATGCGTCACAAAATTAAATGCTAAACATTTCATTATTATAAACATAACTATCGTGATAGTTGTCATGGCTGTAATATTATATTCAATATTACCTACATACAAATTATCAAAATATGCTAATGTCAGGGAGAATAATATATTAAAATAGAAATGCAAATTCTTTGTAGAATAATCAAAAAATATATATTTTATTGCCAATCCAGCAATATGCCTTCGTATTTTTTTTTTAAAAATGAATTTAATTATATGAAAAATAGAATGTCAGCTATCATAATACCATTATGTTTAAAACTTTACGCAATTCATTATGTTACTTTACGCAATTACTATTCGGCGCATCGCTACTAGCAAGAAACTACCTAAAACCGCAATTTCCGCATCTCAAATTCTATCACTTTGGAGGGGGAGTAAATGGGTGGTAAGATGACAGCTGTCCCAAACCTACCACAGCCGGTCGTTAGTACCGAGTCTACCACTCCCCTCCCAGAAGTGTAGTATTAGTATTATGATGGGCCCGGCTCCGGTCGGTGAATTCCATAGCAGCTCTTGTTTGTATTTTATTACACGACTGCCCAACAAAAAACGAGTGTCATTATTTTCTGTTTTGTAGGTAAGTAGGTACATTTACTTAGAAAGTATGTTTTAATGATATTAAATGTTTATTGACATCAACACAAAATTTTGTTTAATTTGTCTAGGAGGTACTGAAACTTTCAATCATTTTTATATTCTAACGCTAAACCTAGCTCTAAATTCTTATTGTAACATACTTTTATTGAATATTCTTAATGAATACACTTCGATACTGACCCTCAATGCCAACATCCTTATTTATTTTTGTATTTTTCGAAATCCACTTTTTTTTGTCGACGAACAGTAGAAATAAAATTTGAAAATCGGTTACTCAAGCATATATCATATATTCAATGTAAATATGACTAATAATCATCGGGAACACAATGACAATAAAAATATATGTACAAAACCATGGTTCCTTTGAACAGCTACCGTAATAGTATTTATGAAATCTGACACAAATAAATAAAATTATCTCCTTATAAAATTAGGAAAAAAATATTACAAATCACAAGAAAAGCGAAAATACTGATTGCTTTTGTTTCATTTGATTGCAAAAAAAACTATAAAGTAAAATGGCAACTGGTCGGGTCACCCGCAAACTGCAGTTAATTAAAGAGTCGGGCGTTTGCGAATAACTCGGCGTATAAAACTACTAGAGTTATCTAGGCACATAAGACAATAACTGTACAGACATTAACTACCACCCGGATAAGATAATTTAGCATTTCATTTATAACTAAAGGCGGCAGTTACGAGTTAATTTGAGAAAAAAATGGTGGTTGCGATTTTAACCGCCGGTCGAGAATCTTTAGAGAAGACTTGAATAACGGAGGTCGAGACACGATTTATTAACTTAAAAATAGAGTGAAATTTTAATGAATTCCGGGAGATTTCACCCGGATTTTCGATCTGCACGTCGCGGTGCATCGTCTTAAATCGGACGAAGGAGGGGTCCATTTGGTGAAATCGCCCGGACGGCACATCGAGAACCTCACTTATGAGAGAATGTCTTAATGATTTTTTCACTCAACAATCTAAGTTACTCAGCCTTGGAACAATACATCCTACACAAAGAAATATGTAAAATATCTAACACCGCTACGATATATAAAAAAAATGAACTTGACTGATTGTTTATTCTTTTCAGACAATTACATCGTCGGTACCAAACTCGAACGAATGGCCCGTCAGGAAAACGCAAAACATAAGCATTTACATCCGTCTATAGTGAAAAATTGCACATCGTAAAATACAAGCTAACATATTTATACAAATAGAAAAAACAATCTTTAGTAAACTATGAATAATAATAATAATGAAGAGTCCATAATAAATAAATATACGATTAAAATTATGCATATCTATGAAGCGAAGGGTGCTATGCACCTACCGTTATCTCTATATGTCCATATACACACTCCGATAGGGGGAAACGCACGCGATGAGTTTATTTTAGAAATGAAAATAATGGTCAATGTGTGAAAACAGAGTTCGGGAAAGTCACAATCATTTGGAGCTATCTTCGGCTAACATCGGTACGCCTCAACCTAGCACTCTTTTTAGCTGATCTTATTGAAATAGCACCATTGGCAAAATCAATTCATATAAAAGTGCATAGCAACTGTCACCACAGCTGTTACATTCGACGAATAAGTACACCCATTCGCAAATAGGAAATATCACAGAAAGTTTCTTCAAAATACACAGCTTTATCGCAATCAGGAGAAAATCAGCTACTCCATGTCCGTAGTATTGTTATCAATGTTTAAAATAACTCAAAATCGACGTATAAAACAGGACACTGAGAGACATCATATCGACGTACTTCAAGTTGTAGTTAGAAATAAAATATCGATGATATTCTAAATTTGAAACTTAGCAAAAATATTCATTCATAAATAGTTGAGACGCTAATGGTTTACGGGTAGTTACGGCGCTTATACTGGATATTTCATTTTCCAGGCATACATACGTCGAAACAGCGAACAATACTGAAATATGATTATACAAGTAGCTTGAGCAGAATTAAGAGCGGAACGGCAAAAGAAATAATCACTGGGTTAGACTATTCCAATAAACAATCATAATCAACCAAAATTAATATTGCGCTTAATGACACAGAAGATAGGTTTTGGGTCATTTTATATCTAAAAGATTTTTAAATGTCGACCGCGTCTTGCCAAGCATTCTTGAGCATAGAACAAATTAACTGAACAAAGAAAAAGAATGAACTGTGTTGCAATACAATGACTTCACAACGAAATAGAAAGCATTGGAGACAATATTGCCAATGGCGAAGTCATCCACATAAATCCTAATGGCAAGCTCTTACAGAGGAGGTTCATATAGTAAATGAGATGTTGCTCCAATGTAATGGTTTAGGACGACAAGGTCCACAGTTGTCGGTCTCGATTGCTGGTTTCAGAAAAGTAACTACATGCGTTGGTCGAAGGAATCAAGCGCATCTAACTAAATGCCCCAGGACAATGCGTTTATTCTGCTTTCCTCAATGCTTTCAGAGAAGGCAATGTAAAAGAAATTCACTGACAATGTCCGGAACGGATAAGGCACTAAAAGCAATCCTACACAACCGAGCACATGGAGATTCGATTCCTGGTTAGTTAGATTACCATGATTAATAAATATTGAGGACAATATTAGCAAATGACAACAAGTCATGGCTAAAGTCATGGGGATATGAGTGCACTGTTCTCACATATCTTGAGCTCTCTCCAAAACACAGATTATCAATGCGTAAAAAAGAGTGGTTCCTTATCACTAGCGATCTTCCCATAAGTACAAGCCCAGTATGTATTGGTGTTAGAGGGATCCACATAGGCTTTGAGACTTATATTAGAGTGCACTTCTGATAGGGATCAATCAGGTCAGAATCGATTTCTAAAACAAAAAACCTTAACGACAGTAGTCAATACATGATATACACCATAAGCCAGTCGATGAAGTTATGCAAACCAGAATTCGGTAATGGAAGTAGGAGATGTAACAATCTGTATTGATCTCTCATTCTCTCTTACAATGTCAAGCTCCTCTAAAGAAATAATTTTAAGAATGGCAGTATAAGCATGCAGATTGCTTTTTCGTTTGGCGTCCGAATAATACAATCATATGCCAATGGCAGTGAAGTTGGTGTAAATATTACTCTGCTGCCTCTTTTATCACTGAGTCGTCTCAATCTCAAGTGATAATACCCTGCTTTTTTAATCCGACCAGCACATATGACTCCAGCTAGGGATCTCGAGGTTTTCCTGGTCGGAATCAAACGAGAGCAAGCAAGATGCCGCTTTGCTCAAATAGCGTACATTCGATACAAGCATACAAAGGCATTCATTTTGCAAGAATTCACAAATGCTATTACATGTAAAGGGTTACTTTAGAAGATTACTTGTAAAACTAGCCATCTCTCTGATCAGGTACCACCTACTATGCAGCTTCTCGACGATGAACGCTAGGTATATATTAAGGGAAAACCGCTAAATTTTGGGGAGACTCAAAATAGCAGCCAGTATGAAACAGTATGCTCACTAAAGAGCAGGATCCTCGGAATGATGCAGCGAATGGTGCAGTTACGACAATCCAAAATCGGTGTGGAAGACTCACTATTTTTCTAAGTTACAAACAGCGCAACAGGCGCTCTTTCAATGTACGAAGCGAAAATGTCATAATCGCCTATTTCTGATTACTGATGTGGTCAAGACAGTCACGGCGCTTAGGCCCGTTTCAGAGTTCACTGGTTGGGTTGAGTAAATTGCGCGTGCAACAACCGACCAGATAGTGCCACCTCTTCAAGAGTTTGGCGCGTCACTATCCACCGGCAACTGACAACTTAAGTGGTCACAACGTCGACAGCAACAGCAGTAAAAGAAAAAGACTAAGCGTAAAGCCTCGCTGAAAGATGAAAAGTCGAGGCTGTTTTCTTACAAGAGTTGTTGCATTAGTCATCTGTTGAAGGCAAGGTATATCACTCTATTTTGCTTGACAGTCTAGTCAAATCGTTAAGTCATCCTATACACTCTTAGGCACTAGTCTGAAAGCGCCAAGCACTATCAAAAAGCTGACATGAGACGAGTGCACGCATCCGGCTAACTCTGAAACGGGGCTCAACCAATACAGTGCGCAAAAGAAAGAGGGTATGTTTTATATAAGATGAATGTAATTTCCATTTGTCCACGATCTTTCCGAATGGCGCACTCATCAGTTTAAGGAAGTTATTCACAGGCCAGGAAGATGATCTACAGGCGCCACCTCTTTATCCTGGAGATTGCAAATGACATTTCTCTTATTACTCCTATTCTCGGCATATACCTATAGGGCTGACTCGAAAATGGATGAAGAACAGGATCTGAGTCTACTTTTAAGAAATGGGACTACGATTGACAAAACAGGATTGTATGCCACAACCTTCCAAGCGGAAACAACCTTTAAAGACGTTGAAAGAAGATGATGCTCTTGATAGGACTGATACTATCTATGACTTAAGTACCAAAAATCAGTCTACTAAACAAAATGACTTTCCGCTGGGTGCTTGGCAACACAGGGATTGATAGGGACGAAAAGCCCACCTGTCGACTAAAAATGTAGCCCTCTAACCAACCATACGTCCAGAACGATTCGACACTGCTGTTAACGATGCTGCAAGAATTGATTGCTCCTGCTGCCTCAAACCTACTCCTGCCAAAAAGCATTATCCGCTCATCGGCATCGCTTCCCTACAATACATGTTCTGACTACATACAAGAATCACACCACAATTGCCTCAAATCGCAAGTCATGAGTCCCACCCAACCGCCAAGGCAGTCACAATCATCGAACCGTATCACTCAATGGAGGGTTTTACTTGAGATGGCACTATACCACATGGTGTGGTCTTAATAGCCTGAGGGTGGGTGTGACAAGATGCCGAGCCGATCTCGTCAGCTGGGGCTACACAGAAAACCCAATATGCAACTGTGAAATGCTGTAGGATGAAGACCATCTCCGATCTTGCCCGCAGTTGTAAATCCCCATCACACACCAAGACCTACCAGAAGCGACCGACAGGGCCATCCAGGCCACATACATTCAGAGAGAGGAGTTCTGACCTGGCCCGGACTCGTTAACAAACGAATGAAAGTCTAATGACAAGTATGAAAACTCGCACCCAAGCAATCCAAGAGCGCGCAAGTATCTTACAATATAATCGAATAGAAGGATTGGTCATAGTGGCACAGTCCCGAATAGACATTTAGATCTATAGTTGTCATTTCATCTCCTTCACACAGAAAATCTTAAACAATACTAAAGTGAGACAGCAATACGAAACCTTACTGAATACATACACAATGCAGGCTTGCACAAACAATGAAAAATGTATTCACAAGTCCTGTACATGTCCAATACCTTCTGTCTCTCTTACTCACACTGAAGGATTGGATAAACCCCTCTCTTTTGCTTGATTATTATTATTGCAGTGATAGCTCTATCCTCAATCTGTTATCGGAATAACATTCCAACCTGGTCAATCAGAGTTAAGTCGGTTAAATATATTGGTTTCTTATGTACATGAGCAAATATTCCAACAGTAAAGATGGTCATTTTGATTGTCATGGCCTGGTCACATAGCCTAAGGGCGACTTGAACCAACCAGCCTGTATCATCAGCTAATCGCGGTTAGCTAAATACAATTAATAATTTTACAGCTGGCTAAAATTTGATGAATGACACCAACCATTTTTGGGCGTCGTTTATTTAAATAAACAACGCTCACGGTTAGTTGTATTGGATGCCCTAATATCGCTTTTTTGGGCGTTGGAAAACCAATCCCTCTGACTCTCAGCCAATCACAGTTGTCGAAATTGTGGCGACATGTTTTAAACCCGCTGCTGCGTGAGCTCCTGGCTTTTTTTTTGTGATTTTCGTGTGTTAGGCCGATTAACGAATGCTAACTGTTGATCGTAGCCCGGTTAAGAAAATTAACCAGTGTTAGCTTGAAGGCGTTTGGTACTAACGAATTTAGGATTGAACCATGGTTACTGCTGTTAACCATGGTTATCTTTCTTAACGGACGTTGATGCAAGTCGCCTTATGAGTAGGTAATTGTAAAAGTTGCCATGTAAAAGAATACACTCTTTCAATATTCATTAGTGCATCAATCAAATTTTGCCAAAGTTCTTGGCGCAGTTTTGGGCAGAGGTAAGATCAGCCATTTTAAAATCGCTGCAAATAAGTCGTTAAACAGCAGACTTTTGACATAAGCAGATGCAATCGCCGCTGCAAAATCATCATTTTTACAATGGAAATTAAAAATAAGTCCCCCTCAACACAAGTATCCGCTGTGTAAACCAGCCTTTAGAGCAATCGAACCCAACATACATTGGGGGTGTGACATTGACCACCTAATTAATGGAGGTCTGTTTTTGAAAAATTTAAGCTAAATTTGTCTATCGCCTATGTCGATCAAATGGCCATAGACAAACTTGTCAAGAATCACCCCATGGACTGAAAACAATCTGAATGATACCATAGCTGCAGATTCAAAAAGCACAGGTGCAGCTTTCAATACCATGTAGTTACGAGGATCAGTCATGGTACCTGCAAAAGAACCTGAATTGAGGTGCATTTGTATAATTGCCTATTTAATGCCAATCTGTGCGAGCTCTGCTTCTAGCTATTCATTCTTTACTTGGGAGCAACCAGTAGATCTGCACGCGAAATAGTTCTCAGTGTAGCCGACGGAAATCAACCATCGATACGTACAGTTAAAACGATAACTATGCGTGCGCCTTTGTTATCGGTATTTCTTCTCGACGAACTCAACTGAAAGGTATAGCGTGCGTCCTAAACTCTCGGTCTACATTAGGTAACGGACACGACATATAGATTATACACGTAGTACAGAGATAAGATCTTACCGAACGGGATACGTGACGCGGACATTCCACTTTCACACATTGACCAAAATTGAAACAGCCGCGATAGTCGTCGTTAGAAATGAAAAGTCCGATATGCCTATTTCGACCGTCGAATGACTATTAAAAAATGGATATCTTTAAAATATAAAAAGGAGCAAAATTGACTACACGAAAGAGGATGCGCGTACACTTATAGATAGGGTCCGAGGCGCGGGGCGCCGTCACTCAAAACTCGGCGAACTCCTTGGCGCACTTTTCGGTGGAGGAAATGCGCAGCGGCTCCTCCTCGTAGTCGTCGAAGTTGCTGGTGTCGCCGGAGCCCTTGCAGCGCGGCACGAACGGCGCCTCGATGCGCCGCTGGAACACGGCGATCCAGTCGGTGGCCGCGAACCACTTGTGGCCCTTGATGTCGTTCACGCCCGCCTTCAGGTTGCCGAAGCGCTTGGTCAGGTCCACCTGCAGCAGGTTGCGCAGCAGGTCCTTCAGCTCGGAGCCGAAGTGCGACGGGAAGCGCACCTTCCCCGACACGATCTTCTCGTAGATCTGGATCGGCTGGTCGGCGAAGAACGGCGGGTAGCCGGCCGCCATTTCGTACACCAGCACGCCGAGCGCCCACCAGTCGACGGCCTTATTGTAGCCTTTCGACAGGATGATCTCCGGGGCCAGATACTCGGGCGTTCCGCACAGGGTCCACGTGCGCCCTTTCACCCGCTTCGCGAAGCCGAAGTCCGTCACTTTTAAATACCCCTGCGAGTCGATCAAGAGATTCTCCGGCTTCAAATCGCGATATATCAAATCGAGGTAATGGAGATATTCGAACGCCAGCACGATCTGTGCCGCGTAGAACCGGGAGTGCGGTTCGGAAAACCGACCCACTTTCCTCAAATGCGAGAACATCTCCCCGCCCGGAACGTACTCCAGCACCATGTACAAGTTGGAATTGTCTTTAAAATGGAATTTGAGACTGACCAAAAAGGGAAAACTGATCGCTTGCAGAATGCGCTTTTCGTTCAAAGTGTGCTCCACCTGTTTGAGCTTCACTACTTTTTGTTTATCTAGAATTTTCATAGCGTAGTATTCTTTAGTCGGTTTGTGCTGGACGATCATGACCCGTCCGAAAGAGCCCGTGCCCAGCGTCTTTATCCGCTCGAAGTCGCTCAGCGCCGCCGTGTTCGTGGGGTTCTTCTTCCATTTCTCCTCGAAGTCCTCTTTCGCCTGGTCGAGGAACTCCTTGACGCTCTCGGCCGCGTCCACCTTCTTGTTAGCCGTCGCGGCATTATTGCCCATCTCGCCCGCCGGTTTCGAGTCCAGCGCTTTTTAACGCAGCAATCGCAAGCAGGAAACGACTTCCGAACCTTCACTTCACATCATATATTCACTGCACATAACTCCAAAAGCGCACCGCACGAAATAACGCGAATCCTCATAAAAAATTGCGAAAAACTGGCTCGAAACGGCGCGAGCGGCCACACACGACAGGCGGGTCAATTGCACTAATTATAATTTTCTTCACAGAGCGCAGCACTGGCAACGTCCGTCGAGTGCTGCCCTCTTCAGATCGATACAACATGTATTACCAACCTAACCATTAAAAAACAAACCCGATATTAAAAATACGAAAAATCACAAAATATTACTACTAAATTCAAAACATTCAAAAATATAAACATAATAAAAATATATATTTTTTAATTATGGCAATTTTTGGCCCATAATTGCCTACCCTGATCCGTATAGCGCGCGCGAAATTCTATTTCATTTTTCCTCCCTCAACCGTGTCATTTTCAAATAAACCTCTACTTTTAGGTGTACCTACCGTATAAAAAAATGGATTTCGTAGTTTAAGAGAGGCTAATCGCGCCCCCGCCTCTTTTTTTCGTACGGCGCGTAAGCTAATAGAAGCCGCTTTTTTGTCACGTGGGAACTGTACCGCCAATATTTTCGCGCCTTTAAGGGTGACATAAATAAAATTATCGTATATTGTACGATGTACAATGTACGATGATTGTATGTACTTGACCCCGTTTGTAAATTATTATTCTGGTGAATATAAGAAAATTGTAACCAGATTGTAACTCGTCCCCATGTCTGCTATCCTGGTGCGTATGCTGACTAATCAATCATTTCGCAAGTCCATAATAAGCCATATTTAGCGACAACATATTTTAGCCATAACAAGCGACATTTTTTTTACTTAGGGCAATATGAACGTCGTACCATTAGCAACGTATAGCTAAAACATATTATCTTTTCATATCGCCATGAAATCACAACATCGCATTAAAAAAGATAGATGTCAGATTTGCCGCCTAAACATGTTACATTATTGGGTTAACCTTATCACGTTCCTGATATAAATACCTAAATTCCTGAATTCCCACTAGGTCCGAATATGTCATGGCCAAACTAAGGAATAAACTACTTTTTCGAAGCAAACGATATCAGCGATCAGAAAAAAAAGAGCGACCCTGTTAACCACCATAGCAAAAACTATAATTTCGTCGCTTATTACACCGAAGGTAGGTAGTGAAAGACGTTGGATATGTGGAGATCATAGAAATGTTCTCAAAATATGTTGCACCTACACCGAATGAAACAGTGGAATGCTTAAAGTTTTATCGGCGTAACCAACTAATAATGAGACAATTATGCAATAATAATAATAATAATAATAATAATTTTATTCATTCAAAAACATAAATTTACAATTGTATTAGTTTCAGAATCTACCTAACTAGGCCATAGCCCGTACCAAGGAAAACTCTATGTATGGCAAAGATTTATTCATGTGCACATAATATTAAAATGAAAAATACAAAATATGATAAAATATAAAATAGATAAGCGAATGCAAATTAAACTTATAATTATATTTAAAATATTGATATAGCATGGTCATGGAAATAAAAATGTAAAATGTAAAATGAAGTTTGTAAAACAAATAAATAAATAGTATTAAAATATAAAGTGTAGTGCATATACATAGTTGGGCAGCGACGGCTTTCCAAATATTGCACATTTACACACACAGTTAAAGCTGCTGGCTGAAAGTAAAGTTACGCTAGAAAATTAACATCTATGGTTGACGAATGGGAATCGAATATGTCGGATATAAGGTCAAAGGGCAAATCTTATCACGGAAATCAAGAAAAATCACGGTTCTGTCCTTGCACATGTGAACCATCCTAACAATAACTGAAACCGGTAATTATGTTATTAATCAGAAGATCACTAACAAGGGTCAAAGCGAAGGAAACTGACGATGTTATAATCGCGGAGAAAACCACAATCCGTTCAGTTGTAAATACAAACGTATTAACTGCAACTACTGTTAAGAAAAAGAGGAACTCTGGTAAAAAGTGCAGCAAAAAAATAACAAAGGGAAAGACGGCAGGAAGTCTAATAATGCAGTCGATATTACGGAGAAAACAGTTTCCGATGCGATCCTATATTCGCTGAATTGTAATAATTCTGGGACGGATCCAATTATGGTTACTGTCAAGTTGAAGTATTTTGAACATGTCATAGAAATTGATTCGGGAGCCTCGTGTTTTGTCATGTTCGGAAAAAGTTTTAATAAACTGTGGTTAAATGAAGAAAACCGCCCAGTTCTGAGAAAAAAATACGTGTTTTTTTTAGTTATTGGGAAATTGCACTACACATTTATTAAGAGAAATATACGTGAACGTTTGCACTGAACACTGGAGATAAAACCTAAAACTAATCGTAGTTAAAAAAGAAGTCGATGATTCCTACGCCGAAACTGGTTTTAATCACTGAAAATTAAAGTGCTAATGTTATCGAAGGTTGGATCGATGAATTCTACCCTGAAATTAATTCTGGAAAAAATTGTTGGCGTATTGGTCAAAAAGATTGGGGTTATGAAAGGTCTTCCAGTCACAGTGGAATTAAAACCCGAGGCGACTCCGAAATTCATATGTCATCGAGCAGTCCCAGTTGCCATCAAAGAAGGAGGGCACGATGCGCTAGATAAGATGATTGAAGAATAGTCCCTGTATTGAAGCGCCATGGAGAAATTGTAAACTGCATAAATTATCGCGGAGCAGTGAACACATCAGTGAAGCCGAATGCTTATCTTGGACGATCTCTTCCTACGATTCCGGAATTATTACCATGACAATGTTAGGTTGTCTACCTTATCACGTTCCTCAAAAGCTATAAAATACAGAAAATGAGCCTTATATTTGACAAGGCAGCAGGTACATAAATAATTTGTCAGGGCAGGTACATGCAATGTTAATCATATCTGAAATCCTGTAATATTATTACGACGCAGCCCTATTATTACGAAAGCTCACGTATTTCAATCGCTGCAATTAGAGGTGGTCCGGCTATTCGCCTCTCGGGGCTACTCAAAGGGATAGTTTTCGTAATATTTAGCAAAATTTTCAACTACGACAGCGATTGAAAAGCATGAACGTTTGTATTAGGGTTACGAACGATTTCCCTTTTCAATCGCTCTTGCAATTGCAAATTTCGGCACATATCACTAAAACTCTCGTTTTTAGTCACCATTAGCGGCAATTAGCCGAACCACCTACAATCGCAGCGATTAAAAAGCGAGAGCTTTCGTAATAGGTCTGCAGTTTATTCAAAAATTGTGGGGATTGACATAACTTTAACAGGTAATATCTTTAGAATGACAGTTGTCATATTTTGTCCAGCTATATTATCACATACTCAAGCGGTTTGGTAGTAAAAAGTGATTTGCCTGAATAGTGTCGACGCTTATCTCGTAACTATATCTCAAGCTTAGTTTTTTCCATTTGTTTTGGGCGACTGTCATTTTTTAAGATCGTCTAATCATTACCATACGTCATGGTCGGAAGAGCATACTGGTGGGATAGTGTGGAATAAATTGGTCATAGACTTTCGGAATTAGTAACTTATTATCCAAGGCAAAATCCAAGCCGGGAGGCCAAAGAAGAACGCGATGTTTCTTTGCTGAAGAATTCGAGACAATGATTTTGAATGAGCGTGAAGGCCTTATACGGGCTGACGAATCTAGTCGAGATATAGCCGACCTCTGATGAGGAGGTGGCACCTGAAGAATAAGAAACAATAAAAATAAGCAAGCACGGAAGCCACAATGAGAATACATACCACAGTAAAAAAACAATCATTCCAACCTACCAGAAGTTTGGCAAGTGGCCATTAATTTGATCGATATGATAGTACGATGATTTTTAACTATCCACAGATACGATTACCTGTCGGTATTACACGTCACTGTTTCGTTGCGTTCTCTCATTCCATCGCCGGATAGCTTGCCGTGGTGTTGCTCCGCGCTCGTTCACGCAGTATTTACTTTCAATTTTCAATAAAGTGAACGTATCACGACCAGAGTGTTATAAAAATGGCAGACATCGTCGCTGAAACGAAGTAAGTAGTATAATTGTATACGAATCGGTGTAGTTGTTTGTCAATCCGTCGTGAAAAGTTTTGGCGGTCGAGCGATGGCCAAAATGGCTTCCGATTTAGCGTGGTTTCGAGCGTTGTTACCTGTTTGCCTGCGGCCGTTTAGTTGTGGATTTGTGCGTGTAATGGTTTTGTTTCTGGTGGATGTTGGTGGTTTTTGTGTGTAGTTTTCGAGTCTGCTGTGTTCGGCGTGATGCCGGGCCACGCGGGAAAGCCGGCTCGCCTAGCGTTTGTATCTGATCATTTCTGTTCGATGCGATTATTATAGAACGTTTCTTTTGAGTGAGTTTAGGCGGGTTTCGTCGTTGGGACGAGTTTTCTTTCATAGTTCTGTGGAAATTTCCAGAATAAATCTGGACGATTCCGCCATTTTTAGTTCGGGAGAGTGACGCTTGAGCGTGCTGGAGCCACCGTCGCGGCGTTGCCAAACTTCTGTAGGGAATTTTTACACAAGCGACTTGTGATGCCGTACTTTTCGGATCGCCATATTTTAGCGTTCTAGACCCACGGTTGTCATAATATTTAGATTGTCGTTAGACTTGTAATGTGATATTAAATATTTTCTACCGCCACAGGTGTTTTTATATATATATCTCGCTTATTCATATATATAGTAAAGGTTTTTATAGAATCGGAATCAGTATGATACATATAGTGGGGTGACATTAAAACATCTTTAATGTAGACGAGTTTGCTAAACTGCATAAATACAATATTTTTTCTAAACTCTCGTCGACTACTGAGTGTACGGCATTTGACGACATTTGTGCTGGTTTTCAAATGCCGTGTTTTTCTGACCGATAATGTCCCCGCTTCATCATTTCGATTCGGGTCTGCAGCGTTGCCAACGCATTTCTTTTTGCATATTTTAATTTTTGGAGTTTGTTGTGATTATTTTATTGGGTGATTGCAACGGCGCTGGCAACGCCGATTAATGGCGTCATTTACGAAAAGTTTCGCAAGCCGGCGACATCAGCCTGCTTATACAGATCGTTCGCGGCACGGTCACCTGCTATTTTTATCATGTCTTCGGGTTTATTAACGATGCGGCAACTCGGCAAGACGAGCTTGTTCTCGTTTTCCGTGTTTTCACTTTCGCGTGTTACCCGTATCTTGCGCAACGGCTTACCGATGCGGCTCTTCGAGCAAGCACGTCAACCTTTGTTGAAATGGCGTTATCCAACTCGCCGTTCTAGCCGATTCTTACAGTTCTTTCATGTGTCCTCAATTTTAAATGGAGCTGTGTTGGAAAAGTGCGGCAACGCCGCGGCGGAGCTCAACTTCTCATTTTTAAAAGTCTGTTTGGCAATACAGATTCTCGTCAAAATTTTCTCATATTTAGCTCTTGTCCCGATTTAAAGATTTAATGAAAGTGAATTTAAACAAATGTAGATTTATGAAAGCATGTCTCCGGAATTTAATAGGTATTGCTCCCTTGCATATGTTTTTTAAAAATAGCTATCAAATTCGATCATTTTAATGCTAAATGTGATATAAAAATTATGATGGTTTAAAAAAAAGTAACTGAACCCACTGACATTGAGGTGTCTGGATTGTTTTTATATATAAAACTAACAATCTACCGAAATGTAGGTGTTTGAACACTTCTTTAACCCCTCCTGTCGCGAAGTAAAAACTCACCTTTTTTTGTCACAAAATACGTAAAATATGCAAAATTTGTAAATACAGTTATGTTCTTTATTAAATGCTTTACCAAAACGATATTTTTTTTTACTTATTTGCATACAAAAATATTTATTTATTCAGCCAAGAAAATTTTTATGTATTCTCGTAAAAAAAAATTTTTTAATTTTTAATTTGTGACTACTTATGGTATTTTTTTATATGAAATTCTTTCAAAATAACTTTATTACTACATCACACTTCTTAGAAATCACACCAGAACTTTGAGCTTTGTCTGATATTATAGAAAAATCTAAAGTTTTGAGAGTTTCCGCGTCCGAACTTAATAATAAACTTTGAATGCTCATAATATAAAATTCGTTAGATTTTTTCAATTATATTGTCTTATCATAGACTTATTATATGTCTAATAACTAATTACTATACTCCAAAGAGTCACATTTCATCAAAAAACTATGGAAAATCGCACTTTATTCTCTCATAGTAATTATCAAAACAAGTTTCTTTGCGCGATTCATTTTACAAAACAAGATATAATTGTCAAAATACGCCTAATTATGTGATAACTTAGGATGTAAATGAAGCAATACTTATTTTGTTAGTAAATTAAAGCGACATTACGTCATATTTCGCAATATATCGGGATATTTCATAAACATTACAAAATAATAACAACCATTTTTTCGCGAGCCGTTTGTTGTCGCCGAAGTGTTTTCTTTAAAAATTCGTGAAAAACAGCAAATGGACTATCTCAAATGACTAATCCTCATTCCGAAACTACTTAAAATGCAAATTACTCACTGTTCTCCGGTAAATAACACTCAAAAACTGCACACACACACTTTTTATCACCAATTTCGCGGAGCTGTACGCGGCCGTGCGTTTGCCGACGGGAGACTAGGCGTTTGACGTCTATGCTCACTTTTTAAATCGTTGTTAGATATTGCGACACGGAAATCTTGAATTAAAGATATTTTGGGCATATCGTTGCGCGCTCAGAAAGCAAATTAGTACGACGTTTCGAATCGTAAATTGCATTTTTTGCAGCGGCAAGCGCTTTGTCCGGTATCGGATGTTACGTGCTTTAGGCGGCCGACATAAATGTCCCGAATCGGATGTTACGTGCTGTGCGGGTTAAATGCCTATATCTCTCTTATTTATTGAGTCCGTCAAAAGCTTATTGCAGTTTAGGAATCAGCGTGGTGAATACGGTTGGGAGAGGTTAAAAAATCTAAAATGTAGAACTGGTAGCAATACCTAATAAATCTCCTAATGTTTATAATCAGCGGGAAGACGGACCCCAAAAAATCTGAATTGCGCCGAATCAAACTAATTTTGGAATCTACTTAGGATACTATTGAAATAAATCTTAAATGGCTTTGTGGCATGCGCTGGATTTTTTCATATTTGTCAGTTGCTACTTTTGTTGAAATGGCGTTATCCAACAGGTTTCTAGCCGATTCCTACAGATCTTTCACATGTCCTCTGTTTAAATAAAGCATTGTTGACTGCAATGCCGGGGCGGACTTCTGATTCTCATTTTTAAGTTTTTTAGCCCCCAAAATAGGCTCTTTGGCAATACAGATTCTTTTTTTTTTTCATATAGAACATAGAAGGGACTTCCCCACTCGGAATACTTCAATACATACTTCTCTGTTTGAAAATGGAGTTCTTGGATATAACTTAGAAACAGCATATAAGTATGTATTGTCTATTCCTCCAACCAGTGTAGAATCTGAGCGAACGTTTTCAGCTGATGTATTTATTTTGGCAATAAACTATGAAGCAGGCTTGGAAGTTAAACTTCTTGGATGCTTTGATATTTCTTCGATTGTATTTTCGAAATTCTAAATAGTTTTTTGTTTTGTTTTTTTTTTTTTTAATTTCTTACAAAAGAATAGTTTTTTTGTTTTGTCCTTTTTTCTTGCTTTGTTGTGATTTGTGTTTTGCAACAAATCAATATTAAAAATATTTTTTAAGAAATGATATAATTAAGTTTTTTTCATTTGAGCCCGATTAAAAACCACATAGTCTGATCCCGGGATAGCCGCGGGATCCTGGGATTACGCATTAAAGTTTCCGTAATCCCGGGATTGAAAAACATGCTCGGGGATTGTATTCACTAGTCCCGGGTTAAAGACTTCATGTAATCCCAAAAAAAAACCAGTCAAAAACACAATGTTTTTTTAGACAAATGGAAATTTATAAAAGCAATATAAGTCTGATGCTACCTAATTTTGTTTGTAATCAGCGGGAAGATGGAAACATGCCAAAAAATCTGAAGTACGCGGAATCAAACTAATTTTGGAATTTACCTATGTTATTCAAATAAATCTTATGAAACGTTGTGGCATGCGCTGGGTTTTCACCTGTTGTCAATGTTTCTTGATATTTATTTAAACTTGTTCGATGCCTCGTCTAAAATGTAAGAATTTCCCCAGCATAGCCACTTTGGTCATCCTTCTATCGCTTGTTGATCACACTATCATCCGTACCTACAATTCAATAATGTAATATTTTTTTTCAGGGAATCCCCCGTGGCCGAGTCGCCTGTCAAAGAAGCAGTGAAGGAAAGCGTAAAGGAGGCGGTGAAAGAAGCGGCGGAAGCTCCGGCCGTCGAAGCCGCCGCGGAGGAGAACGGCAAAGAAGAGGCGGCCGCAAAGGAGAACGGCACTGAAAAAAGCGAGACAAATGGCAAGAGCGAGACACCCGCAGAAATCACCAACGGAGATGCCGCCCCCGAAGAGAAAACCGAGGAAACCACTAAGGAAACCAACGACAAGACCGAGACCAAAAACGGCGATGCCGAAATCGAGAAAGAATTCACCGAGGCCAAGGAGAATGGAGATGCCACAGGTCTTATATTTTATAAAATATTTTCCACTTTCGATTATGAAATGTTAGTTGTCGATGCACGCGAGCCCAAAGCATTACGACTAAAGGCTGGTTTAGACGGATCCAGCGGTGCTGGAATTGTAGAGTTGTATCATTACCAAAATGTAATGTTATACAATATTGTCATTTTCTCGATTAGTCACTGGGATGGTCTAAACCAGCCTTTCCTGTAAATCTTCCAAAATCCACAATTCCCAATACATTGCAGTGTAAGATTACTTAAAAAAGAAAAAAAACCATTCATAAATAAGATAAAACAAATTTACCGCATAAAATTTGTAGCACCCGACGTTTTGGCGATGTTGCAATCGCCGTTGTCCAGGTTTAACTAGATGTCTACCCTGATGAATGTATACCTTGTACATCGGCGGTTGTAACATCGCCAAAACGTTGGGTGTCCCAAATTATATGCGGCAAATTTGTTTTTATCTTACTTATAATGTCAAACAACCGCAATAGTCTTCCATTTCATTTCCATAAAACTAATTTATTTTTAAAATAGTGCCTGTACACATGGTATTTCAAATAGCATTATGTTTACAAAGACTGCCATGACCGATATACGTTTTGACATTTGATAAGAACCGTCTTTTATTTGCAATATAAGTTGTATTCCATAAGCGTGACAAATTTGTCTCAAGGATTTTGTTATCCGTAATGAAATTTAAACCACTCTACAAATTCAAACACTCAATCGTACAAATTCAAACACTGAATCGTCCGGTATACCCATTTGAAGACAGATTTCTGCTGCAGTATAGAATATGACCACATCGCTAAATTATAGAGAGAGAAAACAAGGAAAACTCATAATGGCACTGCAAGAAAACAATAGCTTTAAAATCTTAGAAAGCAGTGAAAAATGCATGTTTTTGAAATACAAAGTCAATTAACCCATTTCTAGGGACATATCGCGTGAATAATTACAGATTAAGAGATGCATTTTTAGAAAGCGTTGTATTTTCACACATTTTGCGCGCGTGAAATCCTTGAAAAGAACTTTTGTTTTCCTTTCATCTATGGACTATATTTATTAAAAAACCAACAACAATTAAAATAAATCATTTTTGTTCCTTTGCACTGTTTGAAATCGCCGCAGCTGCGCTTTTAGAGAGACAACAACCCCGGCGTCACTATATCCCGTTGTTGATTGCCCTGCCTTGACCTATTAGTATTTTGCCATTACTTGGTATCGTTATTTGCGATATTAATATATATTTTACTTTCCAGTAAGAGAGAAATTATTGTGAATACAATTGTGTGTGTGTGTGTGCAGGGGCGGACCTTGCGTTTGCGGGGCCCCAGGCTAATATTACTTAGGGGCCTGCCTAATTAATCAATTAATTGCCTTTTTTTTTATAATGTCTAAGTCACTAGGTACACAATATAGGAAAGAAAGAGGACAATACAATATTTTATTTGTTTAATATGACAAGACACACAAACACAATTATAAGACATTTAACTTTTCACTAAAAATAGACAACTCGATTAGTGTAAGAAAACATTGCCATTGCTACTAAGTAACATGTAATACTAAATAATTGCTACTAAATAATACTAATGCTATTGCTACTAAACAACATTAATACTAATTGTAATAATATTTTAATTAGTAGCTTAATTAAGCAAGTATTGATATTATCATAAAGCTAGTTAATATAAGTAAAATTGAAACAAACATTCATTACTAGTTACCTATTGACAAGGCACTAGCCTCGGTAGGAACTCAGTTCACATATTGTCCATTGTTTTCAATGGAGGCTGGGGCCCTTTATATCCACGAGGCCCTGGGCTGCAGCCCAAAAAGACCTTATATAGATCTGCCTTTGTTTGTTGTGTGTATAATGATATTAGTATTTATATACAAAATCGACCAAAAACTTGCGGTGCCGTTTGCGCGAGGACAGCTTCCAACAGGTTAAAAGCTATTTATTGTTGGCGAATTTTCAATATTGTTCACTTGCGTTTAAAAAAAACATCTTTAATTAATTCCATACAAATTGTAATAAATTCCAGCGCCGCAACTGAATAAATACTGACTCACACGTACATCACACGATTTTGCCAAAAAGTAAAATATCGAAAGTGGTTATGCTCATTTTTTTATAGTAAAAGTGACATTTATACTATACTTTTAATAGCTTTTATGTTAGAAACTAAATATACCATGAAAAAATAAAGTTTTTTTTTGGGGGAAATTTCAGTATAATTTTGAGACATTTTAGAACCACATGGCATATTATAATGCCAACAACCCATTACGCTTCCATTTTATTCATGAGGTGCCGCAGCTGAAACGTTAAGATATCTTAGAAATAGCGACTGAAACGTCAATTTTATTTTCTTTGTTTTTTCAGATGACGTATGCAGCATAAAGAGAAAATCCGCAGTGGTGGAAGAAGCGGCCGAGGCTCCGACGCCCGACAAAAAGGCCAAGGTGGCGGAGGAAGCAGCCGCTGAGGAGAAGAAAGAAGAGGAGGTGGCCGCATAAGCGCCTCGCCCCCCGTTTTCCTAAAGCCCTCCCTCGTCGCAGTCCGGAACGCACGTCCGACAAACGCAGGACGGCTCAGTCATATCATCGGTGTTTCGCCATTTCGGACCGCGATCCTATTGTAAAATTGAAAAACATTTAACTTTAAAGTGATCTGTATAAAGAAGTTTGCAGTTGCTGGTCCATTTTCGGTTACGCAGTATCCCGTTACGTACGCAGAGGTAAAAATTAAAAACAGTTTCTGCAAACGTGTTAAGTATTTATTAATAATAATAATTGTAATTGAAAATTTGAAGGAAAAAAAATGGTTGTCTTTTTTGGAATATTTCAATTCTAGTTTGTAATTTTAGCATTGACTTATAATAAGGGCAGTCCGCGTTTTCGTGCTGTATTTAGGCAATTCGAGAACCGGTTTGATTAATTTTAACATTCCCGACGGTTCAGTTTTGTCTCCGGTTTTAATTATAAATTTAAAATGCAGTTGACATACTTGTGATCGAACGAAACACAAAAGTACAATTCTGCAGAGATAAATTAGCATTTAAGTTTTTTTCTTACTTAACTAATGTATACGTTTCCGTCTTAACCCCGTTTGCGCATTTATAAATTTGTGTCGGTCTGGGTGTTTTTTTTTGTATATAAATGCAATATTTTCATCTACGAACTGCGCAGATATATCTGCTTTCCAAACCGGTCCATTCAGTATATGCATTTTCATACGATTGCTTCCGAACCGTCCTGGCCGGCGTTTTCTCTTTATTAATTTTAATTTAGTTTTCTTGGTGCTCGTCAGTCGGAGTAATAAATATAATAGAGTAGCCGATTGCTGCCCTGCATTAACTAAACACTTCTTATACAGCGCGAGACATTTTTTTTTGTCTGACTGATAACTACTGCCAAACTCGCTACTTACTATAAATAAGGATAATTTTGTCATTTTTTTAATTCTTGATTCCTGTCTGCGGCCAAAGTGCAAACTAAGACGAATCTCAAATGTATCCAAAAAATAGAACCAGGCAGGAGATCATAAACTGGATATTTTCGATTCACAACAGACTGACTATTATTGTAAAAAGAAACAGCGATTCTAACATCCAGTTCTAAGTTTTGATGCGTAGGATTATGTTCTTCAACTAACCTTATGTACAGTTACACCTGTAGATTTACGATTTATATGATAAAATTTCCAGTTGAGGTTTAGTTTGGGTTTGTCACTCGTTTGTGATTTAGAGCATAATGACTTGTGACTAGGTATGTTTAATTGCACTTTCGACACTTTTATGTAGCCGATTTGAATTTCTATCACACCGCCATAAGATTCTATAAGAACCTCCTACCAACAAGGGCTATTGAAAGTGCTGTGGTTGTTTTTGAATGCACCTAGCGAACAATACCATCGATTTGAACGCAATAAACCTAGTTTCTGATATAAAAATGTTTTTTATTTTTCGAGGGATAGTCGAATCGAAAAAAAATGTAAACATGCATACATAGGTTGAACGGCAAAGATAATAATAGTACATTAAATTGTAGACGGATTCTATATATGAGGAAAAACTGCCATGGAAAGTCTGAATTTCTTTTAATTTGATGTTGGTTATACAGGTTATTAGATCGCTTAATGTCGTACTAAGTTTTGGCAGTTGGGATTTTCCAATGAAATGCAATGTCTACTTGTTGGCTATGAGTGCATCTACATGGCACTCAGTTCCAAACATTGATTAATCTTCTACAATGTTAATTGGCCCAATAGATGGCGTTTTAAATACACCTATATGATCTCAAAATAATATAAAAAAAGGGACAATGTGCAAAAATGTATGGGCGTCGTCCACCTCTCAATGTCAAAAACGTATTTACCATTAAAATGATCTATTTATCTAGAATATTTGTAACTACTACAACTTACCTCAATTATGAGCCGTTTCAGAGTTTTCAAGTTTAGAATCTTTTAAAATATGGCTAATTATGCTAAAACCCAAAGTTACTATGATGCCAATTATTTGTTTAAAAATATTTGCAGTGAAGATCCTTAAAAGATAGTATGTTATGATGTTTGGTCACTGGGCACACACCATGTTGAACAGCTGACAGCATATTATGGTGCTCCTAAATGGGCCGCATTTCGCTGCAATACAGTTACCCGGCAACATTGCTAACAATACCAGCCATACCTACTATGCAATATACGGAAATATTTGTATATCCCGGCCCTATAGCCACATATTTTTCGTGTGACGGAAGGTGGCATTTCTATGTGTGGCCAGCGTGTTGCTGGACGATTGCTTCTCAATCGAAATTACTGCAATATTGCCCAGCCAGCTTTATTGCTGTTACGAGAAATAATTTTTATTATAGGGCTTCGAAGGGGGAGGGAATGCGTGGTAAGGTGAACGCTCACATGTGGCAAGACAGCTGTCCTAAACCTACCACAGCCGGTCGTTAGTCCGAAATCCACTGCTCGCCCCCCAGAAGTGTAATAACACTATATGATGGGCCCGACTATGGTCGGTGAATTCCATGGCAGCTCCGTTTGTATTTTTATTTTATTTGATTTAGTGTTTTTAAATGTTTATATACATTAACCCTTGGAGTAAATGGGTATTTTCATGGATGCATCTGTCTCTTTTGCAGGATTTTCGGCGACATACTACGAAACTACTACACCAATCATAAAAAGAACAACTGCACAATGATTGCATTGAAATTTCGAATATAGAATATTGAAATATCATTTTGTAAAACAATTAGATAATTTAAAATAAATATGAGAACGTCAAAGAAGTGAAAAAAACGCAGAACCAGATCTGGTCGTATCATACTCAACGGATAATTGTTTCAGAACCAGATTTGGTCATATCATACTCAAGGGGTTAATAGATAATTCTATTGTGAATTTATTATTAATAGTGAATTCATATGGAGAATCTTTCAATTGATATTCATATCAAAAACATTCAGGCTTAGATATCATCACGCTTATAGGTCAAATCCATCCTCGTTTCTTTTGTCGTTTTAAATTTTCATTTATAACAATATAAGCTGCTGCGTATGATTTCGTCGGCCACTGTTGCTGCCCGATTGTGTAGCCCGTTTAAGAGTCAAAATTATGGGCCATACTAGCTGGCAGTAGGTAAAATATCGCGAATGAACTATATTTGTGATATTTTACCTACCGCTAGATGGTGCAGCGCGCTCAACGCTTCTCAACCTTTTTTCAAACGTTTTTAAAAATAAAAAAATATATGTACCAACATATATTGTTTATTTATTTGCCCTTATGATTTACCTACTTTAAGGATGCTGGTTAATTTAACTCACCTGTATATTACATGTTTCTAATTCATTTTAAAATACACCGTGAAATTTAAATTACGCACAAAATGTTAAGGGGTGATTCTACCCATTAAATGGGTCCCATCAAACTTGCAGAAGGCAAATTTGCAGACGGCATTCTTGCAGGCGGCAGTTTTGCAGAAGGCAATCTTGCAGAAGGCAGTTTTGCAAATGTCAAAATGACCTAACCTAACCTAACAGAAAAACTTAAAACATTTTTTTTAATGTTTAGTTTGATGTATAAAAGTCATCCACTACAAGGATGCCGGTAATTAATGTCACTTCGATTTTAGGGAAAGAAAAACCTAACCTAACAGAAAAACTTAAAAACTGTACTGAAGGTTGCCGCCTGCAAGGTTGCCGCCTGCAAGGTTGCCTCCTGCAAATCTGCCCTCAACAAATTTGGAACTGTCAAAAGTGACATTTGTGCAAAATTGCCGCATGCAAAACTGGCGCCCCCCCATTAAATAGATCACAAAAATAGATCTAATTAAATAATAAAGTATGGCACACGAATACTTTTAAATTATTTTGAAACTTTATTTTATCGAATAATTTTTAAAAATATACTTTCATGATCTATTTAATGGGTAGAATCATCCCTTAAAATTTTGTGTTCAATTTAAATTCCACAGTGAAGATGAAATATTTATGACGATGGAATTCTTAATTTTAGGAAATAAAAATTAAATAATAAAGTATGGCACACGAATACTTTTAAATTATTTTGAAACTTTATTTTATCGAATAATTTTTTAAAATATATTTTCATGATCTATTTAATGGGTAGAATCATCCCTTAAAATTTTGTGTTCAATTTAAATTCCACAGTGACGATGAAATATTTATGACGATGGAATTCTTAATTTTAGGAAATAAAAATTAAATAATAAAGTATGGCACACGAATACTTTTAAATTATTTTGAAACTTTATTTTATCGAATAATTTTTAAAAATATATTTTCATGATCTATTTAATGGGTAGAATCATCCCTTAAAATTTTGTGTTCAATTTAAATTCCACAGTGAAGATGAAATATTTATGACGATGGAATTCTTAATTTTAGGAAATAAAAATTAAATAATAAAGTATGGCACACGAATACTTTTAAATTATTTTGAAACTTTATTTTATCGAATAATTTTAAAAAATATATTTTCATGATCTATTTAATGGGTAGAATCATCCCTTAAAATTTTGTGTTCAATTTAAATTCCACAGTGACGAAATATTTATGACGATGGAATTCTCAATTTTAGGAAATAAAAATTAAATGAAAAACTGCGTTTAACAAAAAAAAATAACTGAAGAAACCATGACCTGAAGATTGCGCCGACATGCTAATTACAAGGACAAATGAGATTTACATGTTATAAAAAACATCTCTCTATCAAACTCTAGGGGCTTCTCTGGACAACACATACACTTATTTAATCATTCTACGTACCCTGATGGCTGATTGCATTAGTCAGGGAGCTAATGATTTTTTTCGGTATTGATTTTCCCAGTCACCAAACGTTGATACGATTATTCAGTGACTAATTGTAAGGAGCGGACATGTATTTTGTAGGTGAGTTGAGCTGGAAAATGCTTTTGAAAATACAAACGTGCTCCACTTATTTTAGCACTAATGAAAATCATTTTACTGTCAAGTGGAATGCAACATTGATTAGAAAAAAATAATCTGGCTTATCTATAGTTATGGCAAAAGTTTCTGGCACCTACAAAACTGAACAAAATGGTGGTCCTTTTTTTGAAGACTTGAAAAATGGTCATAGGATACTTAGAATTATAACTATGGCTTAGGATAACATCTGCCTGTGATGTGCGATCGCTAATACCTTGCCACTCGTTCGATGCACGTAAAGTAACGCGCATTAAACGATTGACGCGCGCTAAACGAGCTACGCGCATAAAACAGTACGCAATGCCACAAACTTCAGTAGAGTCTGGCGAGGCTTTAATTATTATGAACATCAGCCAGATGTGTTTTTTTCGTGGAATTATAGGATCAATTATCGTGTAAGGGGAAGTTCCCTAACGCCGGACAGCACCTAGCGTCGGACACTAATAGTATCTCGACAAGTCGCGGCGCGATCGATACAATGACGGGTGAAAAGGGTGCGGGGAAGCGTACGCTTTTCCTACGTCTTTGTATCGATCGCGCCGCGACTTGTCGAGATACTGTTAGTGTCCGACGCCAGGTGCCGTCCGTCGTTAGGGGACTTCCCCCCACAACATTTCAAGACAGGAAAAATGAGAGCAATGAGTTTGTATTTTTGTCTAATTTCTGGATCCAGCCAGACGCATTCCGCGACCTTTTAAAGTAGCCAGAATTCTTTCAAATGATATCTGTCAATATCAGTTTGTATTATAAGTTTTAAACGTGTAAAAAGAGGGCGACGTAACCGTAAAGCACATCGATTTTTTCAGTTTATGTAATTGTTCGATATTCCTGCCAGATACAACTGTAAAAAGACCAGATTGCTTTTTTGTCCATTTGATGATAGACTCTAGTGAAAGGAAAAGATTTACAATTGGGAAAATAAGTACCATCCCATTGTACCTCCCGCGCACCCACCCATGGCATACACCTTGCCAGACAAGGAATTTCTTGATTAGCATCAGTAATAGCCAGGAGTGACCGATTATTGGGAAATGTAATCGACAGAATAATCTCAGCAACAGCTTTGAGGAACTGATTCCGTAGAACCTCACACAGAAATGAGCCTTCTGCTACCGTTTTCATGTCTCACTTCATTTTATTGTTGGCGCAATCGATCAACCCCATGATCGCAGTATGGGATATTTTTTTCAGGTTTACTCGTATTGAAATAATGGCTTACTGTAATATATCATTTTAAATCTTCTAAGGTCGTATCTTGAAAACGTTAAAAAAAATATGGCATCACTTTTGCACTCCACTTATAGCAAATATAGTCTCATTGTAGTATAAATTTTCCACGATTAAAGTGCCATACTTTAGCAATTCGGTTTATATTATTAAATAAATCTCCTTTGCGGTATGGCGATTCTGCGGTATGGCGGTTATTTGGAACCGTCGAAAAGGTATGGCAAAGTGATTTTCGTGAATGATTTTTTAAAATAATTAGTTTTAAAAAATAGACTGTAACCAATAAAAAATAAAAAATACGTGTTCCAATTGGTATGACAGGCCACCGTAAAAGTATAGCATTTCGCTAGGGCAGATTCATTATTTATCGATAACCAAAAAATACTAAAATCTTTGTGTAACAAAATTCAAATTCAAATTCAAAATTCTTTATTTATCTATAATATTACATGTATTTTTAAAATTCAAAGCCATCCTAACTAAGCCTCGCCTGTACTAAGGTAGGCTTAATATAAAAAAGGTATAGTGGTTTTCGTAACTAGCTGTAATACATCTTTGTATATTATTATGGTACATTTGAGAAGTTAAAAATAGAATAAGAAAGCGTAATAATATTAAATTTAGGTACATACATATAAATATATACATACATATATAAATAAATATATACTTTATAGATAAATATAAAATAATACACTATATTATATACATATATCTCACAAATCGTGTACTATTTTAATATATATGTTATTAATGTCTCCGTTTCTTGTCGACCCATAGTCAAAAGTGACTTAGTTAGGTTTTTCTTTACGCCGTGACTATTCCTAGATTTCAATCCTGCAGGAAAAACACTATTCATTTTGTTGAGCAGTCGTGCAGCGACATGTCATTTTAAAATGTTCATTATTAAAGTGGTAAACCACTAAAGATATTGAGAAATAACACAGTTAGATAAACAATAAAGTTAGAGGCATTATTCTCAAGATTTTAAGACACTTTTAATGTCCATGCCTATTGTTATTATTACGCGTTTTTATTAACGCGAGAAAGCATTAATAATAACGAAGTTATGAAGTGTTCGATTTAGGATTATATTACTTTCCTGACGACCTATCGGAAAGGAAAGTATTGTGATCGCGCTAAAAAAAAAATTTTGAGATGAAGATGGGAATATATATTTTGAGACTCCCTGAGACGATTGAGACTATTTCCAGACCGATCTCTGTCTGTCTGTATTTCTGTATGTCTGTATGTCTGTATGTATGTATTCTTCCACGATAGCGCCCAGACGCTTAATCGGATTGAGCTGAAATTTGGTATATAAGCTTCTGTTAACCGTCGGAGGAACCCATTAGTTTTTGGAGTCCCTACGCCCTACGGTTGTGGTACCTCCCATACAAATTTGGGGTTCCCGGCGATAAAATTGTTTCCGCGATAGCGCCCAGACGCTTAATCTGTCTAAGTTAAAATTTGGCATAGAAGCTTCTGTTAACCATCGGAAGAACCTATTAGTTTTTGGGGTACTTACGACCAACGTTTGGGGTACCTGCCATACAAATTTGGGGTACTAGAGTAAAAAATGTCGCTGTTTTTTCGCACCTCCCCGGATACTAGTCAGGAAAGTCTTGGGGTGACACAACCGTTTTTTTTTTTATTTCGAACCCGCTGAAGATGACGAAAAGTGTGGTTAGTTATGGGTTTTTAAACTTCAGCATTAGGAAAAACTATTGTTGCACTTAATTTGGTTCTAATTTATTTATTTATTTAAGAATTAATTACTATAAAACATTGATTAGCTTACAAAAATAACAGGAACCGAATGGCAAAACCTTAACCTTTTGCTTATTTGTTTCTGTCACCCAACTGGGACTAGCCCGTTCTAGGGTGGACAGGACTCCAATATTACAATCAAGTTTGCTTGATTGCTAGGTTGCCTACAAATGCACAAGTTTTAGTGAAAAGCTAATGACACTAAATTGCCCTAAAATGTGGTCTTCAGAATAAAATAAAAAAAAAATAATAAAAAAATAATAAAAATATATAATAAATAAAATGCAATTCCATTATTAAATCGGCAATAAATATAATATAAAATTCGATTAAATAATATAAATAAAGTTATATGTGAAAAAAGAAAGAAACAGTCATTATTATTTAATATTATGTTTTAAGTAATATAAGATTTAATATAAAAATACCTAGTCTAAAAGTATAATTCATTGTCAAAGTCAAATATTTTTTGGCAGTTAGTTCAATGTTAAAAAATACTTAACATATAAGTTTAAAAATATGTTAATAATTTGTGCACCTAAGTTTTATTATACTATTATTTCTAACATTTGATGTATGGTTAGTCTGTCATGATTCGATAACCATTTCTTTAATTTATTTTTGAATTCCCTAAATGTCAAATTCATTTTTATTTCCATATTGATCAGATTGTAAAATCTCGGCGCAATGAAAGAGTAATGTCTTTGACCAAATGATGTTTTCCTTCTGGGTATTATTAAGCTATTTTCTACAACTTGTCTCGTTGGTCGCCGGTTCAGAATTATTCCTAAATTTGAGTTATTGTCCAAAAATAGCCTTGAGAGGGAAGTTTTTAGAAAAAGTTGCCTACAATCAAGAACTTTAGCTTCCTTATACAGTTCATTAGTGGGATGGCGATATGGTCTACGTAGAATAATTTTTAATATAACTTTCTGCGCAACTTGCAATGGCTCTAGCAGGGTTTTACCACATCCACCCCATCCAATTATGCCGTAAGTAATAAGCGATTCACATAAAGCATAATAAACAGTTTTTAGTGTTTTGGAATCCAGAATATTCCTCAGTTCTTTGAAAACATATCCAAGGATTCGCACCTTCGTAGCCACGTTATGTATATGAGAATCCCAACGGAGAAAGCAATCTAGAGTGATGCCTAGATATTTCCAAGATATTTCTCTTTGTAGAGGCTGACAGTTACAAGACTCTATGCTATCGCATTCGTGTATTACAATAGTTTTATTAGAAGTGGGTTGACCTCTGGTTGTTATACTAAATGGCATGTATTTGGTTTTGCCAACATTAAGCGTCAACATAACGTTTCCTAGCCAATTTTTAACAATTTCCATGCCCTCGTTTGCTTTCTCAAATGTGTAATCCCAGTTTGAACCCTTGAATAGTATAACGGTGTCATCGGCATATGTGATGATTTTACCTACTGGTAACTGACATAGGTCATTTATGTAGACGAGGAATAAAATGGGTCCCAAAACGCTACCCTGTGGCACACCATACGTGAGATGCTGGCTTTTACTCTGGAGGCCCTGGATGGTGACACTTTGTACCCTGTTGGATAGGTAACTATCAAACCGGTCGTAACTATCAAAAATTGGTCGTGTAGTTTTTGAGATACAGTGGGTAAAGACACACATTTTACAGAAATTGCTTTCTTGTACACGCATTTTACAGAAATCACTTTCTTTGACTCCCAAGACCTCAAAACGTGGAAATTCGCTGAAAACCCGAATTCTAAATATTGCTCGAAAACAAGATATACAAAAACATACATACTTGTACATACTTCGTAAATCTATTTATTATATATTATATAATTCCCTATTTACATTCTTCTTATGACTCTAAATTTTGTCACTTGTCCCAAAAAAGGGGGTGATCCACTGCCGACTATGTCGACTTAGAATAATGTAAAATATCTTTGGACAAATAAAATTGATTCTGGGATTCTGGGAGAGCTTTTGGACTTCGAACTGGTCTGCTAATCAACCAGCTGTTAAGGATCAGGGTGCTCAGTTGGGCGGTGTCGACTACAACGGGCGAACCCGTTACCCCAGGCTGGTGCAAAGATATGTGATCGTTCTTTCAGCCGTAGGATGCGGGTAGAAGACTTTAGGATTGCACAAACCAAACCTACCGTCCAGCAAAGCCACGAGCCCGACAGACTCCAACGCCTTACGGCGAGGCTCTAGGAGTGTAGCCCACAGGGGCCACCTCGCCCCCTGGCTACCAGTTTAGGTAGGATATCTCCATCTGGAATTAACCTTCAGGATACCTCCTTCCTCTTCAGGATACCTCCTTCCTACCGACTGGTTACGAGACCGAAGTCGCTTACGCGGCCTCTTCCTTCCGTAATTCAGCGGTGATTCAGTTTGAATCCATCACGGACCAAAGGCATCTTTTGCCCGGCTCTGAATTCAGAATCAGGTATACTAATGGTCAATAGTGGTTGACGACAGGTCAACATCCACCCCCGCTGCTTAGGAGAAAGTATACTTCTATAGTCTCCAAACTCCTTCAACAATTAGTCAGAGTGCGCAACCGATTGTCGTCGCCGAACGGTGCTTAAACCGTCCAGTAGCGCCGGGATGCAATCCCACCAGGAAAAACCGATCCACCAGCCGTGAGGCCTGAGACGCGAGAGTCTTACCCGGGGTAGCCTTTCACACGAGGAGGTTTCTGAATAGGACTTAAATCGTCAGTTGGGCCGATCCGAGAACAAAGTGGATCTTATGGCCCAAGCTGCACGAAACTATTCGCTATCGCCCTGATATGAGGGCGCTCAATCTTGCAACATTACCTGAAAGCCGGTCGGGCCATAGGGCTCGGCTCACGATAAGCTCCGCTAAAAAGCGCCAGATTTCACAGGCCTAGTTTTTTTGAAATAAACAGATTTTTATATACATAACTTTTTATTTATCAACTTTATGATATTAAATACTAGCGGAACCCGGCGAACTTCGTCTCGCCACGAATTTGTTCGCTTAGCAGCAGATGGCCTTACCATAGGTAATTTTCATCGACAGTTGTTTGAAATTTGCATTGTTTGTTTAAATTCTTCATTGAAAGCAGTCTGATTGTTTATTTTTTGTCTCACCAAAAGAGCAGTTTCATCAATTGCCATTTGTGGATTGCTAGTGCTCGTTGTGTCCTAACTGGAGGAGAAAAGTGTGTAAATAGTACGATTTTGTTTGACAGAGAATGTTAGACATAAAATGCTTAGAATCTGGTGCATTTCCAGACACGAACGATCCTAATGGAACCAATGGTGTCAATCTCATTTTACCCCCTGCGCAACACAAAGCGAGTGGTTCGTGGCGGTACTTCAATGCATTGCAATATTGGCACAAATGGTCCATTTCTCCAATTTGCATGCATTTATAATCGCTGTATTGTTTCGTCAGGTCATAATAGATTGCCTCTCTGTATGTGTTTTGTCTCAAATTCAATCGTCTTCGCACTGCAACATTACCGGATCCGTGCCGCTTTATTCAATTTTTGGCGACGCTCATCGCTTTCAGTTGCTCGAACCTCTCTTCACGAGTTACATAAATTCATTTAAATTCAGTTGATTTACCTTCAGAATCACGAAAACGCTATCAAGAAATCGTAAAATTCAACTTAACTGTCAAATGTTAACTGTACCGCCATCTTGATTTTCGAATTTTTATTCTTGTCAAGCATCTATGATCAAGCTTAGTACTAAAATAATTTTCGGTTTTTCACATTTTTCTCACTTTTTCGAGAGATTTTCCGGATTTTTTATTGCCTATAGTAAGACCGAAGTGAGTATGAACAAAACAAAAAAAGAATCATCCAAATCGGGTTAGCCGATCGTGAGTTATTAGGTAACATACATAAAACCCGACTCATTTTTATTATATAGATTATTTTTCTCAGTAATGAAGGCCTAACTAAAAAAAGGTAGTAGAAAAGGTAGCCGTTTTTTATTTAAAATAATTTTCTGTAAAATAACATTTGGTAATTTCCGAAAAAATATTCTAAAAGAAATTCATTATTGAAATATAATAATAATAATAATAATATACTCTTTATTTGCACTTAAATCGTATACAAAAAGGCGAGCATATTGCCACATGGCAATGTCTTACAAATAACCTAACTAAATATACATGTTTTTTGGGAAAAATCTTTTTTCTTGTTTTATTATTCGGTTATTATTTAATGTTTTATTATTTAGAAATTACCACTTGCTAAAAAGAATTATGTCCCAAACACGCTGTATACATTCCTTCATTTGAACCATTTTTCATATAAATATCAAGTTAGGTCTTCTTATATAGTAGGTCTTCTTCAAGTTAGGTCTTCGTATACACACAATATATTCTTATATATACATACATACAAATTTGTCCTGCTGCAAATTATACCTAATAAGGTAGAGCTAGAAGATGGTCACATGTTATGGTTTCCAAAGGACAATTGGCAAAAATGTATGGACGTTGGACCTACCTCACCAATAACAATAACGTATTTACCATTGGAATGATATATTTATCTAGAATATTTATGAGTACCACACTGTGACCTGAGACATATTAAACTTTAACCGTTGTGAGGTGTCAATTTTGCAGTGATATTGTTACAATGAAGTAGTTGTGTCATTGCCTAGTAGCCAAAGGTCCACCAGAAACTGATTCACGATAAAAAACAACAGTCTCTAGGTACTTTAAAAATTTAAAGAAAGTAATTCGTCCTTCTTCCATCAGGGCGAAAAGCTAGATTTTGATGTGCTCCAGGCACAACTGATGCTATTTAATAATACCAATATTCCTTGGTCTTCAGGTTTTCAGATCAAAGTCTTCAGGAACCTTAAATTCAGCCTAAAAACGCAGTCATTTATTCCAAACTTGATACCAAATTCAATCTTTAAAACCACTACTCTTTTCTTTAAAATGCGGCCGCGCTAGTTTGCAGTTTACAAAGACTTGTGGTCCACAAGTTACCTCAATTACGAGCTATTTCGAAGCTCGGAATCTTCTTAGATTTGGCTAATTATACGAAACCCCAACACCAATTAATTATTTAAAATGCATTATTTGCATGGAAGATCCATAAAAGATAATATATTGTGATCTACGGTAACTGGATACACCACGTTGGATAGCTGACCTTAGCATATTACGTACGTCAGTATATAATACCCGGGCCAAACTAACTACAGTCAAACATGCCTTCTTATTTGTATAATCTCTTCTCTCCGCTTTCATCCCATGGACTTCCATTGCGCTTTCAGGAAAATCTATTACTAGCTATACCCCAGCATTCATCAACTTTCATGCCCAGATCTTTCGCAGTGCAGGCAACCCGACTCTGGAATTCCGTGCCTTTGCCCATAAGGCAACTTGAAAACCTGAGCGGCTTTAAAACATCTCTAAAGATACATTTATTCAACTCATGAATACCCCCCTCTCCCCTCCCGTCTCCTTTGCTTGTCCTTATATTCCATTCCTCCCTTCGATATCGAGCTGACACACGTTATATTTTCTTTATGATGATTATTTTGTATGTGTATTCATTGATGACTCCCACAAAATTTTATAATTACTTCTTTTTAAATCAATTTGCCCACATAATCCTTTAGTCACAATAATCCTGGCGGTATGGTCGAAAGATATTGACACTTGGCAATAGGCCCACCGTGTTGTACTCTTTTGGGTGCAATAAAGTTTTCACACAACAAACAACAAACATCCGAAGAAGAAGAAAAAGAAGTAGTGTATGATGGCCTGACGTATGCTATTAAATAGAGTTGATTGTGTTTACCATCAATGTTGACATAGTTCCACATAATCATTTGTCGTTAGAACATGGCATAGACAAATAAACATTGAAATGGATCAATACCCAGCAATGTATGCTCTAGAGCAGTTGTCGGCAAACTGAGGATCGCGAGCCGCATGCGGCCGTGAGCTGACTATTGCGGTTCTGATGTGGAATTGGCTGTATTCACGACCACATTTGCATGCATGCTTGCTTGTTTGTAATTTTCAATTCTTGATTATGCGTTACCATGTACACTTATAAGAAATATGAAAGTTTTTATACAGGTTAGTTTTTAATTAGTGACATCCTTGACTTAAAGTCGGTAAATGAGTACGAGCAAATAAGCTGATAAAAAATGTTGGGAAAAACACAAAAAAAGAAATCTATTGATAGAAGGTGGCACTGTGCTCGGCGTTTGTCAAACTTTTATATATCAGTCAAATTTTTAAAATTTGAAGAGAAAAGAAAACTTTTTTTACAGACTTTTCACAAAACGTTTACAAAACTTTCCCTCCTAGTCGGTTGGTGGGACGGGGAAGTAATAAAAGGTATCATATAATTCCAATATACGTATAGATAGATGAAGATTTAAGGTTTCGAGCCAAAATTATTATGACATTATTATGACTCATGAAAACCAACTCCAAGCTTATTCAAAGAAAACGAACTAAGTTTGAGGCCCATTTACTTAGTCCTACATTCCGAACTAAAAGGTCAAAAAAAATCTAAATATTACTCATATTGCCAATTATCGCATACAATGAATTTTTTTCATATTGTATGTTTACTTTAAAAAATAGAAAATGTTGACATCTCATCACAAGAGCGTAATTTTTTGAAGACTAGGGCCTTAATCATAGCCAATAGAATCGAGCCAAAATAACGATGATTTTAACTTGTTATTTAAAACAAGTGAGAAAGGGAGGGAGTGAGTGAGGGAGGGAGGGAGGGAGGGAGGGAGGGAGGGAGGAAGGGAGGAAGGGAGGGCGTGATAGAGAGAGAGAGAGAGAGAGAGAGAGAGATAGAGAGAGAGAGAGGTGGTACGGCCTTCAATGCCTAAGGGTGTGAGATACGCAGTGATGGCCACCTACGAACATGGCCACCTGAGGAAGAAAAACATTTTCCTACTAGTTTATTTCCATCATGAAATATTGACACGGGGTGCGTAGAAAATGAAAATATTACATTTCTTTTACTGGGAAACGATTCCATTTCTGTTGGGGCTGTAGAAAGTGGGGCGTAATTGATAAACCATGAATGTCACGGCACTTACCTACTTTGGCAACCTCTATATCCGTCACGTGGTCACCCAATCTAGCACCTAATGAGTGTCATGATGACAACGATCATTGCCATGGAAACCGAATAACACAACAAGGGGCGGGAAGTCGCGGTGCGATTTGTGCGATTTCATAAGGAGCAATCGTACGATCATTCGTGAAGAAGAAATGTGATACGTAATATAAATAATATTGGCGTTGAGGGGTGTCAATTTTAACGAGCGAACCAGTCATCCCAGGGTGCTATAACGAAATCGTATCATTCTGCCTTCCATGGAGTGAGCGAAAAAGACTTAAAGGGACAGCACTACCTACAGTCAAACCGCCAACAGTCCAGTGAGAGTCTAACGCTTTATAGCGAGACACTGGGAAGTGCATCTAGCGGGCCAACCTCGCGCCCTCAACGCAATTCTTAAAGAAAAATTCCAAAAATATAGGCATATGTGCTATAATATTATAAAATCTATCAAAAAAAGGTGTTACAAACGTAAGCTTATAGAGGCTAAAGGAGATTGTAAACAACCCTGGACAGTAATAAAAGAGGCGGTCTGTTTAAATTGAATATAATCGGTTGTGTCACCCCAAGACTTTCCTGTCAAGTAGCCAGGAACCTGATTCATCTGAATAATAATATCATAAATCCTACCACAACCCCCCCCCACCCCGAACCTAGCGCCACCCTTTAACCCTCGAAAATCGAAACGAAATCGAAACCGACTTTTTCGACTTTTTCGACTTTTCCGACTTTTTCGACTTATCGACTCTTCGAATTTTGTGTCTGCCGTTGACCGTTGAGGAGTCCCCTCATCGGAAGCCAACCCAGGGTACATCAGTAGTGTCATAGTGAAACTTGGAAGGGGCTATCATAATTGAACGCGTTTACAAAATTTTGAATCTCTGCTCTTGACCGTTGAGGAGTTCCCTCGTCGGGAGCGACCCCAGGGCACATCAGCCATGTCATGGTGAAACTTGGAAGTTGCTATCATAAAGGAATGCGTATACAAAATTTTGAGTCTTTGCTGTTGACCGTTGAGGATTTCTCTCGTCGGGAGCCAACCCTGGGTGGACGGATTTCAACCGCAATCTTTTCAGCTCATGCTATGACCAAATCGGATAGAGCGTTTCGGCACTATCGTCGGAGAATACACACAGAACAGACACACAGAAGTGCGTCCACAATACTTTCAGAAAAGTAAAAAGTGTAGAAATCAAACAAATAAAAACAGACAATGGACCAATCACCAAAGATCAGCCAAAGTTAATGGGGGATTATATTAATATCCATCCTTCTAAATTGGTTCAGAAATTGGATAGAACACGCAAAAAATAAAATCCGATCGACCAAAAAGAGAGTTGTAAATAAGGTCCTGTCAGTCAATGACGATAACTTCGCACTGACTCCAACTACAGATGAGGAAAGAGGAGTCTCTTTCCTGAAATGTACGATTTTGGACGCTGCATTTCTGCAACCTGGCCTACACATCGAGAACGTCACACGACTCCGGACTTTCCTGCCTGGACGCGTCGCGAACTTGCTGGAGGCTTCCTGTGACATTCATCGTATCTGTAAGATAAATAAAAAATAAATGCTTTTCGTTGGTAACCGCATATTAGGTTGAACGGCAGAACCGATTTGGCTATTTTTTCTTGGTCCTAAAGGAAAGAAAAAATGGGAAAATCCTAGAAAATTGGAAAATTCGGGAAAAACTGAAAGTACTTTTTTCTACTTACGATTCGAACAATGGATATCCGTAATTCTGTTTTGAATAGGAACGTAATAAAAAACTTTGTTTACTCTCGGGATGGAAATATTGCAATCGAATGTATTCCATTGAATCTGGAAGATCTTGAGAAAAATCCGGAAAAACTCATTCTACCCTCCATCCGAGTAGGGGGGTTTTGGGCGGAGGGGGTTGGGTGGGTGGAGTTTGTTGGGGAAGGGGATTTGAGGGGGAGTTAGTGTTTTGGGGTTGAAGTTAAGGGGGGTGGGGATTGAGAGGGGAGTTATGAGGGGGTGGAGTTTAAAGGGAGGTTGGTGGTTGAGGGGTTTGGCTAGGGGGGGGGGGGGGAGTTGCTAATTGCCACGAAATCCCAATAGCTTTCACGAATTCACTAAACGATCACAAACAAATTTATTGAAATTTGAACAGGACAACGTTTGTCGGGTCAGCTAGTTTTTATTGACGTCTACCCTATCCAACTTATTATTTTATTAATAGAATGATATTTTCACATTGACTATTACAATTTGGTATTTCCTGACTTTTTTTATTGAAGGTTTTTGACTTCGGTGCATACATTTACGATTTTTATTCGGAACGCCAGGTCACGAAGGAGCGAGGTCACACTGGCGCCTAACAGAGTTACGGTAGATATATAAGATTTTGAAGACAATGAAATCGATTTGATTTGATTTGAAGAGCTATAGATATTCAATTCAATTAAATTAAAGTTTATTTCGATAAAATCTTAACAGATTGTTGAAACTTAGCCTCTGAGACTATAAAGAAAACAAGTAATAAAAAATAATAAACAAAATAAACATCGAAACAAGTATATTTATATCAAAAAGAATAAAAAACACGACTGTTGTTTCAGAAAGTGAACGTATTTATAATTATAATCATTGAAATTATTTATAATTATTTTTATTACGGTTTTTTATAAAATATTTATGGTTTATGTATTATCCATATAGATACATGTATATTTCCGGAATGTACTCAAATCAGACTTTTCAATTCATAATGATAATAATAAAAATTGTTATATATATATTTAGTTTAATATATATAATAATACACGATATATTTAGTTTAATTTATCATTTATAAATATATTTATAAATAATAATTGACACTAAACACGATATATTTAGTTTAATTTATCGCCATTAAGACATATAGACATTTAGATAACTACTTACTTAATATTTGGACAGGTAATGTACCCTATATGACACTCGGGATAATATATCGATTCTAACAATACCACACACTTCTTAATCTGTTCAAGCGTTTAGAAGTTATGGTGGAATAAAGAAATTTTAATTTTATTTTTTTTATTTTATTTTATTTTATTTCTGGAAACATACAGCGCATACAATTGAAATACGTGGTCATAAACATAATGTAGAAAAAAGAGAAAAACATTACGCCGATAATCGTTTCCTATGAAATTAACAGATTTCCGCATATTACACATTTGGATTTCGGCATATTACACTTAAAAATTAATCGTAAAATAAACTAAGTTCATATTAAATATAAAATTAATATAGAAAACCGATGGGAGAGGTAGGGAATTGGAAGTGATTAGGAAGAAGGAGTTAGACGATGGTATGTGTATATGTATATAGATATAAATAAAGATATAGATAGGTCTTATAGTGGATATATAGATACAGATATTTATTGATGTTTATAGATATTTTTAGATATATAATAAATATTTATAAATATTTGTAGTAGCTGCTGATATGTTGCATGAAAATTATATAACTAAGAAAGATAGGTATTAACAAGCTCGTAAGGTGCAATTGATTTGAATAATTCTTTAACGAACGTTGGTTGGTTGAGGTTGAAAATGTCGATGGTGGAGAAACGAGAGTCGTACGTGCACATCAGCCTATAAGCGATGGAATTTTTCCCGTAGTTGGTATTGGCACGAGAGACCTCAAAAGTGCGTGAATTGCGAATTAATCGCGGAGGAACGAAAAAACGTAAGTTTTCAACAAGGTATGGACTATCTATGGTATTGTGGATAACTTTGTGTAACAGTACCATATCAGCCACAGTGCGTCGGTCTTCTAGAGCTTGAATACCGAAGTGGTCCAGTCTGCTCTCGTACGTAGGAAGACCAAAGCGTCCACGATAATGGAAAACATAAATAGATGAGCCCTGAACGCATTACACTCCTTTTTTGTTGGGAAGTCGTGTAAAAAAGAACTGCGTTTGGGTTTCCAGTTTTCTACTTCACGCCAGGATGAAATTCCATATAACTTTTTTTCAGGTTTTCACTCAAGGAGGATATTATTGATAATAATATCCTCCTTGTCTAAATTATCGCACGCACGATAATCAATCAAATACGACAACATCCGCAATCAATAAATTTATCGTTACGGACAGACTTATTACCTATACTCTCCAGTTTCAGTAAGTAGGCCGCCGCGAAGCGTCGCCGCGCCATGGCGCCGCCTCAACGGCTTCTGAAGCTTTAATAATAATAATAATAATAAGTTTTATCCTTCCAATCTATTCGTAGAGTCATTCTCGCTGAAAATGACCAAGTTTCTCTTCTTCCGAAACGCGTCCATCGTTTTATTGGCTAGTCTTTTTTTGACTTTAGGATTTTTGAAACTCGTCGCCGGGCAGACCACGCAAAATGTGAATGTTTGTAAGTTACGTAAAATTAAAATTGCATTCGAGGTGGAGAACGCATAAATAAAATAATTAAATCTTTCTCGCTCATACGCTTGCTGCACGTTTTTAACACGCTTTTATTAGGTCGACCTGTATGTAACTATGTAATGGAATCTAAGGTAACTAATTTAACCATCTTTCAAGGATCATAGCGTCATGAAAATTGGCAGCTGTATCTAGTTCTGATGACAATACAATAATATGGTACTGTCAAACTGATCGGAGTCGGAAGATATGAACTGGAACTTCATGATGGAACATCGTATCATAGCTGTGTTTGGACTTGTTAGAAAAGTCTTGGAATGAACTTTGACCACGATTAGGTTTCAAGGTCTGATGATGAAGCTGGAAGATAGACACTGGCATTCCATGATGGAATATCGTATCATAGCCGTGCTTGGACTTGTTACGATTGCGACAGCCGCGTATATAAAGCCGCGTATATCAGCCGCGTATATAAAGTTGCGTCTTGCGGGCGCGGCTGGAGTGGCAAGCGGCGCCCCCCCCCCCCCCGTCCGCCGCTTGCCAAAAAATATTTTTTTGGTTTTTACGTGCGTGTTTTTAGTATTTATTTTTATACTATTAATTTATTATTATTTTGCCCTGGAACGGGTATATCCCAGTTGGGCAGCACTAGCCAGTGAATAAAAGAGGAAAGTTTTTGCCATTTGTTTCAATATTATACTTATTGTAAATGGTTAATTTGATAATTCCAATAAAAATAAATGAAATAAAATTATATTTTCATATTGTAAGGAAACCTGTAAGGAAAATCCCCTCGTTTCAGTGGCGTATACGCAGGGGCCGTGCGCCCCCTCTTGACAAATTCGCTCTTCGGCGGTTTGCGCACAGTGCGGCGTCAGCCAATCGACTATGCATTCCGACTGATAGCCGGGGGCGCCTGGGAACGGCGTTTTCTAAAGAGAGGGGATGGTTGTTTTTGAAACGACCACGGTCGTTTCAAAAACGGTTTTAAAATTGGTCGTTTCATAAACGGTAACTGTTTTGGAAACGACCAATTCGGCCACCCTATCCCGAGTGGTAGGCGGGCAATGGACGCCGGCGCAGTGATCCGCGAAAGATTTGATAGATACTGAATCACCGCCACGTATGGGAGAGGACCGCGCAAGCGACCTCGAACCCGTAACCAGTCGGGAGGCCGAAGTGCTCTGGCCTAATTTGGTAGTAAGGGCGTGAGGCCGCCCGCTGGGTGCAAACTCAGTGTCCCGCGGTAAGGCGTTGGCTTCTTATGTGCGAGTGGCGTAACTAGACAGTGGACCGTTTCAAAGCCATCCTAACTAGGCCTCGTCTGTACTAAGGTGGGCTTAATATAAAAGAAGGTAGAGGGGTTTACGTAACTTGCGGTATTTTTTAAATACACATAGCCAGTTACAAATAAATGTAAGAAGACATATTAAATGTAGGAAGACAGAAGGATACCGGAAGGGCTTTTTGTGAATTACTCGTAATAGCGACTTTTGGGCCTTAACTAGAGAACCAATTGCTTGCAGCGATACACGTTAACTAAAATAAATTACTTAACGTATAAAAGTAAATCTAAAACAAAATACTATCTAATATTCAATCCAAATCAACTACATTTAAGTCATATAACATCGTACATTGAAGTATACAATGCAACAGTACTGAAACAAATTTAACCTAAAAAAAAGAGAGGAAATAAATGTTACACGTGCGTTGTTGTTAAATAATTATACAGGATATATATACACAATTATACAAATAATTATACACAAAATAATTATGACGGAAACTTGATAATAAGTCGCTATCGTGTAGATTAATTGTGAACTTTATAATATTAATCAAATGAATTTAACTTTAGCCATTTGCATGAAAAATATTATTTTTAACAGTGTACGTCAATGAAGAAACCAATATAGTAGCGGAGAGATCATTCCGAGTAGCCCTGGATTACATTAGAAGAAATCCAAATCTAGGTCTGGCCATCGACCCTGTGGAAGTCGTCGGAAACAGGACAGATGCCAAAGGACTTTTAGAACAAGGTATAATCTACTTAATATGTATAAACAGGGTGACTGTTTCTATCAGGATGAAAACTCGATTTTAGGTACATGCATCGACACAAAAATTATACCAGGAAAATTAGTTATTCACAAGGGTGCTTACACTAGTATTACCCCCTTAATTACTTAGTTATATCATGTGTAAAAGAAAAAGCCTGGATTATCTAATCTCTTATTTATTTCTACTTACTCTTTGAGAATGTTGAGTATATAATATTCATGATAAAGAAATAAGGATACAATTTATAGAAGTAGAATTAGAGAAAGAATTGTGACGAATCTTCAAGTAAATCGAAATTACAAATAATAAGACTAAACATACATCTAATGAGCGCGGATGTGTTGATCAGGAAAGACTCTAATTAGTCCGTATTGGTTTTCTTTATGTTTTTAAGTATTGGTCCTTACCTATGTAATTGCTGTTTTTTCACACTGACCCTTTGAACTTGGAAAACTTGGGTTTGAGTTGAAATTTCAAATTCAAATAAATTTGAATTCAAGACCATGTTATTCTCTTTTAAGTATCAGCTGTTTATTTGTCTTTCCATCGTTTGTCTTTGCTCAAATATTTTCGTTTTTGTAACCATGGTAAAGTTGAAAATTCGCATTATTTTCAAATATGAGATCCTGTTCCGGTTATTTTCAAATATGAGATCCTATTACAGCTTCTTGCAGTCTGGCGATATAGTTACCGTAAATCTGTACTGTTAAGAACTGCAAACAATGATTGAGAAGCTCGTGATTAAATAACCGAGCCTGGTCAATCGCTCATCGCCACTGCTTCTGCATGACAACGTATAACCACAGATTTCAATGCAAACAGTCTCAAGGTTGCAGGAGTTGCGGATTGAGACTCTTGGTCACCCATCGTACTTGCCAGACCTTGCTCCAATAGAGTTTAATTTTTTTTCCAGAATTTAGATAACTTTTTACACGGAAAAAAATCTACTTTTAACAGTCGGTGAAAAACACCTTTAAAGCTTTTTATTGCTTGCTGTCCACGAGAGTTTTACAGCAGATAAATTAAGCAACTCCTGTTAAGGCGACATGAGACCTCAGAAAAATAGGCGGGGTCAATTTTGTAGGGTTTGACCAATAAAACTGCAGCGTTGACGAAGCGTCAAGCGCAGATTCTACGTCCGCTCGCGCCAACTAGTAGGCGCATACTAAATTCTCTATCGCAGCGCTAGCACAGAATCTTTACGCAGTGGTGGTATAAGGGGGTTAATGTCAAAGCATATTTAGGGTAACTCTGAGAGCGCTATCACGTTTTAATTAATTGTAATTAATTTAGGGCCTTAATAAAAAATGTGGCTAAGTGCTGCCCTAGAGAATTAACCAGTCAATATTATGAAATTATAATAAAACACTTTCACCGCTTACATTGTAGGAGTAAATGCGCCTGAAAGTTTTCGAAGTAAGTGTAAAGCCAAGGCATAGCCAAGCCAGGCCAAAGTTTAATGTCCAAGGCAATGAGCAACTTTTTTGAGTCCAAATTTTAAATTGGTTTCTTATCGAGGGATTCACGTAGAAACTTTTATAAATTATTACTTATATTTAAAAAAAAAATCATAAAACTAAAATTCTTCAGATATGTTTGTTCCCAGGTATCTCGTCGCCTTAAAATGACAAATCTGCATAGGTAATAGGGGTCGATATTTCTATTAATTAAATATTTATTTTTTATACAAAATTTTTAGCCTTAAATTTCTGTTATAGAACAGCAATTTCAGAGGTAAAGACCCAATAAAATAATTATTTATTGATTTATTCCCCTAGTGTGTCGAAAGTACAACGAAATGGTGTCTATGAAGAAGTACCCCCATATAGTCCTGGATTTCACGATGACTGGACTTGGGTCTGAGACAGTGAAGTCCTTCACGTCTGCGCTAGCTCTTCCAACGGTGTCTGGATCTTTCGGCCAAACCGGAGATCTCAGACAGTGGCGTTCGCTGAGCAACAATCAATCGAGATTCTTGCTCCAGATCATGCCGCCGGCCGACGTCATTCCAGAGTCTATCAGATCGATTATAATAAAGCAGGATATTACAAATGCAGCTATTCTATTTGACGAAAGCTTCGGTGAGTGTTTTAATATTTGTATCGTAATAAGTATTGTAGATCTGTATGCAATGGTATTAAAGCAGTCCTGCCAGCGATTCAACGTCGAAATTCAGGCGATATAACCTGACAGACGGAATTGAACGACCGAATCAAAATGACTGAATCGTTATTTACGTCAGTCACTATTGACCGTATCTCTAAATTTGAATGTATCACAATTATTGGGTTTTTATAATCAAAAATATAATTTCCTTTATAAAAAAAATATTTATTATCAATATTATTATAGATGGCCAAATAAATTGCTATCAGTTTCGCTGTTAATGATATCAACGCCACCTGCATTTCTCCGGCGCAGAAAGGTTGCCTAAACGTCCTATGGAGTTAAACAATCTAATACATATCGTCGCCTTACAATTATAACTTGATAACCCGAAAATTGGCATTTTTGAGTTAAGTATGCCAGAAGATGTGAAAGTGTCAACTCTACATTCCCTTAGACCAGATAACTGAAATTTCTCCGCCCTTAGGAGTTAAATACTAAACTAGGAGTTAGATACTAAATCGATATGTAGACTTATCTAGCGAATAGTTTGAACCACTGTCTGATATCGTAGTGCAAGAACTCGATATTTCCACTTATGTAGTTTTAGATTAGTATTTAGGTCCACTTATTAGTTTCCAAAAATCGAAAATGGTGGACGAGTTGAAACTTTAAAAGAACATTCAAACGCGTCTATCTCAGAACTACTAAATACGAGTTATAATTGTAAGACGACGATATACTCGTATAGTCGATACTTTCACTAAACCAGCACATTGTTGAATCGCCATTATTATCGCAACTAACTTATTTGTACACTTCCGTGATCCCGACAGTGATGGACCACAAATACAAATCGCTCCTACAGAACATACCGACTCGCCATGTTATAACACCGCTGAAAGGAAAGAATATAGATGAAATCAAAGAACAGTTGAGAAGCCTCCGCGAGTTGGATATCGTCAACTTCTTCATTTTAGGCGATCTGAAGACCATAAAAAATATCCTCGATGCCGCCGACGCGAACTCGTACTTTGGGCGCAAATTTTCCTGGTAACTATCAGTTCTTTTAAAACAGCGGTTCCCAACCTTTTTGAGGCTTTTACCCATAAAGCGGGTTGGACATTATAAAATACCACCAAAAACGTTTAGTTTTAAAAAACAAATTACCGATTGCATTTTGTTTCTTCAAATTACGAAAAATAACATAAAATTAAACAAAGAAAACACATGTTTTTAGCATTTTTTTAATAAATCGAGAAGTAATATAAATCAGTGAGACTGTTAATATTGCTTAGTTCTAACAATTTGGTCCAGTTTCGGTCAATGCACATTGTAAGTCGTTCTCCAAGTTCAATCGGTTCCCAGGCTTTTGTTTTCATTGTCACCATTGTCGAAAGCCCATTTCCACACCTGTAAGTTGTGGCAAATGGGATCAGTATTTTCAGGGCTTTTCCCGAAAATAATGGATACTCGCCATCAATCTAAAGCTAGTTTACTAGTTATGTGATTTTTTAATCTATTCACATTGTGTTGTCCTAACGAAGTCCAAGGAATTGTGTTTTGGTTTTAATTTTAGTATCTGGAAATATTCCTTCATCCACTGAAAATGGCCTTAGCATCCAATGATTTACTTTGCGATATTCCAAATCTAGATAATATTTGCTAATATAAAGTACTTTTTGATTGAACGATGATCCAATCCTTGTCTTTATCTTTAACCATCAGAAAATCCCATTTTACCCGTTTGGCCAGGGTGGGAATCGCTGGTTTGAAACATATCAATTTTATACAATATTGTGCCAATTTCGTACCAATAACGTTCTAATTTCATAAGATAACTCTAGAAGCATAACATTTTATACTAGGTTACCAGAGGAATTAATAAATATACAAACATCTGCAATATATAAAAAAATAACCAAGGAATTTTTATTACAAAAATTTTTACTTTTAAAATTGTATATTTACCATCAACTACTTGAATTAATTTTATTTTTTAAACTTTTGATTCTAACCTTATTTTCAACATTTCATTGTGTAGACAATTTATTTACTGATTTAGTAACATGATTTAGGAATATTGCATATATTTTTATATTTTGACTCTTTGATTAATATTTTTTTGTAAAATTATTCAAAAGATTTTTCTTTCTATTCTTTACATTTTATTTTTTTTGGATAACTTGTCATGGTTTTGGTATTTCTCTTTTTGAATATTTCCTTATTCTTATTTTAATTCTCTTTTTACTATTTAGACGATGTAATTGATTGATTAATTGTAATTAATTGTAATTAATTAATCAATGTATTTAATTAATTGTAATTTTAATTAATTGTAATTGATTGTAATACATTGGTTGATTTTGTAATGGTTCAATTAAACTTTGAACCTACATCAGTTAGATTGGTATATCCGTGCCATTTGTTTTAAAGGTATGCTCTAACCCAGGATAAAGGAGACGTTGGATGCAACTGTAAAGAAGCAACGGTCATCTATCTCAAGCCAACTCCCGAAGCATCAACCAGGGATCGACTCGGTAAAATCAAAACGACTTACAGTATGACTGGAGAACCTGAGATAGCATCCGCTTTTTATTTCGATCTCGCACTGAAGACAATGTTATCTGTAAAGTAAGTAACTCTAGAATTTCGGGTTGCACAGGTAACTGATAGTACAGAAATAGATTTCCTAAATAAAGAAAGCATTGGAGGGCCACTGACGAAAAAAATGATGGCAGGGATTTTGTCAGTAGGTAGGGTACACACACACAGTGGACTCTGTACAAAGTATCGACATAAACCATAAGAATACATAAATGCTACTCTTCCACAGCTTAATTTTTCACTCAACCAGAGGGCGCGCTAGTCATTTTTTAATCTCGAAATATTGCAGATAGAGATTTGAAATTAGGTACACAAATGCCTTGTTGGACAGAAATCACGTTGTTAATTCAGTCCAATCACGTTGTGAACTTTGGTTGAAATATCTGATATACAAGTGACGCAAATAATATTTAAACACCGTTTTAATGTATATTTAAGAAAATACAATATATTTATTAGAAAAATACCATTTTAATACCACGGAAAAACTACCAGTATATACTACGAATTGGTGCGCGGGTGAGATCGGATTGGCGCGAGAAGTGGCGCGCGAGGGAGGTTGGGTTGGCGCGGGGAGTGGTGCGCGCGGGAGGTTGGGTTCGCAAGGGGGAGGGAGGGGGAGGAGGGTTGGCGGGGGTGCTTGTCCCAGCAAGTGGACAAGCACCCCCCAAGTCTTGGGGTGACACAACATTTTTTTGTTGTAGTAAACAGGATTGAACAGTCTCTCTCCTGTAAAATTGCAATTTTGCAGATACGACTTTTCAGTTTGAGGCCCTTTGATACATAGTCACATTGCTTGTCAATTATATATAATGCCGCCTCCACACGTTGGCGAATGTTCGTGTTACAGATTAGGTAACGTATAAGATGCGGATTTTCAAATAAAAACAGACAGCTAGCTGACAGCTCGGAGCTGTCAAAATTAGAAGGGGTACGCAGAGTGCGCAAGCGCGGATCGCAGGCTGACAACCACAGCTCATATTTGGCACGGTGAAGTTGACATATCTGCTATAGGAGTTTTCCATATGTTTCCTAATAGTTGTTTACACCCACTTGGGACACGAACATTCGCCAACGTGTGGAGGCGGCATAAGATATCTTATAAAGTGTCTTATTGATGTGCGATCTATTGCGCAAGTTCGTCATTTATAATATTGTTTTTTAAAATATTTCGAAAAGTGGAGTGAAGCTCTCCAAAGGAGGCAAGCCGAAAAGGTGGATATTATTGTCCCTCACCCTATCGTTTAGGAATTGTACCCTTGGGATGAGAGAGCAGGGGGGGGGGGGGGGGGAGGGGGGAGAGAAATAAAGGAGCGACAGAAGTATTCAGATACATTCAGAACTCGTTTAATCTGACACTCTAGTAGACCGTCAGTGGGATTCCCGGGAAATCAAGATAATCTGCAAAAAAATCGTCTGATCCGTTGCGTTCGTAACTTTTACGAAGAGGTCGTAGGCAGACCCCAGTCAATCGAAGGTGCGCTGACCGGTAGAAAATCCTCATCCTCCCAAGCCAAAAGTCATGATGCTAGCTTGAATGGTGAAATATAATCTAAACAAATTATATTTATTAGAGCTCTCCTGGAAGCTGGTAACTGGCCGTCTGACATGCAGTTCATTAGCTGTGATGAATATGATGGCAAGAATACTCCTAACCGCACTATCGACCTTCGTGCAGCTTTTGAAAAGGCGAGTATAAAAAGAACAATAATTTAACAAAATTAAAAACACGACTGCAGGTACAAAAAGTATTTTTCATCCCATCTATTCGAAAAGGACGACTTGGTTCGCCTCTAAGTGCGCCCAAAAGTGGTGTTTTCTATAAAAAACTTTATAAGTGCGCCGCAATTATCTTTGCGGCTCACTTTTTGAATAAGTGCGCCGCAATTTATCTTTGCGGTGCACTTTTTGAATTTGGAACATCTTAGTCTAAAGACTAAGATGTTCCAAATTCAAAGTCTAAGACGGCGCTAAAGCGCCGAAGAAATCGAACGCAAATATTGTTTGAATAAAGACTGGCTGGTACGACGGCCCTAGTCGCGCCGCCGGCTGAATAAAAAAAAACAAATGAAATTTTCTCATAGAGGGTGATGAAAAGTAGAGTGTATCACTCGGGCGCAAAATATTTTTGGCTCGGGCGCTTTTTTGAATCCCTCGCTACGTTCAGGATTCTACTAAAGAATCCCTCGCTACGCTCGGGATTCTACTCTAGAATCCCTCACTTCGCTCTGGATTCAAAAAAGCGCCCTCGCCGTAAACATATTATTTTGCTCCCTTGTGATACAATCTATTATATAATTATTAGAAATGATTTGTTCGTGCAGAAAAGCACGTTTTTCAAGAATAAAGTTCATCGTTGAAACAATATTTACTGAAACAAAACTCAATTTACAAAAGCTTCGTTACGGCCCCATTGACGCGTGTTATATCTATAAACATCCAGTGCTTAAAGACGATTGCGCAATATATGAGTCAGTCGAAGTGCCTTGACCAAGGCCCGTAACGCCTTCCACTAAACAATCGCCCTTTAGCCGGGCTCACGTGAGCCGGGACCATTAACTCGGCTTTCTGAGTATGGCGTCGTAAAGGATGCTAGCTCTGCAGCAGGTATCTCCTGACGATCGCGCGCCACTCGTGACGCTTTATATATCCTCGCGCCGACAGACGCCGCCGCTCGCAGTCGGTTGCCTCAGTGCTCAAGCAATAAACCATTTTTTTAAAATATGTGAATAGTTTGTGTATTTTTACATACAGGTACATATATATTTTCGGACTCAATCAGACCTTAAATTTGATATTAAATATGATATATTTATCTTAATTTATTGCCATTTGGACATTTAGACAATTATAATTATTTACTTGACTTTTGGATAGTTTAGGTACCCTATGACACTAGGGATGACATAACGATTCTAACTTTCCGTTACTACTAACGATTACTAAATAATGATTCCACACACTCTGAATTGGTTAGAGCGTTTAGAAGTTATGGTGGAATAAAGAAACGGAAAACATATATAAACGAATCCTGAACACATTACACTCCTTTTTTGTTGGGCAGTCGTGTAATAAAAAGCAATGACGCACAGCCGCCATCAGATTCTATATACATACTTACCTAGGTTGTTGTTCCCAGGTTACCGAGCCGCCAACATACGCACCCTTCTACATCTCCAACGAGGACAACATCAACGGTAAAAGCTACATGGAGTTCAACACCGAATTATCCGCTGTAACCATCAAGGATGGCGCATCAGTAGGAACGCGTCCTTTGGGATCTTGGAAAGCCGGACTCTCCAACGACCTCAAACTGGTGGATTCTACAATCATGAAGAACTACACTGCCGACGTTGTTTACAGGATAGTGACTGTTGAGGTTAGGAAATTCCTCAGGGATTTTAGAAATTTTGTTGAACGTTGAATTTTGTTGAACCGGGGCTGGATATATTTTAAGGCGATTATTTACTTAGCAGAATTATAGAATATAAAAAGCAATCCCTATGTTTGTTTCAATAAACAGATTCTCTTAGAGTACTACATATAATTTAATCGATTTCTAAAATTGGAAAAAATTAATAACTTTCAGCAACAACCTTTTATGATGAAAGATCCAGATTCTCCAAAGGGGTTTAAAGGCTACTGTATAGATTTGATAGAAGAAATAAGAAGCATTGTAAAGTTTGATTACGAAATAACCCTAGCGCCTGATAACAAATTCGGAAACATGGACGAGAAAGGAAACTGGAATGGAATTATTAAGGCAAGTTAAACTATAGAGTGGCGCACATAACACCGGCCCCCGAAAGGACTATAAATAAACGAAATCTTTTTACGTAGATTACATTATTTTACAGTTTAATTAACAGTACGTTTTAGAAACTAATTTAAATGTTCCTTATTTGTCTTTGAGTTAACAACACTACCTGTTAAACGCCCCTTTTTCACTCGATCCTGAATCGTTGATTTCGCTGGAATATCACTATCAGGAAACCTTGCATGAAAACTCTCAACTAATAACTTTAATGGACCCAGACTGCACAGACTCTTCAATACTGAACACACGTTGATCAATGGAGTAAGGTATGACTAAGAGCTACAATAGAGTGGCCCATATTTTTCAAAGTTTGAATTTCCTTTGCGCTATCTCCCCCCCCCCCCACCCCAAGTTTGGTGCCATTGCACTTTACGGTCACGCTATATAGACGCTATTAGATATGCGCGGCAACTAAACTTGTTTAATTGGTTCGGGCTGGTTTTATGTGCGCCACTCTGAACTATAAACTAAAAAATGAAGTTGCTGGAATCGACGTTTCGTTTCTTTAGGAGCTTATGGAGAAACGTGCCGACGTTGGCCTTGGCTCATTATCAGTAATGGCTGAAAGAGAAAATGTGGTCGACTTCACCGTGCCGTACTACGACCTGGTCGGGATTACGATTCTGATGAAGCTGCCCAGATCGCCAACTTCGCTGTTCAAGTTCTTGACGGTGCTGGAAAATGATGTGTGGCTGTCTATCTTGGCTGCTTATTTCTTCACGAGGTGGGACATTATTTTTAAGAGCGGCAGTTGCATACTGTCATCATCATTAACATACTTGGCGTAACACAACACCCTTTGTCTGGTCCTGGCCGGCAGTTTTTCATCACCGGTTGAAACTTTCCAGAGATCTTGAGTCTCGTTCGGCGCTGTAATCATCTGGAGTAATTCATTTGCTAGCAAAACGATTTATATAGGATAGATTTATATAGTATATAGGAGTTTTATATACAGTTCTTTGCCATTTTATTAGACCCCATCACCCACAGTACATTTAGGTAAAAATTTTTTTTTTTCAGCAACTGCATATCTCAGCCAAACTAAAATATCAAATAGATTAATATAGTTAATAAAAAGAACTTAAAGACATTTACCACCTGAAGTTCTACAAGACATATCAGGCCGTTGTTAGAACATGGTTTCCAAATGAAGGAGTCCAAGGATATTCAGTTGCTACAAGGATTACAGAAATGTTTCACCAAAATCCCAAGGGAATTGCGGCTTATTATACATGAGGAAAGATTTGTAGTTTGGACAGCTTCAAAGTTGAAGCTGTCCAAACTATAGGACAGGCGAAAGCGTGGAGATCTGATCGAGACGTATAAGGTGCTATATGGACAATATAGCCGCAGTGGCACCTGATATACTCCACCTTAGTGCCAATACCAATCTCCGTGGACGCACTCTTTGAAACGTACACTTGTGTTCCTTTCTTGATAAGAAGATTTATCGAGCGCTGTAAATGTGTATCGATTGCTTGTCATGACATCAGCTGTTAATTGTTGTCGCATTGATATCGATGGCGGAATCACATGACTACTGTTTGTCTAGTTAATTTCCTTGTAAATTTCGAAAAGTCAATGAATTATTTGTCTGTCTTTTTACCTTACGAGTACACGAGGTCGTACAGGAGGTCAAGTAAGCTGTAATCGCGGTGCTGAACGGGTTAAATTCGGAGGATTACCAAGGCTGCTTTCAATCGTGGGAGCAGCGTTGGAATCATTGTGTAGAGTTAGAGGGAGACTATTGTGAAGACCGATAATAAAATTTTGTTCGTAACTTCACTTGCTTATGTTTTATTGAGTGCTCAGAACTCAATTACCACACCGTGTATACTGGGTGTTTAGCATGGCGATGAAGACGTTCACTCTTTAATTCCTGCGATGTTTTATACGCTGCTGTAACGGTTAATATTCCTAATTTGAGACTTCTAACGTTTCTTTTAGTTTACTTATGTGGGTCTTCGATAAATGGAGTCCGTACAGTTTCCAAAACAACCGACAAAAGTACAAAGATGACGAGGAACAACGCGAGTTCACCCTAAAAGAGTGTCTCTGGTTCTGCATGACGTCGCTAACTCCACAAGGCGGAGGGGAAGCGCCGAAGAATCTATCTGGGCGGTTGCTCGCTGCTACGTGGTGGCTTTTTGGGTGAGTTTTACTTCTTTGGCATATACATATTAACAAGTATGAACATGATTACATACACTCTATAAACTGTTAAAGATTGTAGATTGAAAGCATCAGCTGCAGACTTCTTAAATGATTTACATACTTAAGTAGTTTTTATTCGTGAGGGTCAAAGGAAAATTATTTCATTTTACATAAGGAACAGTTTTGATTCATGGCCGTTAAAATTCTCTATTAAAATTATATTTCTATAGACACTACTATACTAAGTGGTAATCGGTCTATCAGTCAACACAACCTCGGCTCAGAATCTATCGTCACAGTGGCGACTGGGGTACTTCGGAGGTCTGGGCGCCGAAATCGGTATGAAATATGTCTTTAGGTTACTATTTAATATTCCTTATGTGAGATAAAAGATATGTGAGATATTGGAGATATGGAAGATAAATTCCTTATGTGAGATATGGGAGATATTTTTTTTTTACAAAAAACTACGCATATTCCTTCACGCGAATTTCAAAGAAATAATCCAAGTTCAGTAGGTAGTTCTCCAAAAGAAGCAATTCTTTCTTTTAAATTATGTTGCTGCATGATAGCAAACAATTGTATTCGAGTCATAACTATGATATTCGTTGACCCTAAAACAAAAAAAAAACTACTATGAACAAAAAAGGTTAAGTCGTGTTTTTTTCGGGTAGAAACATACTAATTTCAAAGGGCTTTATCCACAAAATTCACATTTTTACGAAGTTAATTTTTAAATTTCTTTAAGAATAAGACATGAGCTTGCTAATAACATAATTCTGAGTAGTACAACAAATCCGAGTTGATCAACGTTAAAATCCTTTATCCGAGTTGATCAACTTTAAAGAAGAAGAGAAGATTTTTACGAGTCGGACTGCTTGTCTTGCGACTGCTTTTTCTCTTGCGACTGCTTGTGACTGCTTTTTACGAGTCGGACTGCTTTGCTTGATACCTTTGTTCTCAGTTTCATCATAATCGCTTCGTACACCGCCAACCTAGCCGCCTTCTTAACGGTGTCGCGATTGGATACTCCAGTTGAATCACTGGATGACTTATCGAAGCAGTATAAAATCCAATACGCTCCTCTCAATGGTTCTTCGGCGATGACATACTTCCAAAGAATGTCAGCAATCGAAGGACGGTTCTACGAGTAAGTATATTTTGTTGATTCTTATCCTCAAGTGCCTCTCTGCTGGATATAGATAGCTCTGGGCGATGGTTGCCAATCAAAGCAGCTAATTGCCGCTGTCTGGGACGGAGTTGAGCTATATTCGTTGTATTAATTTTATTATATCACCATTGTCAACTCCATAGTGCCATTTGGCACCCCTTCTGAAACGCAATCGAGCCCGTGTCTCGTTTCAGACCCTTTCACGGATCCTTAGCACGACGTCCATCGCCTGTTAGATATTCGTTCGCTGCAATTCTGAGATAAGGCGATAGCAGGCCCGCGTACGTGTGTTTCTTTCTCACGTACATCTTCAGCATCAGCCCCACCGTCCAAATTTTCGTTCCAAAAAATATCACAGATGTTGTAAAATTCCACATCTGGCCACATAGGACCTGTCCTAAGCAAAGTCGTCTAGTACTAGACCTCGCGACCAGCCGAGAATGCGTTAGCGGAATAGAAAGAGACAGCAGCATTATGGCACTCTATTCTTGTTTATGTATCCTTGTTTAGTCGCGCATGCACGGGACACACGTAAATATATCACTATGGCAAAGCTTCATGCCATAAGTCTGCTATGCCACAGTATAATAACACCCAGTAAGTTCACTCAAGAGCTACAAGGCAATGCAGGAAGAGGGTGCGATGGAAGTGGGGCGAGCGGTAAGTCATGTCGCGGCCTTAGGCCCATAGCTACGGCGCTGTGGGCTGTGAACGCCGATGTACAGATGTGCAGATTTACGAGTCGACGCCATATGGCATTCTCAAAACAATTTGGTGGCATAATAGCATATGTGTCGCCGGGGCACCGTAAATGTGGCCGGGGACGATGCTTCAAGAAGAAGACGAGTAATCATATTACGATTTGTGGTAGCCCTTAAGATTCCTGACGTCACTTGCTTCGATTTCAATTTTGTTCTAAGAGAAGCTACTGTCTGGTATACTGTGGATATGCTATGGATAAACGCGCATGCACAACTAGACAAGGATAGTGAGAGTGTAATATGCAGCTATCTCTTTCTATTCCGCTTACGCATTCATTCACAGTCCACATTCGCACTCCCGCGGTCTATTCTAATACGTCTACGGTCCCAAAAACACTTCATTGTAATCCCACGGGTGCAATTTTATTTTAATTTTATTTGCAAAAGCAACAGCGAGTTTCTATCTCAGTAATGTTTTGACAGTTTTAAAAATAATAAAAAAGTGAGGTTTTAATGTTCAAATACTATAATCACAGTGCCGCACTGGGTAGAGTTCGTTTCTTTACATATTTCTGCATACTCCAAATCGATATTTTAGGACTTATCTTTATGTTGCTTTAGCATGACGATGTCCTATCCGGAAATATACTTTTACAGCTTCTAACATTTCAGAATTTGGAAGGAGATGAGCCTGAACGACAGTCTGAGCGACATAGAAAGAGCCAAATTAGCCGTTTGGGACTATCCAGTCAGCGACAAATACACCAAGATGTGGCAAGCCATGCAAGAGGCCGGTCTTCCGAACTCGATTGAGGAGGCGATAGAGCGGGTGAGGGATTCCAAGACTTCAAACGAGGGTTTTGCGTGGCTCGCCGACGCTACCGACGTCCGATACCAAGTTCTGACCAACTGCGATCTTCAAATGGTCGGAGACGAGTTCTCGAGGAAGCCCTACGCCATTGCCGTTCAGCAAGGATCACCGCTGAAGGACCAGTTTAATAATGCGTTAGTAATATTATTATTCTATGGTATTAATCAAATCAAATCAAATCAAGTTTATTGTCTTTAAAAACCGTTTAGACAGTACACAATACTATTAGTTTTATTACTCTTTGCAAAAAAAATCGTTTGGGTCAACAACTAGAGTTGTCAGCTACAACGGGCGAACCCGTCTCCTCAGGAAGTTTTAACGAAATGTATCGTTCTGTTTCCCGTGAGGTGAGCGCAGAAAACAATTCACCGTCAAGCTCCGCCACCTGCCCGTCAGAGGCCAACGCCTTACGGCGAAGCACCGGGAAAGGTAACCAGCGGGCAGCCTCGCCCCCTGACTACCAGTTTTGGCGGGATATCTCCGCCTGGAATTAATCTTCAGGATACCTCCGTCCTCCCGACTGGTACGGGTCCAAAGTCGCTTACGCGACCTCCACCTGTTGTATTACAGCGGTAATTCAGTTAGAATATATCGCAGACCTGGGCGTTCTTTGCCCGTAGTGCTACACGGGATCGAGTGGCCCAAGGTCATTTTAAGAGTGGCATGACAACAAGTCAACATCCATCCCCGTTGCTTAGGAAACGTGTATTTCCATAGTCTCCAGACCCCTTCAGCAATTAGTCAGAATGCCCAACCGATTGGCTTCGCCGAGCGGTGCGCAAACCGTCCAGTGGCGCCGGGATGCAATCCCGCCGGGAGATACCTGCCTACCAGCTCTAAGACCTGAGACACCAGAGTCTTACGCGGGTAGCCTTCCACTCGAGGAGGCTTCTGAATAGGAGCTGAATCGTGAGTTGAGCCGATCCGAGAACAAATGAATCTTGTGCCCTAAGCTGCACGAAACCGTTCACCACTGGTTGTGTCATCCCGAAACTTTCCCGGCAAGTAGACACGCCCCCTTCCTCCGCATCAACCACCCTTGCACCCCCTCCCCCCAACCGCACCCTCCGCCTTCCACGCGCTAACCCCCTCTCCCTCCCCCTGTCAATCTCCCTCCTGCCCCCAGTATTTTCATAGATTTTAGTAGTATTTTCGTACTTTATTTGTAGCATTTTCCGTGGTATTAAAATGGCATCTTTCTAATAAGATGTAGTGATTTCTTAATTATGGCAGTTTAAAAAATTATTTGTATCGCTTGTATAAGAGATATTGCAACCAAAATTTCGTAATGTGGTTTCGGCCCAACACGGCATCTGTGTACCGAATTTCAAGTCTTTAAGTCCAATATTTCGATATTGAAGTATGACTAACGCGCCCCCTGGTGGAACGATTTCAACCACAATCTTTTCAACTCTTGCCATTGCCAAATGCTGCCTGCATGTCAAATTTCAGCTCAATCAGATGAAGCGTTTGAGCGCTATCGTGGAGGAATACACACAGAAGTGCGTTCACAATACTTTCCCTCTGCCGGGAAAAATAAATCAGTATTCTAGCCAAAATTCTGACGTTGTACTCGAAGTGATATAGAAGTGCTGTTAACTTTCATGCAAGAATCACATTGTGAAGTAAGTCTTCGGTTTCTCCAAAGGAAAACATGTCCACTAAAGTCACAAAACAAATGACCTCCCGATGATGATGATGATATAGAGGTAAGCCGAATTAGTTAGCTGGGGGTGAGCGACATGGCTACCCGCAATTAGTCCTAATTTTGTTCCCTCTTCCCATATATCTATTGATATTAATTACATGATATTGCTCTATGCCATAGAACATTCTGGCAACCCCTCTTCGCCGGTGACATGTAGGTTGCGTTGATAGCATTGTCCGGCCAATCTAATACCAATTTGTTTGGCCATCTATAATAACATCTATAATCATCGTCAAAGAACTGCGAATTTTCTTGTTTCTAGCTGCCAAAGTTTGGTACTACATTGAGCAATATAATACGATATATTATAATGAATGCTATTAGCCACCAGCCTATACCACAGTATACTTCAGACAGTAGCTTCTCTTATAACAAAACTGAAATCAAGGCGGATACGTCACGAGTCGTAAGGGCTCGCATATGGTCGCCAGATGTTCCGCTACTCGGCCTACGCAGATATCCGTATGCTCGAAAATATCGCCAGTCTACCTGGCCGTAATGCTAAACGTTCGTGTTCGTCGGGACGTACCCCTCTGCCCATATTTCTCGCACCCTCTTCCTGCATTGTCCTGTAGGTCGAGAGTAAAGCTACTGGCTGGTATACTGTGTCTATACTATAGAATCTGTAACGATCAGTTGCAGAATTAACGATGTATGGAAGCCGAACACATCAGCTGTGGCAACTGTATATATGTAGGTATATGCGCACCATCTTCGCTTTTCTTATAACCAAAGCTGGGTATTTACAAATTAAATGCTCAGCCAACACTTTTCTATTCTCTAGGCCCTGCAAATGAGTTAGTTGTCTATCTCTAGTGTGCATTAGTAATTTTTGTTGAACCGACAGTGCCTATGTGAGCAAGTCCATCTTCCACAAGTTGTCCTGAAGAGTCTTAGTATAAATATGGCCAGATTCTTTACATAATTGACATCATTATCATCATTTTATTATATTAAAACAAATCATTTACAAAATTACAGCATTCTCCAACTGCTTAACAAGCGCAAGCTGGAAAAACTGAAAGAAAACTGGTGGAACAACAACGCCGACGCGATGAAGTGCGAGAAGCAAGACGACCAATCGGACGGCATCTCGATTCAAAACATAGGCGGCGTGTTCATCGTCATATTCATGGGCATCGGGCTCGCCTGCATCACCCTCGGCGTCGAATACTGGTGGTTCAAATGGAGAAAAACCTCGCAGGTCGTCGACATCAGCCAGGGAGAGGCGAAGAACGCGTACGGAAAATTCACGAACAACGTCAAGACGGAGCCGAAGAAAAGTAACCTGTTGAACTTCCGCGGGAAGCTGGGAAAGGTTCCCGGTTTAAACGCACGCTTTTAAACGTAAATTTCGCAGTGTGACATAGCTTTAAAAATCTGCCCAAATGCCTAATATAATAATATTTTAAGGAAATGGATGCGTATTTGCGAAGGTTTTTTATAGCTGGATTTGAGTGTGACGAAGTTAATAATTACTCCACGAATTTCTGCACCAAATATATTAACGTATGTTTTCCAAACTTATCTTTCATTTAGCCTAGACTTTCGAATGCCACACAGTTTATTTTTTGACCTGTGATATATGCGCATTAATATGATGTACGATTATTAATATGATATATTAGCAATAATATGATATATGCTTATTTATTTATTTATTTATTTATTTATTAATATTTCACACACATTTATAATACTAGATTAATAAGATTAAAATCTACCTTGCTGGAGTAATGCCCGTACTAAGGTAGACTTTTATGTATTCTTTTTTCCTTTTTTTTTTTTTTAGTTGGTAAGTGTGACATAATGTAGCATTGTTTTACGTGGTAGCTCTATATTTACACAAATTTTACATATACCTACTTATAATTTAGTAACATAATATACATAATAATATTAAATAATCATATATACACATACACATATAAACATATACATCTACACATATACATACACATATATACATATATACATTTATACATATAATCTATACATATACATAAAGCAGTAATTTTATGTAGTTTGGTATTCTTATACAGCACTATAATTAACTAATTTCTCCGTTTCGTTTCTTCCTAGCTCAATCAACCATTCCGTCATAATTTTTCTTCCTCGTATGGTATCTAACTTCACTTTTAATTCCGAATGTATTCTATTGTGTAGTCGGACAGCTAGAAAAGAAAAATGTCGTTGGGCGAATTTAGTTTTCATCAGGGGAACATCATGTTGCATGGCTGTAACTGCGCGTGTTCTGATAGTATGAGATTTAATCATATGCCGCTCTGTGTGGGTGTAATAAAATATTGTCGATACTTTCACATATAATTGGCGTATGTCTAGGACTTGGAACTCTTTAAATAAGTGGTCGCTGGAGAACCTAAAAGGCTTTTTATTTATTACCCTTATTATTGACTTTTGCGCCTTAATTAAGGGATCTAGAGCTGAAAGTGACGCGCCACCCCATCCAAGGATCCCATATGATAGTATACTATTGACTAAAGCGTAATAGATGGTTTTGATTAAGGGTTTTGAGATTACACTCCTTAGTACCTTAAATATGTGAATAAGTTGGCGGACTTTTGATGCAGTACCCTGTATGTGGTCCTTCCAGTTGAGCTTATCATCTACAATAACTCCAAGGTACTTTATTTTACTCACTTTCTCAATAGTCGTATATGGACAATATGGGCAATTGTAGTCAGCATGTACACAGTCGCGTAAGTGAAGGTTTGGCATACTACCTTGGAGGCGATTGATGTTACTGATGGCGAATGTCATATGTTTTGTTTTAGCTATATTCAAAGTAAGTAGGTTGTGATCGAGCCAGTGCTTTACTCGGCAAAGACCGCGTTCAGCCTTAATATATGCCTCTTGCCATGATTTGCCTTTAAAGATAATCACAGTATCATCTGCAAACATCAAAGCTTCGCCCCCTTCTAAGTCGACGTTAGGTAAGTCATTGATATATAGCAGAAACAGCAACGGACCGAGTACGCTTCCTTGTGGAACGCCAAATTTAATTGTAGCTTGAGAACTTAACGTCTCTCCTAGTCTAGTCTTCTGAGTCCTGCCAGTAAGGTAACTAATCAACCATTTTTTGGACAAATTGCGAATTCCAGCGTTTTCGAGTTTAGCAAATAAAATACGATGGGAGACGGTATCAAATGCTTTCGCAAGATCTAGAAACACAGCTAAGCATTTTTCTCCCTCGTCAAGCGCTTTCACTACTTTTTCCGTGAGAAATGCAATTGCGTCCTGAGTACCCATACCTGATCTGAAGCCGTATTGCGCTTCAGATCAGGTATGGGTATTATGCGATATATGCGCATTAACCGCCCTACCACCCAATTGCTTAACCGCATTATTGCCCGAACGCAACAAACCGTGTCACGAACGTTCAAGTAAAAATAAATAAATAATAAAAAAAAAACAAAACCCACAAAGCGTACGTGATACAACAAATTGTTCCTACAATTCTAAATATAGAAAAGGGTCATAAATTAGTCTATTGTGTAAAACACTTTTCTGGTATATAGTAAACAAGTTTTGTTATTAGGAAATGTAATGAAAATAACCTAACTTCATAAACAACGTCAAGACCCTCGGCGTCGAATACTGGTGGTTAAAATGGAGAAAAACCTCGCAGGTGGTCGACATCAGCCAGGGAGAGGCGAAGAACGCGTATGAAAAATTCACGAACGTCAAGACGGAGCCGAAGAAAAGTAACCTGTTTAACTATCGCGGAAAGCTGGAAAAGGTTCCCGGTTTAAATCTTTTAAACGGCCTGTCCCAAAAGTATCCGACCTTCCTTCTTTTTTCCGCGCTGGCCTTATTCATCATCATCCGGCTCGTGAAATCCTTCAAAGTAATCTCCATTTTACTGAACAACTAGCTCCCAACTCCCACCGGTGCTTCCACATCCCGAAGCAATTCTGGAAGTCAGTTTTCGGAATAGCCTTCAGTGCACTCGTCGCATTTTTTAAAGTTGTCTCTGTGTCATCAAATCGATGCCCTTTGAGCGGAATTGACAATTTTGTGAACAGCCAAAAGTCACAGGGGGCTACGTCATTATTAGTGATCGATGCCAAGTTTCCTGTGCAGCTTCAAAGCGGAAAAAAATCTGTTCTACCTTGAGCAATTTGGGAATGAATTTCGAACACACGCGAGTTATGTTCAAATTTTCGGTTAGTATTCTCGAAACACAAGTTTTCGGAATTCCAAGATGACTTTCTAGTTCACGCACAGACAAACGAAGATCTTCTCCAATCGCAAGCCGCACACGGTCGAGATTTTCCGGTGTTAATGTGCTCGAAGCTCGGCCAGAACGCGGGTTACTGTCAATAGACATGCGGCCATGTTTAAACCGCTTGTATCACTCTTTTATGTGGCCTTCTGTAACATAACGAGGTATTATTGCAGTATGGGAACCTCTTTCAGATTGTTGATATTTTAACGTCACCCGACTATATTCACCACGCTGATTCCAAATCCGCAACAGTCTTTATTCGGTCTCAATAAATAACCGAGATATAGACATTCAAAAAAGCGTCAAACCCATACATTTTGGTAGGTCAGGTAAGTTTTTTTTTAATAATACATAAACACCTATTTGGCGGTAGGTTAGATTAGTTTTTTTTAAAACAATCTTAAAAACAGAATTTAAAAAAACTTTTTTTCTTTTGTATGTAAATTTTGTTTCGAAAATTTACGCGTCCGAAGCTTTTTTCTTTCAAATTTAGCATTACAATGATCATATCTAGTAGTATTTCCTTATTTTTTCAATTTCTGAGAAAGGTTCCTTTTCTGCAATAATTCCCATAACAATTGTGACCCCACAAATTTTAATATTTTTATATATTTGCGAAGGTTTTTATAGCTGGATTTGAGTATGTCAAGATTTGAGTAATTACTACACGAATTTCTGCACCAAATATATTACATATGTTTTCCAATGTTCTTTCTCATTTAGCCTAGACTTTCGAATCCCACACAGTCTATTTTTTGTTGCAATGGTGGCCGGTCCAACTCTCTTGTGTGATAAAATACCATCAGATTTGAATCGCTACTACCTTCGAAATTAATACTGTGTGAACAATGATTAGCCCACAACGAATATGCTTGTACGTGTGTCGCGCAGGCTGTAGTTTGCCTGTGATGCCGTCGCGCGGGTGTAGATGCATTCGAGTGATAATCACGAATTAGCTTTAATTTTGTGAGAAAACAATATTTCTTCTTTGGTAACAAAATCAGCATCCGCGGTTTTAGGAGCAGTAACATGTAACCGGAGTCGACACTAGTAACAGTGTCGATGTGACTGCGACACTGTGCTGTGTGTCTCGACACCGCACACAATGTTAGAGGACATTCCTTGCTAGAAATGTTGGATGGATTTGAACCCCAATTAAAGTATTTAAAGAAGACTTACGCTTTGCTGCCTTTATTTCCTAAATATATCTCACATATTTTTTCGTTTTGATCAATGTCATAATTATCAATATGTACGTATTTATCGATATATATATATATATTTTTGATATGTAAGTATTTATCAATACTTTTTATGCTATAAATTTTATGCTTTTTATGAAATAATTGATTTTATGCTACATAATCAATGATACTGATTCCCTGAAATTCTTCGATGGACAGTCGTCCGTCTAAATATAACTCTTTACTTCCTATTTTGGAAGATGACCCTTATTGTAGTGTATATCGCTATTGGCCTTTAATGCCAGAATGATTAAACAACAATTGTGGACATTTGCATTCCTCCCCCAATGCACTGGAAGGTAATGCTGTAGAGTGGACGCCAGAGATGCTGACATTTTATTTAAATGCCTTTCAGCTTACACTTCCAGATCCCAGTAAACTCATGTCCCCAGTGTAGAAATACCCCTTGCACAGCTAGACATATTCTAGCTGGCTGTCAGGTGGCCTAAGATCAAGGATGGTACATTTACTGCCACGACAAAGTCCTTGCTGTTATTCACGAGGTAATTAGCCCCTCAGTAGCTCGTGCTAACAAGGGTTTTTATAGTACCCTCACAAACCCCAATACAGTTTGGCGGGATGGCTCTAAAGGTAAAAACATTTCACTACCAAACCTTTCTCAATAATCGAGAAAGCTTCAGATTGGATTCTGGAGGTCGATTCGGTCTCTAAGCAGTATTAATTCCCTGAATGTCTCGGATGCACAGCCCTCCGTCCAGATAAAACTTTTTACTCTCTATCTCGAAAGATGGCCCTTATTGAAGAATTCACTGTTCCATGGGAATCAAATATCCCAAAGCACCACAACTACAAACTAAATAAATACCATGATTTTGCAAATGCCGTCACCCAGAACGGCTTCACTGTTGAACGGCGGCGGCGGTGGAAGTTTGCACTCGTGGCCTGCCAGCCAAATCTCTGTTTCACCTCTTTAAAGATCTTGGTTTCTCCAGGAAAATAATCAACTTTCTTAGAAAAAATATCTAAAACCACTATTTCCACATCTCAAATTCTATGGCTTCGAAGGGGAAGTGAATGGGTGATAAGGTGTATGCTCACATGTGGCAAGACAGCTGTTCTAAACATACCACAGCCGGTCTTTCGTCCGGAGTCCACCAATCACCTCCCAAAAGTGTAATAATAGTATTTTAATGGGCCCGACTCCGGTCAGTAAATTCCATGGCAGCTGTTTTATTATTTATTTTACAATATGTGTTTATCAAGATAATTATTGTGATAATTACTAAGATTATTATCGCCACGACCCCTGATTCTAGTTCCTGCTGAAGCTTTCTTCCTCTTTCACGAATTAAACTCTTGAATATGCATCCCAGTTATGGAACCCTTGTTACGAGGTGTATGCATCGAGAATAGAGGCCATCCAAAAAAAAAATCTGCACTACATAGAATATAAATGTCGTATACGTGATCCAGACTACTATTCTCGTTGTATCCGCCATCATTTGCTGCCATTGGCTTTGCGAAGAAACATAGCTGACATCTCACTTTTACTACGAATTTTAAATGGCTCGATTGATTGTCCTGAACTACTATCTAAAATATCTCTCCGCACTCCTAGCCGGGCACTTAGAAATAGCTTTAAAACCAAGTATAGGCGTAATTCTTATTTTATAAGGGTATGCGAAACTTTCAACACCCTGAATGCTGACATTGATATTGTCCCCTTTTTCACGAATATATATATACTATAAGGAAGCAGGTTGTAGGGCGATTTTGTGATGACCAGGCTTAGCATTTTCTTCTTTTATTACAGTCTTGTTTATGTCAACATGTTTTCTACTGTACAATTCAGTATCTTCTTGTTTAATATCTTCTTTATGCTTAATATCAGTTCTAAATTCACGTTATTATTATTGTCATTATCAGTGGTAACTTGTAAATGGCTCTAAGCTTCCTATTTTTGTTCACTACAAAATTATTGGCTGTAAGTTATCCTTAAGAAAATAAAATAAAATAAATATAAAAATAAAAATGAATACATCCACTGTTGTTTGTGAACCATAAAGAACTGGCGATTGACTTTTAACCAGTCAGACGCTAACAATGCCTATAGCATTGGTGTCGTTTGACAGATCCACGCTTAGCCCTTTTGGCCGGCTCCCAAATATATTATGTAAATATATAATATACATGACTAACAAGATTAATTATTAGGTAGCAAGAGGGCATTCATGAAAAAACGATTTTGTTAGTATTTATTTACAAAATTGACCAAAAAGATGCGGTGCAGTTTTTGCATGCGAAGGCTGGCTTCCGTCCGGTTAATACTACATTGTTATGAAAGCGTTGGACTTCAACGAGAGAATTGCTGTCTGTGCTACAAAGCTGTATGCCATGGAAATATTATGTTAAAAGGGTTACAAAATAAAAGTGTTTTTTATTGTATTTAAAAAAAAATATATTTATAATCTCAAGAGACATAAGGAAACTTAACGCTATTACAATATCGATGAACTATCGAAATAATAACCTTAATTAAAGATAATAAATGCCTATGGTGTATTCGAATTACAACGCTATTTACAACGATATAATTAATATGTACAAGCATAGTTGTGCAAAGAAGCAAGTTTCGCGCGGCGATAACGCAATTTGCAAAAATAATAGAAAATACAATAGTCTTGTTAATACACCTGTAAACTAACATTTACAGGGAAACAAAACAAAGTGGCAAGATTGTTGTGTTACACATTCAAGAAAATGAATAAATACAAACTTATATTACTAAATATCAGGTTGTTTTGAACGCGTCCTATCATCTAAATCACCGTATTTATAATTCTATCGTTTTACTGAGACCATTCACATTCTTAGTGTTCTTATTGTTTAATTGTAGCTCCAAGGTTAGGTTTTCTACTTCCGATTCGAGCGCTCTTGAGCGTCGGAACATCTGTACGTAGTTCAGCTGTAATTGTTTCTGATATCGGAGGACTTTTTCCTTTTCTTCCGACCATTTCCGTCGCTCCTTTTGGAATTCGTTGTCCTTTGCGTTCATTTCGAGTTTTAACCGGGCTATCTCTGCGCTCGCGCGGCATTCCGGTAAGTCTGGCAATTCCCCATTAAGCCTCTGCACTTCGGCGTCTTCCAAACTGCTATCGTTGGAATTCCAGTGGTATTCGGCATTTTTACAAATTTCAAAACTACCCCCTCGCAGCGACCGCCCCGATTCGATACCGTCGTACCCGCTCAAACTCACGTCGGACAGCTCCTCTCGCAGCTCCTTCAATTCCGATTTCAGTCTTTCCACTTCGCATTGGTTCTTATCTTTAATCTTTAGAATCTCCTTATCCGAATCTTTGAGTCTGTTGTTTAGCCTGTTTATTTCCGCCTGAAGCTGGCTAATTGATTTACCCTTCTCTTCGTTTTCTAAACGCAGTTTTGTAAAGTCTTTTTCCTTTGCTTCTAAGCGGTCGCGGGTTTGCCGGAATTCGCCTTTCACTTGGAGCAGTTCGTGGCCTTTCGTCGTCTGGTCATTCTGAAATGAAATTAAAAAAGAGTTAGAATCTGAATTGAAAAATGTAAAAGTAGTCTTTGAGATGACCTGGCACTTAAACCTGAAAATAAACGTGGCAGAGTAGAAAGAACGAAAGTATTAGATATACACAATGTTAAGAATAAAGATGTAGGCGTCTTCTATTAGAGCAGCGGTGGCCAACCTTGTTGTGTAATGTGCCCCTGTTTTTAAGATTTTTCTTATTCTTAGACGTGTCACTGATGGTGGCGCACAGTTGAAGACCCTTTGACCCTTAAAAGACCCTTATAGATCCTTGAAGACCCTTATAACGAGCCGCTAAAAATTAAATTTTAAGTGTTTTTTACAATTTTATTCTTCATACTAAATAGCAATAAAACAATAACTATCATAGTTATATGTAAAGTTTCCGGCAAACATGCATTCTAGATACAGACAATTCCATAGAGCTTAGAATATAGTTGAACAACACTCAACCGCCGCAAACGCTCTTCAATACAAACTGATTTTTTGAATTTTTCGAAATGTGCAACTCAGCTGACATGCTAGCTTGTGACAATATAAAACCCTATTCCACACGATACAATTTTATTGGTAATTTACTCGAATTGACAATCAAATTGTCTCATCTGGAGAGCAGTCGGCGATAAATCTAGCGAGTGAGAGGCAAAGTCCGCAGTCGATGATAAGACAAGGAGAGAAGAAGAGAAGAAAGCTGAAGCTGCTGCGAACAAAAGAGATAGCAAGAGGCGCCTGAAGTAAAACACGCTATAGCTACGGGATGAGTGTGTGATCTGGATTCAGTAGTGCTTTACTCTGTACCCTGCATGGAATTTGCTGGCGAACTGTTTGTTTTATTACTTTGAGTGAATATTGCGGAAAAATGAGCTTTTGCCAAGCTGCTATTTAGTCAAAAGTAGGTAGCTTTCGTTGGTTCGACGAAAGTTAGCGCTCCGCGGCTGGCTGTTTTACAACCCCAGTAAGCATTAAGGGACAGTCTCTGGGGCCCAAAGGGTCTTCTGCCACTTATACTTAAAACCTCGTTAACACTGCAAATTGCATTCCAATTTTTTTTTAAATATTTAAAAAACTAATGAAGAGAGGCTTCATGATTAGTGATAGTTGCAATACCAATAAAACTGTTATAATAGTAATAAAAAAAGGCGAAACTTTAAATTCGCAGAGTAAATTACCACTCGTCATAAGTTAGCTCAATTTTTTCGGTATTTTAGAATGCATATTTTTTGTATAAATGAAAATGAAAATTAAATATAGCAGAAACCCCACCCCATCGGGCCCCAGAGATCAAGAACTTTTCTGTCCCCTTAAGCCAAGAGTTCCACATCGGTTGTGAAACCATGTGTAGGTACAACACATAGCGGATTTCTGCTATTTCAGAGAGCGGTCACTGTGGGAATGTACATTATTGTACATAGTAGATTTCAGTAGTTAGTGGGTGGGTCAGCTGATGATGGGGTCAAATGATAAGGGCAATCCTGTAAACTTCATGACATACACATTGCAGTTTCTACAGGCACAGCAACGACATATTATAGCAAACAGACTGCACAAACATTACCTACGAATAAAATTAATAAAAAATAAAGAGAGAATCAGTACCTGAGCATCCTTCAGCTGTGTCTTCAAGAGCGCTATCTCGCCGGTCTTCTGGCAGAGGTTCCACTCGGTGTCTTCCAGCCTCGATCGCAGGTGATCGGCCTCCTGCTTAAGTTCGGTGACTTCTCGGTTTGTCTTTTCCGTTTCCACGCTTAGCCTTTTCTTATCTTGCTGCAGTTGGTATGTCTGCATCATCAGCATTTGTTCCAGCTTTAGAGCTTTTTGCGCACCGGCTCTCAGTCGACTCTCGTGCACCGCTTTCATGCGGTGGAGTTCTCGCTCCCACATGCGCTCTTTCTCCCGGTAAAGCCTCGATGTCTCACTATCAGAAAAATAAAAAGGCTCACTTAAGGGTTGTTAATTAGGAGTAGGCTATATAGTCGAAAAGCAAAGGAGAATATGACGAAACATTCCCACTATTAATATTGACTGAAAATATATCGTTGGAAAGCTCCTTTCATTACTGTCATTTGTTACCCCCCCCCCCCCTCCCGCCACTAGCCGCGTCAATACTGCCTAACCAATGCACCATTCTATTGTCATCGCAGATATTTTTATTGTAGATTTTGATCTGTCAGTCTCAAATCATTGTGGAAAAAAAGTTACAGCTAAAACAAAAACCTGTGATTGTACCTAAAAAATCGTTTATTACAGTTAAACATCGTTAGTAAGAGGTACTTAGGTTTTGAGAGCAGATCTCTTTTTCTCTAACAATAAATCGATGCTAAATAAATGTATGTATAAATAAGGTATAATAACGGAGATATGTACTGTACACGTAAAATTAACGGTAAATAGTGTTAACATATAATTAATCATAGTTTCATTGTTATATTTTGTATTTGTTATATATAAACGCTGTTTGTTTACCAAATTAAATAAAATAAAATAGGTAATAAATAAATAAAGATATAGCTTCAGCCGGGAGCGAAACGCACTCGAACTAACGGTATATTGGAAGGCAGGTTATTCCATAATCTTGCGGCATATACAGCAAAGGAATAGGCAAATAAAGCTGTGTGATGCTGAGGTATACACAGAGTATTCGTTGACTGAGACCGTAATGGCAGCCCGTGGGAAGATATATACCAAAAGTAATGTTTTTTTATTGGCTAACGTTATCAGTTGATTCACGACACGCTTCAAAAATTGCCAAAAAAAATCATTTACAAAATTTGCAAACATTGTGGAGCAACGAACCCGGGTCACCAACATAAACCTTAATATCTCCGAAACTAAGAAAGCTACTTTATTCAAATAAAAAATATTTTATATACTATTTAATACTAATCAAATAAAAATAATATAAACTCTTAGTTGCTGCAAAGTAATGCCACTAAAAAGACTAAAAACAAAATAAATGTTTTTTTTTGAAAATCGATTTACGAATTTAGCGCATTTGTTTTTGCTTTTGTTTCTGTTCTGTCACAAAAAAATATATAAGAAGCGATCCTGGTATTCAATATACATTAATGTGGTAATTATTGAATAAGCTAGCATTCTTAGCTTTCGAGATATTAAGGTTTATGTTGGTGACCAGGATTCATTGCTCCCGAGTGTACATCGTCGCCATGTTATGCAGCTGAATTTTAAAATATTTTATTTACCCGAATGGTGCCATGTCGCTGTGGTCGCCATTATGCCGTCGGTGAAGGTCAGTGTCCCGGTCCCTCATGGCTGCTTCCAACTCGGACACTCCTGAGTCTGAAGGCGAAGGCGCCAGGTCCAGCAGACTTCCATTGCCCTGCTGCATGCTGGCAGATCCATTCGACGTTGTGGTGTAGGACAACATGGAGAGTTTGCCACTGGAAATTAAAATAAAAACGTAAAAATACCTTACCAAAAATTTTCGGCCTGGTAATATTATTTTTATTACACTTGAATTACTTTTGATTATTTTTTAGACTCTTAATATGTTATATAAAATTAATGATTGAGTTTGATTAGTTATTTTTAACCGGTTGCTATAATTAAAAATATAATAAGTAATAAGCACAAAGCGTGATTTGTGGTTTTAAACATGTGATTGAAATTATACGACCTGTGGGCAAACTGTATCGAACCATTTTGCACCTAAACATATCTACCTCTAACATATAGTTATGTAATAAAGATCTACATATCTAATTAACAGACCTACAATGCGCAGGAGTGTAGATATAAACTTAAAAAAGTTTTGAAACAAAATAACATCATGAGAACATTACGAACTTGCACAACCGAAGAATAATTCAAGAGTGAAAATTTTGCTTTTATTTTTAAACACAGAAAATTGACAAAAGAACGCGAAACGGATCTTACCGAATGAATTAATAAAATATATTATTATGATTTCAGTTGATGAGTTGAAACCGTCAGTTAACAAAGTATCAAAGTAAAATAAGTCATGCTTTTTGTACTTTATAACTGCGCACGCACAATGATCACCTTATCATTCACTCACTGAAATGAGTGACAAAATGAACCCATGACTACGAATATTGACAACTGACACCACAAGATATCGATTCATATACTGATAATGCGTCAATAACGTCTAGATAGGAGTGTGTACTTTGGAAAAGGAGTCGGAGATATTGACAGTATTTATTCGCTGATAAAAGAAGCGATATTAAATGATGACGCGAAATAAATAAACAAAAACTTATATCTTTTTCAAACAAACCGAGTATGTTTACTGAACTGTAATGGTTTGATTATTGATTTTATAGTTAAACATATGAATGCGCTTAGATTAAACATAGATTGAACCAAAGCCCTAGAAAGGGTAGCCAAGCCAAAAATCCCTAGATAGGGTATCCAAGCCAAAAAAGCCCTAGATAGGGTAGCCGAGCCAAGTTTCATAATGAGTTAGGTATTTCGGTTTTAGTGAAGGTGATGATAGATTTGATAAGTAAATAACATTCGCTAAGAGTTTAGAATGGTTTTTTTCAACGAAAAGATATTCAAGATATGCGTTTCCCCGAATAATGCGCTCTTACAACGAGCTCACGGACTGCCATGATGCTCAGGATATAGCAAATCGTAGTGAAGACAACTCGCCAACACAAAAATAAATAAAAGTGAAACAAAACCAACGTTCTGACACAATATAATAATGTATGTATTTATTTAGGGTGCCTAATTTATTTGTTTATTTATTTACTACATATGAGTTTATTAATTATGTGTGTATCTATTTATCGTATAACTGAAAACATTGCATGTACTAATATAGTTAATAACTATTTTAACTTTATATCTAGTAATGAAATTATATTAATTGATTGTATTTTATTAGATTGTCGTTGTTATTTTTTCAAAAAAGAAAAAAATATATATGCATGCTAATGAATGTGGTGATCATATCGTACAGCCAATATTATATTAAAAGCTTTAGTCCTGTATATTTCAACAGACTTTTATTTTTATTTTTTAAATTTTTTTATTTAATAAAATACACTGCTTTTATGACCGAAAATGACATGGGTTTTGAGTATCTTGCAAAAATGGAGAATAAATGAAAAATTTAACATGGAGCCACAGGATTACGACAGCAAAATTGAGCAGCGTTTTTAAAAAACTCTGAAATCTAATGCGATGGTGATATTTTCGAGTTGGAAAATAAATAATGGTGTGATAATATACTTAAAAGCACAATTCGTAAATCTTTGACCTAAGACAAGAATCTTTGAGATAAGACAATACGACTTCATAAGACATAAGACACATACGACTTGACATATACGACTTCATACTTCATAAGACATATACGACTTGACATTACGACTTCAGAAGAGTTGATGGGCTCTAGACAAATCTTTCTTTAAAAATCTGAAATTGCTTTCTTCCAAATTGAGCTTTGATGAATATCGGGTGAAAATATGCATTTTCTTCTTAAATTGAACTTATTTCTAAAATAATACAATCAATTTCCATAAAGTGTAATAATTGAAATAATCAAAATACTCTGAAAATAATCAGGAAATTAACATCATCATAATACAAATTGAAACAACACGAGAGAAAATAAGACAACAATGAATATTTAAAAGAAGAAACTACAATTTCTGGTCACTGTTTGTATGTTTCTACTCTTTATTAGGAAATTTCAAAATAGGCGGGTTTATTATCATACGACAATCTTTTCCGATCAACCAGCCTATGAAGTGTTTATATGTGTGTGTGCGTATAATACGTATGTCAGTGTGTTTTGTTATTGCATTTGATCGAAAGAATTGTAATGCAATACCGCTAATTTTATCCCAACGGAAAATGTTGACCCAGCCGGGAATTGAACCCGGAACCTTACAATGTAACCGATCGGAACCTTAACAGCGACCTAACCACTATGCAGCCGGGCCATGTCACAGGTATAGGTAATACGATCGTTTAAACCCCGACAAATCATATTTTTAGTTGTAAGAGCTTAACTATATACATAATAGAGAAAACTAGAGATTCTTCTTGATTGATGATGTTTAGAGAGCCATATAGATTGTCTTCTTTAATCAATCTTCCAAGTTGAGTTTCGTAAAAATACGCGTAACAAAAAGATGGCGTGCAGTTAGTCATTATTTGCTAGTTTGTGTGCGCGATTTATGAACTCGAACGAAGAAACCTCATTATTGGCGATTCTGTGGTTACGTTTTTTGTATGTACCGAATGACTGACTCCTCGGCTATTTCCGCTTCAAAGAATACCGCACAACAACCAGATTTGGTTTTCAATAATTTACAATGTACGGCTAATGTACGGCTACATTTTGCTTTTGTAATATAAAAAAATTTGTAATGGTGAACCGTATTCTCATGAAGTAAATTCATCTAATTCGTATTTTATTTTATTATATAAACAAACAACCTTACAGACAGTGTGATAAATTCCTATAAATATTAGGTTCGTACCTATGAAATAGACATTTTTAATACTGGCTACTTTAAATTCAAATACCTAGCGTTCACTTTATAATTCCAAATTTAAATTTGTTTCAAATTAAAGTAGTGAAGTTCTGTTTCGAAATCAGTTATTCATTTATTTCGCGTCATTTGATCTTACTCTGACGTGTAACTTTCTGAAATGATCTTTTCAAAACAATGTAAAAGTTAAAAAAACGCGTTTTTTTCCGAATATGACTTCCGCCGTGGCACCAACGCTGCAGATACAGCTCGAAGAATTTATGATGATAGTAGAATTTATGATGAATTTATGATGTTCGGCCACCAATGAACACACGGAGCATTTTTGGTTTAAACGTTTCCGTTCTGAAAATTTTGATCTAAAGAACAAGCCCCGTGGACGGCCGAATATGCAAGTCGATAACGAAGAATTGAAAACGATAGTGGAAGCAGAGCCACAGCAAAGACGGTCAAATTAGAGGAGCTGCGACTGAAAACTCCCCTTCACCCACCGTACTAGCCGGACCTTGCTTCAACTGAATTCCACTTTTTTTTAAAATTTAGACAACTTCTTTTTAGAAAAAAATCAATTCCTATGAGGCAGTCGAAACCGCTTTCAAAGAATTCATTGATTCTCGCTCCTAGTTTTTTTTGTGGTAAATATATTCGCTTGATATATTAATTATTTACAAAATAAAAATACGTTAGGTTATTTCATAGGTATGGACCTAATAATAATATACACAAAGAAATTACAAAAAGTGGGTAGAAAAACTTAGCATTAAAAATATATTCCAAAAAACATATGTTTATTTTTAAAACTGTATGGGATGATCTGAATATATCTCCATATATATGGTATTAAGAGGGTATTTAAATGCCGATAGGTGATGGTCACTAACACCATTAGTATGAAATTCGTGCGAGAGAATAGCTCCACTAAGTGCTGCCGCACACTAGGCCACTAGTGGTGACCACTAAACGCGACCACAAGTTGCGGATGAGATTTTTCATACATGTTGTATGGCATCGGCGCAGACTGAGCGTTCGAGTGGCCGCGTCCGAGCCACAAGCTGCGGGAGTGGTGAGCGCTCGCTACTTGTGGTCGCGTTTAGTCGCTCGACTCCCGCGCACACTCGACCACAGTCGCCGGCAATTTGTGTTGTCCATGTTCATTGCGAGTAGTAAGAATTGGATGAACCCAGTAACGGCGATTAATTTGACGTCGATGGTTTTCAGTTCGGCGACGTTTCCTACGTCGTATAATAATTGACAATAACGACATCAAGAGAGTTTCCATTTTACAAATGCGTTCGACCTCTGCGAATACACTAAAGAAATGAACAGACTCTAGCCAACAGTGATGACCGAGCGCGGCGACTGGTGGTCGAAACTCAGCCACTAGTGGCTGCGATTGGTAGCCGCGTCTAGTGGCCGCCACTAGTGGTCAAGTGTGCGGGGGCTCTAAGAGAACGTGAGATCTTACGCGACCATAGTTATCGGGCCAATTCAGGCAAGATGAGCAGACTATCCACTCTTTTATTTAGTACCATGAATGTGTAGGATCGAGAGCAATTCTCTGCGTAAATGGTGATAGTTGTACCTAACCATACAGAAAACAAAATTGCTCGGATATAAGATTATATAGTATCCGTATTTCTTGGAGTGCAAGAACCTTTGGAAGCGATTGTGTACATTCTCTAGTAGTATTGTATATAGCTCCTTATGTAGCTCCTTATTGTATATAGCTCCTAATGGAGTAATTAACCCCTAATTTCTTTTACTCTGGAAAAAAACAGTATACAATAATAAGTAGTCGACAAACATTAAATATACTGTTACACCGGAAAAAAAACATTTTTAAAATGATAACAATTTAAATTAAAAATCTAAGTTGTGCTTCCGAGTATCTACTCCAACAATCTCGATGCGTTATCACACATCTAGTATAATAACTAAGTAGAACGTCGAAAAGTGATCAGTGGCGTGATTTACTGCGCTGTAGCTTTCGCCAATCCACAGCGACCAGCGCGCGTGCCAAACGATCCGCGAACAATTTTCATTTTAATTTTAATTAAATACATAACGTTGTTTTTATTGCTGGAAGTTGCACACTAATTAAGGGATGTGTATGTAAATTATGTACCAAGGCATACCCGGCAACGAAGAGGCCGTCAGACTGGCAAAACTGGGCACACTGGAATGCCCGTTGGAGCCAGTTGTAGGGGTCCCCTTCGCTACAGGTAAGAAAATCATCAGGGACTGCTTGGAGCAGGAACATCGGGCATCCTGGAAACAGAGCCAGGGATGTCGCCAGGCAAAAGCCATGATGGAGCAACCGCTACAAAACAAAACCAAGGCCCAACTTGACATGAGCAAGAAGAACCTTAGAACCACTATCGGTCTCCTCACCGGACACACGACCCTTAGAGCACATCTATTCAACCTTGGCTTGACCGAGAGCAAGGACTGCCGAATATGTGGCGAAGAACCTGAAGACAGCATACACATCGTTGGCCGCTGCCCAGGCCTCGCTGCTAAAAGACACAGTTTACTGGGACGAACCTTTCTCGAACCTAGCGATCTGCCCAACTTGAAGGTCAGTGATCTACTTGGACTGGTAAAAAGTACTGGGCTACTAGCTGACCACTGACCTAACCACATAGTGGGTAGTTACAAAATATCTTATAGATCTAGGTGACATCAAGGGCTGGAAAAAAGCCCCCCACTCCGTCTACTACTACTACTACTACATGGAAATTATGTTGCGAAAATAAGAGCTTGAATCATACTTTTAGTTAGAGGTTAAAATAATTTTAACCGCTAACTTAAGTAAAGCTGAATCAAGAAGTATTTCCGTTTATATTTCTATATCCATTCCTAGTTTTGAAATGCCGCGAAATATTCGTACTAATGAAGAGTGCTGTATTCTAAGGCGTTCCTAAGGGTTCATTACTATTGCTATTACTTTTCACAATTTACTCCCTAGATACTAGACAAGACATCCGCCTTGACACACTTGACACACAGGGTTGAAGAGAAAGGTGCAGAAGAAAGTATACTAGAGCTGTCAACTACAACGTGGAAACCCGTCACCTCAGGAAGTTTTAACGATATTAGATCGTCTGTCTCAGGTGAGATAAACGTAGAAGACTTGGGACGAAAACAGTCCACTGTCTAGTAACGCCACTCACCCGTAAGAGACAAACGGCTTACCGCGACATAACCAGGTTAATCAACCAGCGGGCCGACACTTGCGCCCTTACTTCCAGTTGTAACCAGATTACTCCGGTCTCCCGACTGGTTATAGGTTAGAGGTCGCTTGCGCGGTCCTCTCCCTTACGTAGCGGTGAAACGGTGTCTACCGAATCTATCGCGAACCACGGCATCCTTTGCCCGGCTGTTCACCCGGTATCGGGTAGCGGATTGGTCGTTTCAAGAGCAGTTGCCGTAAGGTGAACCATTACCCCGCTCTATAGGAGACAGTACTGTTTCTAGACTCCCCTGGCTGTCGGTCAGAATTCACAATCGATTGGCTGACGCCGCACGGTGCGCAGTCTGCCCAGGAGCGTCCGAAGGTTGATTCCTAGAGGAAACTGGCCCGCAAGCCAGAGTCCTACCCTGGCTCGCCTTTCTGCGTAGAGATCGCTGGATGGGCGTTGACCCGTGAGTTTGATCGACCCTGAACACATGGGTCTCAGTGGCCAAACTGCAATAGAGACCATTAGCTCCCTGTTTCCTAAGACAGCGAAAGTAGGTGTTGACCTGCTGTTACCTATCCTTAGAATCGACCCATTGGTTCCCAATCCCAAATGAGTTGCGGGCAAAGGGCGTCACGGGTCCAGGAAGAATTTACCACCAACAGCAGGTAAAGGTCTGCAGACCGCGCGTACTAGTTTCGCGGCGGCAACTTTTAACTGAAACCAGACTAGTGGACGGAGAAATTTGTTTAAATCTGGTGGACACTGGGAATCCTCAGTGCTTCGCGGTTTGACGTTTCACCTCTCTCAGACAAGTGGTGGAACTGGGTCAGCAGATTGTCTTCGTCGAAGTCTTTGCGACTCATTTCAGAGTGACAAGAAGGTAACAGCCATTACCTATAACATCCTGGGATGGCAAATTTGAAATGTATACACAAGTATTTAAATCTCCAATGACGAATATTTTCTTTCTTCCTTTATAATCAGTATTCTGAATCGATTCCCAATCGACTAAATCGAAACTCGCCGATGCATTTTATTTGAATGCGCTTGTTTGACGTCGTTTGGGTCACCCACGTGATAGTGTCACACAGTTATTCCCTGGGAGCAATGCCGGACATCGTCGGCCGCACGACGATTATTTGGATTTTAAATACGATCATTATTCAAGAAAGTACGGGCATTAGTCGTGTCCGGCCGCGGTCGGCCATCGGAACGAACGACGGCCATGAATAAGAGCCAAGAAATATACTCCAAGTACGAGACGAAACGCACAGAATTTTCTTTTGTCAGGAATGTAACACTTTCAGTATAATAACTGTATGAATAATTGGATTTAGAATCGAGAGAACAGACAAATTGGCGCGTAGAGACATAAAATATGAATACAGAAGAATAACTCGATCGTATGAATGAGCAATACAATCATATGAATTACTTCGATTGCTCGTGATCCGAGTACACTGAGAAAAATATCCAACATTCACAGACCTCAGGCAAGAGTTGGTAAAATATATGTAAATCAAGGCGTTTCATATCATAAGTAGACTTTGATCAAGTGAATACAGAGTTGTTGGAGGTGGATGAATTGAGTAAAATTCAAGTTATCGATAGACTGCTATAGCTGCTATAGCTACTATAGACAAAACTAATGAAAAATCAAGAGCCATCAGCATCAAGCAAAGTATCTATTCAAAAGCACTTTTTACTTCAGGTGGTAGCTTCAGCTTTCCAAATAAAATAAAATGAAACATGTTACAATATTCTTTATGTTTTTTCGCTTCAACAAAGCAATACTATGGTGAAATGATAGTTTTTATTCATCGACTTTTAGATATAAGTTAGACTATACATATATTATCGGCGAATCCAAATTGGTTTCTATGTTCTAGCAATTTTAAGATGAGAATAAAGCAGAATTAGTGGGCCCAACCATATTATAGAAACAACCATAAGAAATCAATTCAGTAATGTGATGATTAATTTGATATATTGTACGAATTGGTAACACATCGCCATTAAGGTTAATTGGATAATAAATCACATTTTTCCTAAATATAAATTTCAGTATTATTGAGTAAATTTCCCATGACAATATTCCAAGACTAAATCTGGTAAGTGATATAGAGACTAAAATTAGAGTATTAAAATTTAAAAAAAATAGCGATGCGATACAAGCTAGATTTAGAGCCCTTACATATAGCAGAGACATAAAGCCATAGATATGTTTGAGTACGTTCAAAGTAGGGCGACATAAATGTTATCAACACTCAGAAACAAGCCATACAAAGAGCAACTGCAGGAATCGAATCTCACTACGCTGGAAGACCACATGCAACGTGCTGTCCTCATAGAAACATATGAAGTATTCCGAGAATAGTATGATTTTCCCGACTTGAATACTATGTATACTAGGAACACAACAACTTTAACCAGCGATGACATCCACTAAAATGAAATCGGACTAAATCAAGCTCAAACCCTCGAAAGCACTTTAATATGAATCGAGCTGTGGACATTTGGAACGGTTTACCTCAGGAATAACGTAAGTGTCTCTCCAATAAAATATATATCCTATTCTCCTAAGAATTCTCTCCTCGTCTCCTCCTCAGAAATATATTATCTCCTCTTTATTAAACGACAATAATAAATTATAAGTACATTTATATTAAAAGCAAAAACAGTGCGTAAAATAATAATAATTATTATTTTAATTATTTTAATATAGAGAGTGAGTATCAATTAACTGGTATCCTTGCAGGGGGTGAATCAATATGACGAAATAAGTAGCTTTTGATAAAAAAATGTGAGAAAAATATACATTTTATATTTTTTTAATTTTGTTTTTTTCTTGTCGAAAAAATAATATAAAAAGCGCTAAGCACCATGCGCTGTCTAGCAGTAGGTAAAATATCGCAAATATTTATTATTAGCGATATTTTACCAACCGCTGGATGACGCAGCGCGCTCGAACGCTTGTCAAACTTTTATTTAACAGTAAGATACTTTAAATTTTCAATGAAAATAAATATATATATATATATATATATATATATATATATATATATATATATATATATATATATATATATATATATATATATATATATATATATATATATATATATATATATATATATATATATATATATATATATATATATATATATATATATATATATATATATATATATATATATATATATTCCAAATAAAAGTTTTTTTTCCAAACTTTTTAATCAAAATGTGTTTACCTGCTCGTTCTGATATACCCCCTTGAAGGATGCAGGTTAATTAAAACTCATTCTGTATATTATTTTATTATATAATAAAATTAAAAACTACCAACCACATTAGAAAGTGATAAACAATAACATAAAGCAAAAGTGCAAATACATAAAAGAAGTGCATGCATCAGCTAATTTTTGCAAATGCATATAGGAACTAATAATAACAATACTATTATTATCTTCGTCCGAGGTAATCGTAATTCATTCATTTACTCATTATCAAGAGAAAATAATAACAAAAGACATTAGCAGCAGAATTCTGAAAGATAAGACTTGCTTGGTTTATCGCGTAAAAAGTACGATTATTCGTGCATCGCATGACTCATCAGTACATGCATAGCTACTATAACACAATGTAATCAAATTTAAAAAGTTTAAAACGCGACAATAACAAAAAATAGTACAAAAGGTTGCTATCTAAGGCATAATATGTGCAAAAATAAATTTAGTGAATGAAAACCTAATACATTCAATTTAAAAAATAGAACGATAAAATGACAGCGCCTAATCTTGTCCCCTTGTTGAACTGGCAATAAATATATATTTATCTATATATTATCTAATAAGGTGGTTAGTTTTATTGGTGAGCAAGTGGGTGATTCTGTACAAAACTAGCCTAAGAAAACATCTTTTTTTTTAAAAACAGAAATATCATCTAAGGTAGTTTTTGTTTAAACGATTATCCTACAAAAAAACTGGGCCGAAAATCACCTACAACTTGTTTATTTCATTTATGCTTTTGTTACCGTGAAAGAAAATATTGGATATTCGAAAGTTCACCATAAAAGATGCTGTTCCTCGGTAACCAAGTCCTAATTCAAAAAACTTCATAAATATATTTTAAACACATTTTTTGTGTAGAATAAAATTCTGTAGAAATAATAATTTTGTGTAGAAAAAAATCATGAAAACAAATATCAAAATTAAAAAAAAACTGTTTTTGTTATGTATTTCTTAATTTGTATTTGTAAGAATAAAGAGTTTTTTATTATTATTGTTTCATGTTCACTATAATTTGTTTCATGTTCACTCACTGAACGGATGCTCACTGCTAAAAACCATCTGTGTATGTATATATTTATAAGTATTGTCGGCTCATATTATAAGCTTATTATATATGAGATACGCACCCGAATAAAATAAAAAAAAAACTACGTAAAAAAGCTCTAAAAACATAGGTTTACGGTTTTTATATTTTTTGAAATATTTCTTAATGGTCTCTGGGTTTAATTTAAATTATGGTTGATTTATTGCGCTTATTTGCAGATGATTATCATTTGCTAATTTTTCCTTGGGCGTTTTGATGTTTTTAAGAGGAGTTGATGTATCAGGGGAAAAAACATTGATTTTATAGCAGACTTCGAGAGACTAGTCCTTTAATTTTTTTAAGCCATTAGACATCCGAACTTGCTAGACACTGGTTTTAATATTTTTTGAATTTGTCGTGTCATGTGTGTGACTGTGCTGTGTGTGGAGTGTGAGCTCGTGCGTGAGCTTTAGCGAGAGGTTTGGGTCTAGTACATTAGCAATAAAGATCGCATACTTAGGTAGGTATGCGAAGACATTTCGCTAAAAGAAATGTTGATAAAGTTTACTCCTCATTTCCGTCTATCGTTTCCATTGAAGATGAAAACGAAACAATATAAGGTCACGAGTTAATTGAACAGTGTCGCCGCGCTGCCTTATCCATAGCAATTGCGTTTTAAATGTCGTGGGCTGTTAATTGCCGCTGTGCGACTCAAATAGTAACCGCACAATGGAAGTCTCGTAACATTTCAAAAAGGCCGTTCATTAAACGCGCCAAAGATAATAACGCTTTGACGAATTTCGCCACGGCTCAATCTCTAATCATCATTGTAGTCAGAGTAATCGCGGTCGTTCTAAACGATTTAATAATTTGGATTTGTGTTAGCCTCGTGGGAAAAATATACGCTTGCGGCGTACCTATTTTGGAGGGCGTTGGCAACGCCATTCGCGCAAATCATAGAAGGTCAATATTAAGATTCTAAATCAAAGTGAATCGCGTGGTACCAAGTCAATACGATGAACAAGTAAATATATTAAAAGGAATAAAAAACACGACTGCCGCTACAAAAAGTGAACTATTGTATATATAACAAGGTAGAGAGGACGAGTAAAGTAAAGTACTGTCTCCTTTTTAATTACAGATATTTAATAAAATCAGTCTTATTTTGTTGGTATGTTCAATTGAAATCAAAGTATAATTCACCTTTTCATCCTGATATTTTTTTATTATTTTCTTTATATTTGATACATTGATGCAATGCATCTTTCATTATCTTAATGACATTTGATTGAAACCTCAAATAATTATATAAAATTAGCGCCCTCTATACTCATTTGTATGTACTTTTTCGAACTATCTTTTCACATTAGTACCATTTCTGGTCGCTTGATGTAATTTAGTGTTTATTAGTATAAACAAAATTGATGAGAGCGATTTGACCCCCTTCCCATGTATTAAGCGATTTGACCCCCTTCCCATGTATTGAGCGATTTTTGCCCATAATCAACCATTATCCTGAAGGTCTAAGCTATTCAAAAATATATATTTCATTGAGGTACCGATTTTCCGTTAGCTTCTGGAATCATTTGTAGTACTTTACTTGTAATAATAATTATATATATATATATATATATATATATATATATATATATATATATATATATATATATATATATATATATATATATATATATATATATATATATATATATATATATATATATATATATATATATATATATATATATAACTGTAGATTTAATTTTTTATATTTTTAATCGACGAGTCGTTGTAGTAGAGCCTGAAAAATTCACTTCAAATTCATTCGCACAAAGATACTTTAAATACTTAGCTCCAAGGCTCTATAATAGCTAATCTCTATAGCAAGGCTCTATATATAGAAATTACGATACAGAATTTAGTTAACATGGTAGCATTTAAAAAAGCAATAAAAAAGTGCTTGATTGTAAAAGGACCACTCTATGATAAAACGGAATTTCACCGAATTTTTGATTAGGTAAAATTAATAATTAAAAAGCAAATACTTAGATTTTCTTTTTTTTAATTATTTATAAATATAATAGACGTATATGTGAGGTTTAAGACTAGAGGTATTTTAATTAGTTTTTTTCTGTACATTTTGTGTATATTAGTATTTTATATTAGTATGTATATTTATTTTAATTATGTGTTTATTGTATTTATGTAAACTATATATTGGTGTTGGGTTTAATAATAATTTCTTACTACTATATATATATATATATATATATATATATATATATATATATATATATATATATATATATATATATATATATATATATATATATATATATATATATATATATATATATATATATATATATATATATATATGTATATATATATATATATATATATATATATATATATATATATATATATATATATATATATATATATATATATATATATATATATATATATATATATATATATATATATATATATATATATATATATATATATATATATATATATATATATATATATATAAATATATATATATATATATATATATATATATATATATATATATATATATATATATATATATATATATATATATATATATATATATATATATATATATATATATATATATATATATATATATATATATATATATATATATATATATATATATATATATATATATATATATGTATTTATATATATATATATATATATATATATATATATATATATATATATATATAAATAAATATTTAAAATTAAATATTTATGGTTTATGTATTTATCTATATATATACAAATATATTTTCGGAATGTATCAGACCATTCATTTGACACTAAACACGATATATTTATGTTAATTTATTGACATTTGAAGTTTTGGACAATTAGACAACTATTTACTTGATATTTTGACAGTTAAGGTACCCTATGACACTCGGGATGACATAACGGTTCTAACAATACTATATACTTCTAAATCGGTTGAAGCATTTAGAATTTATAGTGGAATAAAGAAAAGGAAAACACAAATAGATGAAACTGAACACATAACACTTCTTTTTTGTTGGACCGTCGTGTAAAAAAGTAATGAAATTAAAATTAATAGATTTTCCAGCCAGTATTAAAGTGTAAAAAGTCAAAAGCAATTAGTACAAAAGAGAAAAACGAAAATATGAAATCGAAGACTATCGCGGTTGTTTGACATTATAAATAAGATAACACCCATTTACCACGTGGTTTGTTTCAACCGCCAATACTCATCCGTTATTCTGCAGTAGACGGTTAACTGCTTCTGTCACTATGCAGATTATAACGGTGGTGGGGCGGCTGGTTCGGCGAGCGTGGATTTTTGAAAATCCGCAGTGCACAAAATACTCACTGTATCCTGTGTTACGTCCTTGCGCTCGGCGATGGGCATTGATAACATTTTTAAAAGATGTTTCCACGTAGTAGAGAGTTGGAAACCGTCGTCTCTATTGAAGTTCGGAGTTCTTATTATTTCAAGGGCTTTCCCGGTCACGCGGGGAAACTGAAATAGTTTTTGGGATAGCATAATTGGATTTGGAAACTGCACACTGTGATCAGTTCCGCTACCCCCCCCCCCCCCCCCTTCCATTACTCGTATAGCCCGCCGCCCCACCACCCGCCCGCAAAACAACGAATTACAATTGACAGCACTTCAGTCTACCTCGGTTAAAGGCGGTTGAAACATCGCGGAAACATTGAGTGCCACAAAATTCACGTGGTAAATTTGATTGATCATATTTATAATACAAAAACTAAAATTATGAACGATAAGTAAAACAATGAACATATCCAAGATAACCGACTTGACCAAATGTCATTTTTCAACCTTGTTAAACATTTTTGTTTCGCAAATAATATAAAAAAATATTCTCCTTGCAGATTACAATCTCCACAATGCTTCTAAGGAAATAAATATTTCATTTATTTTTCATCTGTCTGCCAGCTTAATCAACTGAATGCCATCCCCAATGGCAATGGCTGATTCCTGGACCTGATGCTGTCGAACGAGTGTGTCGGCAGCATCCTTATAGCTGGTGAACGCGGACGGCTATCATCCGTCTTTAGATGCACGCGGAACTGCCACAGTGTGCATGCTCAGCTGCACCTGAGCGACATCTAGGTTACTCCTCGTCTACTTCCCACATTGTTTAGGAACAATTGGGATTTCAAACATAGTTATTATGTATTTGTTATACGATCTTGCTTCTCATTTTGATTAGAGCATCTTATACCGCATTAGTGATATCAACGATTGTGTTGCTTATTTTTACAATGCAATCTTTGACATGTTCGATATATACTTTCCATAGTACTTGCAGAAAGTCGTGACCGGGAAGTATTTATATACTATTTGGCTCACTGCTGACACTCAAATTAATGTTAAAATCATAAATTCTGGAAACGGAGAAAAGAGAGAAGTTTCCTGGATTACGGTCTAGCATCAAATATAGTACTAGAACGGCCTATGACAGTTATATTCATAGTATTGAGGATTCTATTATAGAGGACAGTTCTCGTTTCTGGGAGTACATTCGCAGTCAGCGTGCAACCCCTGGAGTGCACCTGAGCATTACATAAGATGAGGCTGCATACTCCGGTGCCGATGCCACTGACGTGTTTGCGGATTACGTCTCATCTGTTTTTATTCAGAACGCGACCTTAGATGCCACTCGCGTTGAATCCGGTGTAGAGACGTGCGATCCGTACGCTTCCTGCGTGAGCATCCGCACAATATCGCACGCATAGATATATTCAATTTGGCCTTGCAAAAATGTAGTCTTTGCGACTATCGGCCCAGATTGAGTTCCACCGTAGATTATAAAGCGCGTGTAGATTATTTTATAAAGCCTCTCGCGTATTTTTTAACTGTTCCTAGTAATCTGCCACGTAACCTGTAAATAAGTGGAAAAATTTCACAGTCGCACCCGTTCACAAAAGTGGCGACGAGGACTACTATAAACTTTTCTGTATTACATGGAAAATGAATTGGACACTAGACCAGAAAGTCAGGTAGATGTGGTGTTCATGGACTTCAAAAAGGCTTTGACAGAGTGGACAATGACCTCTTAATCAAAGTACTCGCTGCTGCAGGGTTCTCGAGTATACTGTTGATTTTTTTACTGATTACTAGACAGATAGGCAGCAGTATGTGAAACTTGAACTGTTTGATTGTTGTGTGTTGTAGGTTATTTAGAAACGTGTATGTGAATGAGCGCGCTAGAAACCTCTGTAAAGCTCCGTGAATCTTCACATAAGCATCAGACTGTAAACTAAACTAATTTATCGACCAATTACTGTTATTTCTATACATTTAGAACCTAACTCAGTTTCATTATAACTTTGACATTAAATTCAAATAATTTATTTTAACTAAAGAAACAAAGATTGCGATCGATTACAGGATCGCGAATCCCACATTCATTTAGATAGGTTCAAGTCTAAACGAAAACCCACGCCATTTTCTATCGACTGAGCCGCTTAGCTATAGACGTTTACTCGAATCTGTCCTTAATCAAAAGCAAAAACACTAAAACTATTCATCGTTATTTTGAATTCTTTCAAAGTAAAGGAGTTGCATGGGGAAACCTGTAACCTGGAACCAGAACTGGCGCCCTGGCCAGTCCAGGTTCCAGATAGCTATTACAATAGCAAATAACCAACGTTCAGTAGCGAACATGGCACCAGAAGAAGAAGAAGAGATTAATGTTAAAAGACGCAATCCAATATTAGATATGTTTAGACCATGAAATCCGTTGAAAATCAATAAAATTGTTATCACTATTCACAAACATCCATTAGGCAATAAAATTACTATTTATGAAGATTTAAAAAAACCGGAATTGTCATCAAGATCATGCAGTATCCATAAGATTTCACGGTGTTGTATTACTGAAAAGTAGCATTGCACGTCTTGATGAAATAATTAAAATCAGTCAACGAACAAAATAACCAACCACACAATGTGCTACGAGAAAATACTCGAAAATACATTGCAACCTGTAGGGGAGACCGGGGCAGGTATAAGGCGCACTGGTATATTGGCGCAACTCAAATATCTCACAATATTGTATGTTGACAACAATGTACCCGGTCCATTTCGCACCAGTCAACGAGGCTCTATTGACTAATGTCAGGGTACGGATGGCAGCAGTGTACCTGCGATGATATCGGCAATTTTCTATTTTTGTTGAAATAAATTTTATTATTGCAATTTCGAACATCTCTGCTCTAAATGACCAGACCAAAAATAAAGCAACTTTATTTTGTTGTAGTTTATGCCACTAGGAATTAATCTGGAGTAGAGATAACTGTTAGAAATGAAAATGGACATTTGGGGTGGTTTGGCGTATTGTTATCGGAGGAGGGTTGGCGCATAGTTGGTGCAGGAGACTATCTACATATACTATAAGTAACTACGTACATGCAAAGTAAAATGGAAATACTCGTATCCTTATAAAAAAGTCAAAGAGCGAAATCCAAATCGATACGCTGCAATTTTAACAGAACTATAATATAAAGGTCCTTCAGAATGGATGAAGTAATAAATTTGTATACATAACTTTTCCTATTTAAGTTTCCTGCAAATACGTATTATTACTAAATATAAAATGACAAAAATATTTTTTCACTTTCTTAGTTGGATGTTTTCCCTTTTTTTCAATTAAATTTTACAAGTTGTAAGAACTTGAAAGCAAGTTCTTACTCTTACAAGGCTTAGTTAGCAAGGCTTACTCGTCATGGTTCCCAAAAATGAGATTTACAACTAAATATGATATGCAATTATAGTATTGACATATGCTTTTATACATAAAGATACTGATTATATCTAATTTTTGTCCTAAAGTTCGACACAAAATTTAGAAAAAATCGACACTAAAAATTGCGTTTACAGACCCCGGTCTCCCCTATTTAACATATAAAACATTTCAAAAGCTAAAATTGTAAGACCAAAAAGATTTATTGATTGAATGCGGACAGCCTCCTCTCCAAATAATGACGCATTATATTATCGTGCTAGAAGATTCACTGGACCAGATACGTCGAAAAACCAAAGAAGGCTTGAACAACTCATTAAAGTTGAAGTCAATGCTCTCGTGAGAGCATATTTGACGTCCTCCTTGTTTCCTTTCCTGTACTTTCCTCATTTCGTACCAAATTATAGCCCGTCGGCTATAACGATATGAATCGCATAGAATTAATTGACAAATCGGAACGTCCATCGTTGCTGGCGCTTGGCACGCAATGGTGGTCAACGCACCGCTCCGAGCATTTGGAGCGGAAAGGTTTGACAATACGTTCGTATATCACATAGTTGTATATTTATACCATCTGACTTCATGAATATTCCTGGAAGAAGGAAAAACGAGTGACCCGGACAATCCATGGCAGACGATAGATAAAGAAGACGAAGGCGACGATGTAAATTAGGTAATTTGAAAGGTACCAAATTACCTGCAACAAATACTGCTCCACCTTTTCCCCTCTCGCTCCCTCTCCTTCTCCCTATATACCACTCCGTCTCCCTCTACCACCCCTTCTCCCTCCCCCCCTTCTACTTCTCCATCTCTCTCCCTCTCCCTCCATCTCTCTCTCCCTCTCTCCTCAAACTCCCCCTCCCTATCCTAAAATCAAAGTAAGTATAGTTTTTCCTCGGTAACAAAATTCTAAATAAAAAAAAATTGTACATTATTTGTAACTAAAGTTTTATTGTAGAAAAAAAATCACGTAAAAAAATCTCCCAACCTAAAAAAAACTTTTGAGTTCTTCTTGTTCAGTCAGATGCACATATTCACTCCTTGAAAAGAAGGATTTTAGGTCCCCAAAATCTTGTATACAGATAATAGATAAACTTTTGACTTCAAAGCATTGTTATTTGATAGGATACTTATTATTTTTACATTCCCGGCTAACCAGCCAACGAGGAAAATTATTGTGAACGCGTAATTTTTTTCGAGATAAAAAAGGAAATATCCAGTTAAAGCCCTTCTGAGACGATTAAGACCATTTCCAGAAGTTTGTATCTCTGTCTGTGTGTATTCTTCCACGATAGCGCCCAAACGCTCAATCAGATTGAACTGAAATTTGGCATGCAGGAAGCAATTGGTCGTGTCAAAAGTTGAAAAGGTTGTGGTTGAAATCGGTACACAAGGGGGCGCACTAATCGTAGGTATATCAATTTCGAAAACACATTGAATTTTCACCGGTCAGTATATTTGCATAAACGATTGAATCGTACGTGTTTAATGCGTTGCATTCTCACTATCTGCGCTCGTCCACCTTTACTCAAGCTCGCAACGTCAACCTCCTTCCCGAAGGGACATCACGCTCAAAATCCTTCCATAAGTCCTTGGCTACTTGCCGGGAAAATTTGGGGTGACACAATCGTTTTTTAAAGTGTTGTGGTCTCTGTCTCTCTCGCCTTTCCTCTGTCTTTATCTATCTTTCTCCCTATTGCCTCTTGGCGTTTGGTGGTATTTCTTTGGTCAGTTTATTCAAGATAGATATATTGGTTATCGGTTTCTTACACATAGCTAATCCATATTTCCAATTCTATCTGGATAGTCGCATCTATTTTTGTCTTCAACGTAATCTTTGTCTTGAACGTTGACAGTCAGTGCCAATTCTTGTGTTGTATATCGGGTATGAGTTTGTTTGTTTGTTTATACTCTTTATTATGAAAATGTTACAACGGGCGGGTTTATTGTCATATGACAATCTCTTATAACCAACATCTACTATTACGTGTTATATGTATGTGAGCGTGTAACATGTCTGTAAGTGTGTGTTTTGTTATTGCATTACATCGACAGAATTGAAAATGCAATTCCGTTAATTAGATCTCAACGGAAAATGGTGACCCAGCCGGGAATCGAACCCGGGACCTTACAATGTAAGATCAGGCGACGTAACCACTATGCCACTCATGCGTGGTATGAGTGTAGAGATTAAAAATCAGTCAACTCAGTGTTCAGCAGCTGTCCGTATTGTGAAATCGGACTATCGCGTTTATTTGACATTATAAATAGGGAAAAAAACGAATTTACTGCGTGAAGATTGTAGACACGATGTTTCAGCGATGTTACAACCGCCGATGTGCAGGATAGACTGTCGCCAACATCGCCGAAACGTCGGATGCTACAAACTTCACGCGGTAAATTCCTGTTTATCCTATTTATATCTTTCCGTATCTTATTATTTAATACATATATAAATATATATTAATTTTTATCATGTTTTAAAATAAAATAATATTTACAATTTTCATGACATTTTCTTACGAATTTTTATTAGGTAATTAAGATATTTCTGTTACATTAAGTATGATTTTGATTATTTATATAAATATAATATTATAGATTTCTTAGGATAACTAAAATAAATTGTCTACCTTGGAACAGGCGGCAGCCTAGTTAGGTTAAGACTTTTGTATATTTAATGTACCCATAATTTTAACTCAATAAATAATTTGAATTTGAATTTGAATTTTATGTCTAATATGTAAATTAAATGGCAACCTACATATTCTTCTCAATAAGATCAAGGCAGATAGGAATTAAATAATCAATTGTACTCGTGATTATCAGTGTTCCGTAGACAGATCAAATCACATTTCAATATTTTTGATTATAAGTTTTGAACGCTTTCCCGTTTCGTTATATATCTAAAAATCAATAACAATTAAAAAGTATTAGATAATATAATTTAAGAGAGAGTTCATCGTTTTATCTCCTAATATATTATCAATTTTAAAACAGTAAGGTGGGCGTAACATGTTAACTCTCGATAAAGCCGTTTCGATAACGACATTTAAATAAATTAAAAAACCGTGCCATGACACAAGGGCGGATGGATTTAATCTAATTCTAGGAAGTCTAGAAATGTAGTACGCTGTAAGATAAGCATTCATTTATAAAAATAAAACGGTTGTCACCCCAAGACTTTCCCGGCAAGCAGCCAAGGACTGATTTCATCTGAACATTAATTGCATATATAAAAACGATGAACGCATTCTCTCGGCCGGCGGACTAACCCGGTTAGGTTCCGTTGGAACCGCCTCGGGCGGCGCGGTTCGTTTCTCGGCTAAGGACGGGGTTGGGCTAAGCGCCAATAGATAGCGGTAATATTTTATTAAAATATATGGCGAAATTTAAATATTATTAGTGTTGCTCGTATATGAGATATCCAAACTAAAATTTCACAATCTGTGTACCAAGTCTCTAAGTCCAATATTGAAATATGACTAGTGCGACCCCTGGTGGACCGATTTCAACCACAACCTTTTCAACTCTTGCCATGACCAAATGATGCCTGCATGCCGAATTTCAGCTCAACCAGATCAGTGTTGATCGTAAGGGCGATATCGTGAAGGAATACAGAGACAGAGACATACAGACTTCCATCTGGAAATGGTTAAATCGTCTAAGGGGGGCTCAAAATAAATATTTCCATCTATATTTCGAATTTTGTTGGCGCGGTCACAATACCTTTCCTTCTCGCCGGTTGGTAGGCCGAAAAAGAAAAATGTGATTATTTCACTTAGAGTAAAAAATACACACCAAAGATTAGGCATAATCAGTCGCGCACAATCATATGATCCTCACTCAATGTCGCACGTCACACTGGCACATCACGGCAATCGACTAAATCCACAAAAGTTTAGTTTTAAATCGACCAATTAGGCGCAAAACTCCCGAGTTTGACAGTTGAAACAAGACGACCGTTCGAAATTTGAATTTTAAACGGCGCGGAAAAGAGACGCGTGCGTCGCGCAGCGCCGACGCGCGGGAAAACAAAACAGCGACGCCACTCGTGAGGGGGCGTCGCGCATCGCTACAGTGCGGCGTTGCCAACCGGTCTGATTTTTCGACAAAAAAAAAATGTTATTGCGCACAACCAAAAAATAATTATTAAACAAAAAAAAGCGAAACGACCCGTGACTATGATAGAGATAACAGCAACCTATGACAATATGATCGAATTGACTTCAATAGCCACCCTGAAATTCGTGGCTTATAGGGAAAAACAATCAATATCAACATTTTTTTTTGTAATTTAAATTTTACAATTTACAAACTTAAAAAACACATTTTAGCAAAGGGTTTGAGTGAGTTTTTTGTCTGTCAACTAATTATTGTTGAGTTTCTAAAAAAACAGCATACCTACTTGAATTATACCTCAGAAAAAAAAGCGAAAACGTGGAACAGTCATTGGCCTTGATAAGTATTTCCCATCACATTTCCATATCTCTGAACTTAATGGGAAAGAATGATCAAGGTCCACCGTCACCGCGAGGACCTTGATCTTTCTTTCATAAATCGATTTTTGCTTCGAATCATTAGGGAACAAGCCTCAAGATGGCATTTCTATCTCATTTTCATAAAAAAATGGACATTGATCGTTATTCCCTGTAACCCTTCAATGGCATTAAAGGTTGCTTGCTTCTTGTATTGTATTGCTTCTTGATCCAATGCTAAAGGCTCAAAAGAATGTTTTTATCAGACTGATTAACAAGAACCCTCATTTACTAAGTATTATCATGTAAACATAATATTGTGCGTTGTCGACTATAGTGGATCCAGCAAGCGCCAACAAGACACAAGAGAGCGCAACAGACAGACAATGCCAACTGAGCACGACTTACGACATTACATAATATTTCTAAAACAAAAATAATCAATATACATACTTCTGACATATTGGTGATACGGTGCCTTCATAGTAAAACGAGAGTGGAATGGTGAAGAGATGGCTAAAATCATATTACAAGACTTCAAGACTTCGAAGTATACCAGGCCTATTCTAGACATTTTCGATTAATTAATTTCTTCTTTAACGTTTTGATTTTTTATCACTATTAATTTTATTTAGTTTTACTTGTAATTTAAGTTTACGAATAATTTAAGTACCACCCCTACACAGACAAGATATAACTAGTTGTGATAGTTTTAAGTTTGGATAATTAAATGAAATTTGATGGTAGGTATTTTTGTAACGCTTTGTGAAAGAGCAGTTCTTCTACCAAGCAGAGGTATTTTTCCTTGTTCTACACTTCTTATGAATGGACGCCGATGGTTGTTAATGAGGCACTTAAAGCTCATCGACAGTGTACCAAACAGCATAGTTAATAATACCAAGCAAAATCCAAGCTCCATAAAATAGGCGAATAGCAGATCAGACCTGTAGCAAAATGAACCACCAGATCGAGTATATTAAAGACTCTTAGACAGTGCGTTGTAGATCATTTCCAGGATGGACTTATCCAAGCATCTCTTAGTAAATCATTTTTTTTCCTTTATTTTGATGGTAGGTATTTTTGTAACGCTTTGTGAAAGAGCAGTTCTTCTACCAAGCAGAGGTATTTTTCCTTGTTCTACACTTCTTATGAATGGACGCCGATGGTTGTTAATGAGGCACTTATAGCTCATCGACAGTGTACCAAACAGCATAGTTAATAATACCAAGCAAAATCCAAGCTCCATAAAATCGGCGAATAGCAGATCAGACCTGTAGCAAAATGAACCACCAGATCGAGTATATTAAAGACTCTTAGACAGTGCGTTGTAGATCATTTCCAGGATGGACTTATCCAAGCATCTCTTAGTAAATCATTTTTTTTTCCTTTATACCCCTCACGGTTACGGCCCATCTTAATTTCTAACGAGAATCATCTTACAGGCGGCCGACTTTTGTAACGTAACGTGGCAGTATTCAGACGGTCACCCATCGAAGTACTGACCACGTCCGACGCTGTTTACCCTGGGTGATCTGAAGGGAACTAGTGTTTCAACGCGGTTACGGGCGTAAAGTGTAACCGTATATGGTTGGCAGAGCTGTTTTCGAAAAAAATCGTGTAACGTCGTTATTAAAAACGGAAGTCGAGCGGCCGGTTTAGCTAGGCCAGATTAAAAAACTGGCATTTTTATTATTTCATTTTTAGCACGGAAATGAGAGCGCAATTTACACAGCAATGAAGGCAGATGGAGCGGATGTGGTATATGCTAGCTGCGGCATAAGTAGCGTGTTAAATAATAGGATCTAAAAGAGATATCGGAATTAGTGTTTCCCGCCAAAACCCACGAGCGTGCTGAAATGTAAATTGCAATAATTTAATTTAATTTGTATCTCACAATAATCTACAGTAAAATGGACAACATATACAATTAAAATGTCATAGACAAAAGTCCAATAGCAAAAAACTCCAAAAAACTGATATGCCAGAAAATGTTGCCAGGGATCCTATTTTAGTGCCCCCTAACTAGACTATGGCCTGTTCTAAGGCGGACATTAAATGAAACTTGTGTATAAATAGTTATTATTTAAGTTATTACAATTGCTAAAAAATAGAGTAAGATACAATAACAAAATATCATAATACCAAAATAAATAAATTGGTTTAAAAAACGTAAACGAGCTTTAAATGAGTGCATGAGATGATGCGTAATGATGAAAGAAAGAGCCGCATTCCCAAAACACTATGATAAAACCTATAATTTCATAAAAATATAAATAATATAAAGTTGATGTTTTTATACATTTTAATTTAATTACCATTACATACATACATACTTACCATTCCATACATACCATTCAGGTATTTATACTCAGTGCTTTATCTATATTAATTCTCTCTTACTTTATCAACCAAGACTTTAAAGATTTTTTTTATATTGTAATTGTGTAATTTGTAACCTTGATTGATTCAGGGAGATTATTATAAATCCTGGGAGCGATGGATGAGTAGTGGCGCTGTTGGTACGTGGTGCCAGGATATTTGCTGAGTGTGCTGCTCTCGTATTATATCACTTCTATCTATCCCTAGGTGTTTGGGATGTAAACAGGAACAAATAAATATATTAAAAAGGATAAAACACGACTGCCGTTACAGAAACTGTACTATTATATCCGGAATGTACTCAATCAGACCTTTTATTCGACATAAACACGATATATTTATGTTAATTAATTGACATTTGGATATTTAGACAACTACTTACTGGATTCTTGGACAGTTAAGGTACCCTTAGACACTCGGGATGACAACGGTTCTAACAATATCACATACTTCTAAATCGGTTCCAGCGTTTAGAAGTTATGGTGGAATAAAGAAGCGGAAAACATACGTGAATAGACCCTGAACACATTACACTACTTTTATTAGGTCGACCTGTATGTAACTATGCAATGGAATCTAAGGTAACTAATTTAACCATCTTCCAAGGATCGTAGCGTCATGAAAATTGGCAGCTGTATATAGTTCTGATGGCAATACAATAATATGGTACTGTCGAACTGATCTGATGATGGAGTCGAAAGATATGAACTGGAACTTCATGATGGAACGTCGTGTCATAGCTGTGTTTGGACTTGTTAGAAAAGTCTTGGAATGAACTTTGACCACGATTAGGTTTCAAGGTCTGATGATGAAGCCGGAAGATAGGCACTGGCATTCCATGATGGAATATCGTATCATAGCCGTGTGTATGTGAATATCGTATCATAGCCCAAAATTTATTATTATTATTGTTGAGCAGTCGTGTAAAAAGTCGCAGTGTGTGTCGTGTTACTTCGCATGCTACATGTCGTAGCGTCGTGCTACAGATAGAGGCGATAAACTGAAACATTTCAAAACTACGAACACTATCTTCTACAGAATCTTAAAACAACGATATCATTGGAAGCATATATAGAAATAACAACCTACGATTCCCGTTCCGATTTCATAATAATGCAATCGTATAATTTTACATAAAATCGCGATGTCAAGGCTCATTGGAAAATAATAGCTACAGCTATGCATTTCAAAAGAGAAGCTATGAAAAAATGATGTCTCAATCGGTAGTCCATTTATGTATCAATATTATTATACAATAACGATATTGGATTTTTATAGTTTCACCTTGTATAATAATATCCACATATAGTCGTAACTTGCGTGAATGGATGTTCGCGAAATCGTGCATGAAATAAAAGCAGTATAAATCATGCATTCTGTGGTGTGGAAAAGAAACGTGGAACTATCAATAAATAAATCGATGCTATTCTTTAGCTCATTTCGCCAACACGCGAGGCGTTTATTAATTTAATAATTATGCAGTGTTGGTTAAGAAATACTTATCACCATTGCATTACTCGTTTTTATCTGTATGACTGTTTTCATCTTTATATCCTAACGGCCTAACGGTCAATGAATGTCGTGTTACAGATTAGCTGAACTTACTTTATGATTTAATGGAAGTAATACAATGAATACAAAATAAATATTAACTTCACTAATTTATTAAGATAATAACACAAAAAGAAATATAAAAGTAAAAAAAATAAGTATATCAATCGCGTGTCAGCATGACAGTTACGAAACCCGTGAACATTTTGTATGGGAAAATGTTTTTTCTTTTATTTAATTTTTTCGTTAATTTTTCAATGTTTTTAATAGTTATTCTGCTATTCGGGACGGAGACAAATATAACAAATCAAAAACCTTGAAAATCGGTCTAGCCGTTCTAGAGTGATAAGTGTTCGAACAATCCCGACTTTGTTTTATATAAAGTTGTAATAGGTGAAGATTCTAATGAAATACGTGTCATGTTTGGCGTGATTCTATAATGCTCTATATCCCTTGTCATTGAGTGTCTAAACCTGTTTTGTCAGTTAGCCCCAGTTGAAATTGAAGCAAAGGCTTTTCTGTAGTCAATGCGTATTATATTTACATATAAAGACATTTTTCTGAGCTATATACTCTTATCAACTAAATGCACTTAATGCTCTCTCGTATGGCAGAAAGTATCCAGGTATAGGTATTTTCGACCAAGGATTTTAAAATACAATATAATTAATTGAAATAAGAAGCATCTTATAATGAATCAATTAAGAATGAGAATAAATCAACTTTAGGAAAATTCATAGCAGAGCAAAAACTGTTGGAATTTTCGTAGATAACGTTATAAATATTGCACGTGTCAGATTAATTTGGTATTCCTGCAATATGCATGTATTGCATATACCTATATTAAAGAAATATATGCACTATATAGTAATTATTTAATAAAGATTTAAATATCCCGACTTATTCTCTTTCTTAACTAATGTTTTCAAAGAAAGAAATAAAAAGAAAAACACCTCATTAATGGTGGCTTATATTAGATTTTGGCTATTTTTTATGTATATTATTAAAGTAGTGGATGTTCTCTATGTAAAAATATTGAAGCCTGCGCTAGAGACCTTCGATTTTCTTCACATTCTAGGGTATAAGCTGCTTAGCGTAAGAGACAACATAATATTGAGTAATTAATAGGCTTGAAAAACGGTTACCGTATGAGCTATACGAATCGGAAGATGTAAATAGGCGTCAATGATTGCTTTACTGACCTAACACCACGGCCATGTTGCAGTTTGGCCACTAAGACCCAGTTGTATAAGGTCGGTCAAACGCACGGGTCAACACCCATTCGGCGGCCTCCACGCAGAAGTGCGAGCTAGAGTCGGAACTCCCCTAGAAGTCAACATTCGGTGCTCCTCAGCGGTTTGCGCACCGTGCGGCGTCAGCCAATCGATTGTGCATTCTTACTAACAGCCGGGGGAGTCTGGAAACAGTAATGTTTCCTATAGAGCGAGTGTAATTGTTTACCTTACGGCAACTGCTCTTGAAACGACCGTTTGGCTACCCGATCCCCGTGAAGCGCCGGGCAAAGGATGCCGTGGTCCGCGATAGGTTCGGTAAACACCGGATTTTTTAGAGGAGCAAAAACCATCACAGAAGAGGAAATGAAAAACGCATTCAACGTATTTATTGATTTCCTGTCCACGAGAGTTCTACAAGAGAGGCATTAAATTTCAAACGTGTCTTATTGGATTCCGTAAAGGCGGAAAGCGCAACACACATAAAACAACTCACTGGCATGTGCCGTGGCGCCACAAGATCGCCATTAAAAGCCCACTAACTCTCTTTCATCATATTCAAATCGAGGAGTCGATTAACATCTGGACCTTTGCTAAGCCGGCGCAGCAGAGCAGGGCGAACGCACCCAAGCGGGGGTTATGCTATGATGATTTCACGGACCTTGCCTCCGCTGATCACCCAGCCTGAGTGGACGAAGTGTGCCAGAGCAGTAGCGCCGCTCTACAAACTCGGATCTTATCGCCCGGTAGAAAGTCGATGATTGTATGCTTCAAATAACCACCTCTAGCTGGCTATACGGATCGCTGAACCGATAAAGGCGAAGCGTCAATCAGGCGTACTGAGGTCAAACGAAAAAATGCGTTGTACAGGGTTATTACGGAGGGGTACCACTATCGCACAATCAAAATAATAAGTTAATAGTAAAAACACTTGTTTAAAAACAAGCTTCTAATAAAATGCTCTGTACCGAGCCAACCCTGGGCGCAGCAGCCATGTTATAGTGGAACTTAGAACGGGCTATCAGAATTGAATGATATACAGAATTTCGTGTTTGTGCCGCTAACGACATGGCACCGATCTCTGATAGTTTGGAATCATTAAAAGAACTCCTTGATAATGTTAACGAAGTAAGTAAAGATATAGGCCTGAGCATAAATGTTGCAAAAACCAAGTACTTACTGATTTCTAAGAAATCGCAACAACATAACTCCAAGTATGGACAGAATTGGTGGAAGATTTTAGTAAGTTTAAGTATTTGGGAAGTTGGATGAATGAGAACGGGGACCATGCTTAAGAAATAAACGTCCGCATTGAAATGGCTCGCTCAACTTTTTTCAAAATAAGCAAAGTCTCCACCTAAGGTTACGTATAAACTGATGCACATTTTCTCTGTTCTACTATATAGCGTAGAAGCATGGACTCTCACTCAAACACAACGAAAATATTTATTTATTTATTCGTTACATAAACATTCAAACGTTACATAACAAAAGAAATATAATGTACCATTCAGAAAATACTGCTATTTGCTTCTAAATTTAGGCATACATCTGTCTGTGCCCAGGCCAAATTGTGCATAAATTATATGTTAAAGTGCATAAAATGATTCCTAATGTGCAAAGTAGAGGCTTTCGAAATCTCATGGCGATACAGAGTCACTAATATCGAAATACTACTAAACAGTTGAATGGAATTAGAATAATTCAATTTGTCGCTTTATTTTAATTTAAAAGTCAATATTTCATATTCGTGTAATATTAGTTGAACTGTGATATGAAATATGAAATAAATAGATAATTAAAAAGCTAATAATTAGGTTTAGACAATAGAAAAACAGTGGGTAATTTTCGAAGGGTCTGCCTACGTTGTTACTGTAGCATGGCATATACTAGCCAGAATCCATAAGAAAATCGTGCAACCAAAATGGCATCGGGCGTTCCATATATGTACATGAAAACGCGTGAAAAGCGACGGGGGGTTAAACCAAGTGTCATTCGACGTATACATGGAGGTGTTGGTGTTGAAAGAAAACCTTGTACTGAATCGCAGCGCTTCGTCGTCGCCCCGACGCACAGTGTTCCCACTAGAACGACAGATGGACATTTCGCAAATTTTTGATTATTTTTTACACAATAATAATTGTGGATACGTTGACCGAAGAATATTCTCAAGGATACTTTGCTGAGGGTAAATTAGTAATTATAGTGCTGAGGGTAATTAGTAAGTATATTTCTTTTGTAGTGCAGTCCATTTTTCTTAGCCGTGCTTTACAGATTGACCACAAGTTTTCGATTGGGTTTAAATCTGGAGAGTTTCCAGGCCAATCCAAACACATAATGCTGTTATCGGTAAAGAATTTCTTTACCAACTTGGAAGCATGGCAAGGAGCCAAGTCTTGTTGAAATATTTTAGTCTCTGTTGGAATTTTTTTTAGCTCATGTATCATTCTGTCCGTCAAAACTTCTATGTATTTTGCACTATTCATCATTCCTGTTACCGGAACTAATGCACCAGTGCCATAGAATGAAAAGCAACCCCAAAACATTTTCTTAACGGGATGTTTCACCGATTGTTGGATATGGGCTGGAGAAAGTGGTTCTCCGTCTGCCCTGCGAACGAATTGGTAACGCATACCCTGGACAAAAAAGTGACTCTCGTCAGAAAATAAAACGTTTTTCCAATCCTCAGAAGTCCAGAGCTTATATTTTTGTGCCCATGTCATCCTTTTTTTCTTCATGGTTTTTGTAAGAAGCTGTTTTTTTAAGGGTCTCCTAGCTTTTCGCCCACTTTCCAAGAGTCTTCGACGTACCGTAGATGCGTGCACGATCGTCCCAGAAGCTGCAAGCTCCTTTTGTAAGTCGTCACTAGTCTTGTGTGGGTTAATTTTACTGTTGCGAATCAAAATGGTGTCATCTTTCATTGTAGTTTTCCTTTTGCGGCCACATTTTCCGATTCGTTGTGGCAAAATTGAACCAGATTCCCTGTGATTCCGTATGATGGCGTTAGTTGATCCCAGTGATATGCCACATTCCTCAGATATTCGTCTTTGACTTAGCGATGTGTGCGCATCTAGAGCAATCACCTTGCTACGGATTTCCAACGAGATATCCATCGTCTTCGTAGGGATGAATTACATCCGAATATCTTCAAAAATCTTCAAAAAGTCCCCGACATACACAATGTGAGGAAAAAACACTAAAATCCACGCACAACAACAATATGACAAGCTCTTAGGGTCACATTAGAGGTTAGAATGACATTTCACAGTACAGAACAGTGTTGCCACATCAAAAAAACAGATTTTACTTGCCAGTATGAAATATTTTGAAGTGTTCAGATTAATTTGCACAAGGGTGTATGTCTATATTATGGAACGTGTATTTACATAAAATTTTATTTACTTATTATGACTCCTTTCTTCCCAGTTCCCACCTGTCCCTATGAGTGTTAGTTAATTCTTCAAAAAAAATATATTGTTGTGTTTAAATTATGAATGTTTAAGTGGAAACATGTAATTAGCTTTATTTTTTTTTAACTTAATAATTCTGTAACAAATTTATTGTAACAGCTGTATGTTTCCTTAAAAATAATAAAAATAAAAAAATAAAAATAAAAATAATGTATTCGGCGTTTATATTTGAGTGTCAGAAAGCGCGGCCATACATTGCCATGACAACCTAGGTCGGTCTTATTATGTGTAAGGTTGGCTAAAGTTTACAAAAGCTACTTATAATCTATTAGGTCTAAAATATTGGATAAAAATTATTAGATCAAACTGCCATAAAAGGCGATAAAATAAAAAATAAACATTTAAGGACATGCTGATAAGCCAAACCATTTTATAGTTTAGCTGAGCTTGAGGAATATTGCTTTAATATTGGTTATTTTATTCAGAGTTTATATTTTTGACTTTTTTTGGGATATTTTAGGTTTACTATAAATCTGTAACTGACTGTGATTGGAGGGGGTGTCTCGTGAAACCTCCCAACAGAGTTAAAGTAACGTTGTATGTTTTCCTAAGAAATAAATAAATAAAACAAGTAATCCCTCATGCGTCGAACATAGAGAAGAAGATTTCTTAGAACTTTAAGCAGTGGTTAGGTCAGCCGATCTTACACTGTAAGGTTGCGGATTCGATTCCCGGCTGGGCCACTATTTTCCGTTGAGATCAAATTAACGGAATTGCGTTTAAATTATGTCGATCGAATGCATTAACGAGAGAAACACACACACGTTGTTACACGCACATATACATACAAATATAAACACTTCATACTAGGGTTGGTTGTAAGAGATTGTCGTATGGTAATAAACGCAACCATTGTGAAATTTCGCAATAACGAGTACAACAATTTCTAATTATTTTGTCCATTTGTTAGATCAATTGTCTACCCTACCAAAGCGATTTTAATGAAAAAGGAAATCCCTCTGTATTTCTAACTAGAACCACTGTGCGGCGCCCCCGACTCATTATCGACTTGCATTTTCATAATCCGCGCGGCTCATGTCGACGCTTCTGGCGCACTTATGCTGACGAAACGGCGCGGGCGCTGATATAATAGCGACACTCTTGGGTAAGTAAGTATTTTACTGAAATCATAAAAAAGAACAAAAGAAACCATCGAGCGTATCGCCGAGCAAATATATCGGTTGGCGAGCACGCGAAACCGTACAACGCACCCGAACGCCTCCGAGTCGTTAGCTGACTCGCCAACTGCCAAGACCTTCGTTATTATGACGTCACGGCGAAGCCTGGACCATGAATGAAGACTCAATCAGCAAGTTCGAGTACTTCGAAGCGTTGCCGCTGAGAAAATATCGGTTGTGTCACTCTAAGACTTCCCCGATAAGTAATCAGGGACTTATTTCATCTCAATATTCATTTCATAAATCAAGTCGATGAGCAGTTAGCAAAAAACCCTGAAGGTTTGAATTTCGCATGCGCGTCATCTCATACAATTAAAAAATCAAATTGCAAACGCGGGTCGCTGTGAGCCTTAGAATGCTAATTTCGAACATTCCACGCATCGTAAGCGTGGCCGTTTTTAACTGCTGGAATGCCAATACCACCTATCGACGGTTTTCTGTTGTGACAATTCGCGGGCAGTCGATCTCCGTATTTATGCAATTATGCAATTGTATGCGGTAAAAGTTGCCTGTTGTTGAATAAGCCACCGTTAGAAATTAGTATGCGTGCACTAACACCCCCTACAAACAAATTCTCGGGGGTTGAAAACATGCCGTCGTGAGTTTCATTCCCGTGGCTGGCTTTCGAAGGGTTAAGGGCCCTGCTATTTAATATATGGTGGTATTTAAATATTATTTGTGTCGCTTTTATATGAGATGTTCCAACCGAAATTTGACAAAGTAATTTCGGCCCAACAAGGCACATGTGTACCGAATTTCAAGTCTCTAACTTCAATATTTCGAGATTGAAGTATGACTAGCGCGCCCTCTGGTGGACCGATTTCAACCACATGTTTTTGAACTCTTGCCATGACCAAATGATGTCTGCATACCCAATTTCAGCACGATCGAATGAAGCGTTTGGATGTTATCGTGGAGGAACACACACACACACACAGACTGATTTCAGTCTGGAAATGGTCCTAATCGTCTCGGTGGAGGGGGAGGGGAAGGGGAAGGAGGGGGGGGGGGGGGGGTCAAAATGTATATATCATTATTTTTTTTAAAAATAGTCGTAAAATATATAAATTACATATGACAATTACCTACTAAGGCTAATGCCTTTTAAATGGGTAACTAACAATAAGCAAAAAGTTTTGCGCACACATCCATATACATCGTTAGCCTATTAATTTTTGACCTATCTCCTTGCATAGATATTGGGCCCGATTGCGTTTCTTCGTGAACTAAAACTAAAATTAGTCCAAGCGAACGACACAAAGCAATACGTTAGAGCGGAATATGAAACGAACGATCGTCGATAAATACTACCTGCCGAACTTATACCATAGTATATACTTTTACTATGCTTATACTCGTCCGAATAAATTCGAGCATATTTCGTGCGGTGTAAGATTTGACCTTGGCGCCCGCCAAGGTCAAATTATTATTAAACTGCCCAGTTTTAATGCGAAAAAGTGACAACCGGTCATCTCACACTCCGCTCTAGCATATTGCCCTGTCTCGTTCACACGGACTAATTTCCGATTTTAGTTCACCAAGAATCGCAATCGAGCCCATTATTTACCTAATTCTAATAAGTACAATCTGATATTAACCCTTGGAGTAAATGGGTATTTTCATGGATGCATCTGTCTCTTTTGCAGGATTTTCGGCGACATCGACTTAAAGTACTATAACTACGAAACTACTACACCAATCATAAAAAGAACAACTGCACAATGATTGCATTGAAATTTCGAATATAGAATATTGAAATATCATTTTGTAAAACAATTAGATAATTATGAATAAATATGAGAACGTCAAAGAAGTGAAAAAAACGCGCGACCTGATTTGGTCGACTCGTACTCAACGGATAATTGTTTCGCGACCAGATTTGGTTGACTCAACGGGTTAAGTAAACGATTATTTTGAAAAAAAAACATCCAGGTATTTCTAGTTTAAGAGTCCGCTACAGCGTCGGTGCGGCTATCAACAACAGGCAGGGGAACATACCTCTCTGCTAAGCCTTATATTATATTTTTCATGGTTGAAGAATAAGAGCCGATCGAGGATTGTTTTGTTGACATCAAAATTGGAGCAAATCATTAAAATAATTTTAAGAAATGTAAATTTTTGCCATATTCGTATCTGATACAGTCGAATATAAAGAAGTTATAAACTTGTGGGTTTAAACCATTCATTTAAAAACTCTTAATTTATATATATATATATATATATATATATATATATATATATATATATATATATATATATATATATATATATATATATATATATATATATATATATATATATATATATATATATATATATATATATATATATATATATATATATATATATATATATATATATATATATATATATATATATATATATATATAAAATACAATTATAATAGTCAATTTCGAGTATTTTGGTTTTCCTGCGACTAGAAGAGAGAGAGAACGATAAAATGGAATAATTTGCAAATCCACTGTACTTCGGTGTGCTCCCATGTATGTATATAAAATAGTTTGAAATTAACATGGTTTTAAAGCAACTTAAATTGGTTTGAATGTAACATAGATATAAATTAACATAATTTACAACTTAATGGATATAGATTTTTTCATTTTGATTTTTTTTGTGCTCGATGCGCACTCTCAAAACAGCACACGTTGTTTTGGAAATAAAATAAAAACTCTGCAATGAGATCCAGAGAAAGCAACTGGTAAACAGCAGAAGTAACTTTCAACTACCCAAAATTAACTCAACTGTAAAATTTAAACATTCGAGTAATCAACGCCGTGCACAGTCGCGTCTAAAGAAGAAAAGAAAGCTAATGACGAAACGAGCGAGATTGTTGAATATTTTTGGTTTATTACCGAAATACCGTTTCGAAACAGCGGCACTTTATGTATTGAGAGGGAATCAGTGCATTACTTTTATGTCAAATGTAAAGTATTTTTAATGTTTCCTTGTGTTCGACTGCTTCACTGAGTGTTTTATTGCTCGGAGTCGTGACTTCGATAACTATTTATTGAACTGCTATTTTTGGAGACGTGGTGGATGTAGATGTAAGTACTGAAGGTATAGGTTTGTATCATTGATTATATATGGTATTGGATTGCTCAACTCCATAGTACATTTTAGCCGCCCTTCTCTGACGGCGAAATGCAGGTAGCGCTGATATCACAGACGGCGAAACTAATAGCAAATTAATTTAGTTTATAATGATTTTTTTAATAAAGGACCAATTGATTAAAAAAACAATAATTTAACCATTGATAACATTAAAATATTAGCGTCAGCTATCGAATATTTTATATAGACTGATTACATCATTTATATATAAGTCATCTATTAGTCTATATGAACTTTAAAGTGCGTAATTATCACGTATTGAAACCTGTATACCAAATTAAAAATTGACATCTTTATGTAAATAATATTAAAATAATAAAACCTATGATTTTAAAATTCGTTTGTTACTATATTATTATTTTAATTCGAGAGACAATACCGTATAGGCGTGTTTAGGGCGTCATCTAAATTGCACCGCCATACTGTTATACCGAGAACAATAAACATAAGATAATAATAATCTATTTTGGAAATATTAGTGCCGCCATGTCCACGTAGCGTTTCGTAGTATAATTCTAGCTGCCAAATCGTAGTACTGCTTTGAGCAATCTAATACGCTTTATATGCTAATTGCCTATCAATGCCAATGCTATCAATTTTATTACCTATCAATGCTAATTGATAGGCTATTTTAATATTAACCAACGCTAAATAAATATTTGGTATAATTGCCGCATCAGTATCCGACCGCGCCGTAGATATAATAATATAGTTATACTCCGATATACTGACCTGAAAAAAAATAGTCTAGCGATTCAGAAATCCCTCGGACGGTGATTTTTGAATCGTAGAGAGAGAGTACCGTATGGGAGGTATCGTATGAGGAATATCGTATCGCTTTTAATTAGAAATTCGAACGTGGAATTCTTCAGTGATAGAGCTATTACGTAAGTTCCCTCTATCGATTCAAAACATTACGTTACATTTTTCTCTATCAAGGCGAAAATCGCCCCCAGGTGGGGGGTGATTTTTGAATTTATCAGTCTCTATCAATTTTGCATTGAACGTTCGAATCTACAAAAAAAGTAAGGGAGGATGGCGTCATCTTGCAAACGACATTTCTTCTATCGATTCAAAAATCGAGCCCGTGAGATGTTTTTAGGATTTGGCCTGAAGCTGTCTTGCCATGTCCTGGTTTACTATTTCTATGATCGACTATTTATCAGGATGGAACGATGTTGAAATAATGGCGCCAGAGATCGAAAATTCTCTCTCGAGATCGAAATCTCTTACATATTATTCTGCCGTTGGATGGAATCGGTTGGGAATGGCATTGCGATCGAGATCGATTGGAATATTCAAGAGAATGTTTAAAACCCAAAGATTTTTAGTTTTTTATTAGACAGATTACTTTTTACTTCGATTATTATTGTTTTTTCATTCATTTATACATTTTTATCGTGATTATTTGATTGTATAGATTTTGATTATTTTATTTTTATTTCATTAAAAAGTGACACAAATAATAAGGAGTGTCCTGAAAACCAGGTTAGACGATATCTTGAGGATATAAGAGGTGTCATCCTATTTTGCAGCGTTTGTAGTTTTGTTATATAGTCTTTGTCTATTTTTAGTTTCATTTGTTATTTTGCGTTTTTTTGCCTATTTTTGTATTGACAGCTGCAAATTAATAATGTATTAATACACTCAAGAGCAATGAATCAGGGCCACTAACAAAATCTTAATATCTCGAAACTAAGAATGCAAGCTTATTCAAATAAAAGTCTTTTATAGTCACTTTGATACTACAGTTCAATAAAATTATTTAAATTCCTTACTTGCTAGAAAGTAATGCTATCATAACAACTAAATGATTTTTTGAAAATCGAACTACGAATTCACCGCATTTGTTTTTGCTTTTGTTTCTGTTCCCTCACACAAAAAATATAACAAGCGCTTCTGGTATTCAGTATTCATCTATACTAATATTATAAAGAGGTAAAGTTTGTGAGTTTGTGAGGTTGTAGCGAGTAATCTCTGGATCTACTGAACCGATTTTGAAAATTATTTTACCAATAGAAAGCCACGTTATTTGTGAGTGTCATAGGCTATATATTCCTCCGAACAATGAAAATACTTTTTCGTGGTAGTCGGATTTGCTAAGTAAGTCGGAGAAAAAACAGTCTAATGAAAACGTTTCTTATAAACGCTGCCTTAACGATGAGAGATATATGATTGAATTCAAGAGAAAAGTTGTAGAGCTTGATAATGCCTACAAAAAAGTCAGCGACAGCATATTTTATATTCAAGTCACAAAAAGTAGTTTTGTTATATTAAAAAAATAATTTAAATCGTGAGGTCATGTTTAATCGTTAGGTCATATTATCAACAATTATGAATTCTTATCAAAATAAGTAAATTTACCGTCTCAAGTGTTTAAACAAAAAACTTTTTTGTTTACTGCTCATAATTTCCCTTTTACTGCATAAATGGTTAGAGGTATAGGACCGTATCGAGGTATAAGACCGACATAGATATGGAACCGCGACCGTATCTCGGGTTGGAACTCCTGAAAGACAATATATTTTGGTACCAAATAATAACATTACATCTAATATAGTATACAGAGAAGTTTTGAACAATTAAAATAAATATATTTTATTCATTCATTGAATCCTTTGAAACCCGGTAATATAGCCAAATTGGCATGCAAACACATACATACATATGCAGTAAAAATATAACCCTCCTTTTGGCAGTCAGGAAATAAATCATCATCATCATCATCAATATGATAATTATTGAATAAGCTAGCACTCTTAGTTTCGATTGTCCACGTATATGTTGGTGACCTGGATTCATTGCTCTTGAGTGTACTATTATTATTAAAACTACATAATTATGTAGCAATCTTCTTATTGTGTTTTATTATGAGGAAGCGATTGCTTTATTCTTGCGAGGATTCCTCGAGTGCTACTCAAGCGGGGACTTAAAAGTATACTTAGTGCTTCGGTGAGGAACCGATCGGGATGCGTTTATGGCTCATCGCGGTCATAAAAGAATCATTTTGCCGATGGTAAATGGCCGTTAAGACGCTGTGACTTTACAAGCGCTGCATGGAACAGAGTGCTGAGAACGAAATTTACGTTTCTGATATGTAAAAATAACACCATGAACTGCTGTAAACACCAATGGAAATCCATTCAAAAACAAAAATACTTTAGAAAACCTTACGTGTTCTCAAAGAGCGCTGTTTAGATGATACATTTTCCCTGTTTTTCTCTGATCTCTGGCATAATTACAACAATATAAGTGTGAGATTGTAACCATTGTTTTTCGATTAGTCTGGTTTTGCTACACAAAACATCTAAAATATCTAGATATTATGGTCCCTAAAAGATCGAGACTTCCTAGCCATTTGTAGAAATATAATAATTGGGTAAAAAAAACAGCTGTTTTGTATTCTTTGATTATAATGAATACTGTACGTAGTGGGGCCGACTGCGTTTCTTTGTGAACTAAAACTGAAATTAGTTCGAGCGAAGAGATAGAGCAATACGTTAAAGCGGAATATAAAACGAACGATCGTCGATAAAAACTACCTTCCGAACTTATACTCGTCTGAATAAATTTGAACACTTTTCGTGCGGTAATAGATTCAGATGCTTTATCGTTGGTGGGTAGTTTTAATGCGAAAAAAGTGACAACCGTTCATTTCACATTCCGCTCTTGCGTATTGCCCTGTCTCGTTCACACGGACTAATTTCCGATTTTAGATTACGAAGAAACGCAATCGAGCCCAGTATAAACGTTTATCTCCTTTTACTCTGTACATTCAACATTTCTGACTTTTTAACTGCGTATGTTCATTACAATTACAACTATAAAGGTTATGATTTTTGTTTGAAGCGAGGCGTTGTCGGGATTGTATGAATAATTGTGACTATTTATTGTGAAAGTTTAAAATGAGCGGGTTTATTATCATACAACAATCTCTTACAACCAACCCTATTATGAAGTGTGTGCATGTATATGTGCATGTAACATTTTATGTAAGTATATGTCTTGTAATATAACAGGTGATAAAGCTCGGCCGGGACTCGATGATGGCAGAGATAAAGCGAAGAAAACAATTGGGATGGCAGCCTTCGGGAAGCTGAGCTTCGTGCTGAAGTCCAGAATTCCCCAATCGCTCAAGGCAAAGGTGTATAAACAGTGTGTGTTACCGGCTATGACGTATGCTTGTGAGACATGGACACTGACTGCTGGGATGATCTACAAGCTTAAGGTGGTGCAGCGTAGCATGGAGAGAGTCATACTTGGCATATCGTTGCGCGATCGAGTCCGAAACGAGCTCATCAGACAGCGCTCGAAGGTGGTCGACGTGGGTCAAAGAGTGGCCAAGCTGAAGTGGGCTTGGGCCGGCCATGTGGCCCGACAACACGACGAACGGTGGAGCAAGCGCGTTTTGGAGTGGAGACCCCGGCTAGGCAGAAGAAGTGTGGGCAGACCACCGGCCCTAAGGTCAGATGACATCAAGGAGATAGCTGGACCAGTCTGGATGAGGGAAACGGACAACCGATCCGGGTGGAGAGTGATTGGAGAGGCGTATGCCCAACGGTGGGCGAATACGCGCTGATGAAGAAGAAGATGTCTTGTAATTGCATTCGATCGACATAATTCAAATGCAATTCCGTTAATTTCGATCACCACAGAAAATGGTGACCCAGTCGGGAATCGAACCCGGAGTCTTACAGTAGCCGCAATGAAGCTATTATGACAGTAGAGGATATAGGGAGTCTCTGTTGTTCGATCCTTGGGGAGCTAATGGCCCTAGTGTAGTAGTGGCCCTAGTAGGCCGAACTCACAGGTCAACACCGATCCGGCAGCCTCCAAGTATAAGTGCGAGCCGGGTAGGACTCTGTGCCTGATAGCCAGTTCCCCTGGGAATCGTAGTTTTGGCGCTTCTGGACTGTTTGCGCACTGTGCGACATTGGCCAATCGATTGTGCCCTCCGACAGATAGCCAGGGGAGTCTGGAAACGGCTTTGTTTTCTATAGAGCGGGGGCGGTTGTTTACCTTGCGACAGCCGCTCTTGAAACGACTATTCGGCTACCCGATACCGGGTGAAGAGCCGAGCAAAAGATGCCGTGGTCCGCGATAGATTTGGTAGCAACCGAATCACCGCTACGTAAGGGAGAGGACCGCGCAAGCGACGTCGAACCTATAACCAGTCAGGAGATCGGAGTAACCTGGTTGCAACTGGAAGTAAGTGCGCGAGTGTTGGGCCGCTGGGTGATTAACCTAGTTCTTACGAGTGGCGTAACTAAACGGTGGACTGTTTTCGTCTCGAGTCTTCTACGCTCACCTCACGAGAGATAGAACGATCAAATATCGTTAAAACCTTCTGAGGTGACAGGGTTTTCCCGTTGAAGTTGACAGCTCCAGTTGTTCTAACTTGGTATACTGGACGCAACTAAAACATATTACAGCGAAACGCTAGAGTCCGGCGCACGGGAGATGATTTAACCCCCCAGGTCATTCCACCCCGGGTTCCCCTACATTATTATAGGCGATTGGCACATTCGAGTACATTTGTCGTGAGAAGCGGCGCGTCGCCGGCGAAATGAAGACGTCGGAATTTCTACGGCGACACCTCGCCGCGGCGGCCGTAAAGAAAGCGCGATAAGGAGCATTCTCGGCCGCCCGGTGTGGTCTGCGACCCTCGCGCGATCAAAGGCTGCAGCTCCATTAGCGGCGGCTGCTTCGTTATCGCCCCGGCTGCAGCTTCGCCGGAACCGTTACCGCTTTATTGATGGCCATAAATCTACTGGACGCATCGTGTGCGTCGACGCCGCGCTACGACGCACCGCAATCGCGCCTCTGACAAAATATTTATAACTGGGAAAATAAACAGTATTCGGGTAATACTTGCCAAGACTTGGAATTGTTTGATTAGCATCAATAATAGAATAGATTTATAATCATATTATGATATAAACGAATTTATCGCGTGAAATTTGTAGCACCCGACGTTTCGGTGACGTTGCAGCCGCCGTTGTCTAGGGTAGACTGGACAACGGCGACTGGCTAACTTCAATAGAGACGACGGTTACAAACTCTCTTCTAAGTGGAATCCTCTTCTTAAAATGTTCCCGCCGCCGAACGCAAGGACGTAAGACAGGATACAGTGAGTGTTGTGTGCAAGACGGATTTTCGAAATTCACGCGCTCCGAGCCCAGCCCCCACCACCGTTATAACGGTATGCGGCCTACCCGCAAAACAACAGATTGACAGCTCTTTCAGTCTACCATGGACAACGGCGGCTGCAACGTCACCGAAACGTCGGGTACTACAAATTTCACGCGGTAAATTCGTTTATATCCTATCTATAATGTCAAACAACCGCGATAGTCTTCGATTTTATAGAATAGATTTAATTACTTTTACAAACTGCGAAAAAAGGCCTAAAAGTATTCACGTTTCAGTTTATATTAGTGAGCACGTTCCAGTGGGTGATTCAGTACATAAAACAAAGAAAATAAAAAAATATATATTTATTTTTCAGGATGTTTTTTATCTCGAGAGTGGTATGTATGTAGGAAAACCAGCTCCTAACTGCTCGATCGCCTCTTAGTCCTTTACCGTATATACTGCATATATTTCAGCTGTCGCCTTGGCACTATTGCCTTGTTAAAATTCGCAAATCATTACTTTACGAATATGCACTTTTCACTCTCCATTTTAGGAGTTAGGGACAACAGTTTAATGAAACGTGCCCGCACAAAACAATTTTCAGAAGAATAACCGAACTCTTATCTATTTAGTGAAAGCAAAAACAAGTCTGTCATAGTGGGTATATATACGGACAATAGATTCTACGTAGCAGCATCGGAAGTCATTTATGACTCAACCTATTAAGATTGTCCAGTAGCTGCGGTCAGTTATGCATCCAGGCGACTGAGGCAGCATCTAACATTTCATCTTCCCACTTCGCAGACATATCAATCTTTCCACAATCCTATCTCACGTACATGCCGGTTATACAACACTAGATCCGATAACATTGATTTCTTTAACCTGGGACCATTAGCACTTAGTCCATTATAAATAGCGTATTATGAAACAAATTGATAATTTACCGTATGTTTTTATTATTTTATTCCATATAATTGGCGAAATTACATATATACTATTATATAAATTACATATATATGTAATATAATTGGCGAAATTATCATTACACAATGATATCTTACAGTCGGGATTTTCAAAATTCCCGCGCTCCAAGCCCGGCCCCCCACCACCGTTATAACCTACGCAGTGGCGGCAGCGGTTTGCGGCCTACCCGCAAAACAACGGACTGACAGCTCTTCAGTCTACCCTAGACAACGGCGGCTGCAACGTCACCGAAACGTCGGGTGCTACAAATTTCACGCGGTAAATTCATTTTCTATCCTATTTACAATGTCAAACAAGCGCGATCGTCTTCGATTTTATACATCTCGGTTGATTATTCTGAACTTCATGGGTAACGCCACGGCCCCTAGTCGCGTAAGAAGCTCTGGAAGTGGATTCATTGTTCTGGTCGTTGCGTGACAAAGCGGGGGAGACGAGCAGGCCTATTCTTTTTTATGACACGCAGTTAGACCACCGTGTCGACAAGTAAATCACGACCTCAGTAATTCGAATACAATGAAAATGAGACACGACTTGGCTTGAAAATCAAATTGAATCGGATATACATGAGGATATACATGGAGGATTTACATGGAGACATATAATAAAAATTGTAATAATAATAATAAATAATAAAATCGTTTATTGATATCAAGGGTGTTACAAATGAGTAGATTATTACAAGATATACCTAACTTGAAAAACATTATCCAGAACAAGAATGTAAGAAAAAAAATGTAAATAAAAATGTAAATTTTATTCAATTCAGATACAACAGGACATTCTCACAACAAATACATACAACACGGCGATCTGTTGCCAAAAAAATAGATATTCCCCGAATGATGACCTCTTTTGGTCAAAGGTATTTTACTGTTTTGGGCCCCAGGGCATATAACCTATTAGAAGATGGAATTAAAACAAGAAGCAGAGCCATATGTGGCTAATAAATGAAGGTCGTGAAAAGAGCCACAAATTATTTGACTGTCTAGTATGATTTTTACTTTTATTCGTTTTTTTTTATTGTACTGAGTAGGTATCTATCTATATATTTACTATTATTATGATTTCGATTTTTATTTATTTACTCGATAATTTTATGATTATAATTTCAAATACTTTTTGATGATATTTTAATTTATATTTTTAACATAATTTAGATTTTTTGATATTTTTTTGTGTGCACAGGTAAAATATTTCCTGGTACACCTGCCTTAGTACAGGCCTAGGCCTAGTTAGACGGTGTTGACGTAGTGACAAAGATGCTGGTCCAAATACATTTTTTTTTGTAATGCTGCAGGAAATTATATTTTGTGCTTTACCTTTAACAAATAAAAGTAAAATAAATAAATAAAGAAAAACAAAGAAATTCGTCACTAAAATCACTAGTGGGTACTAATGCTACATATCCTTTGGCACATCCTCAGGATACTGGATAGTATTGTGCGAACGCCAATACTGACACAGTCACGAAGTCAGTCAGTACTGATACAAATACAATAACAACTGGCATGGTACTCAAAATGCAAATTATTGTCAAATATTTCTTACAGACTGGGAGCTTTTTCGATAAGTGATAGTAGTAGTGTAACGATTAGCAACATATATAATTTTGCGACTACTATTAATTCACAGGTATAACATTTTTCACATGAATTCTGTCTGACTTCATCAACCCCTGGGTGGCCACGAACGCCGATCGGCGATTTTTGTATTATCGGTATTTATTCAATTATCGCCTCTATTTTTCCCCCACTGCGGTAAAATCCCGTTATTGAAGCCTGCCATTGAATAAGCCTCCGTTATATATTGGTATGCTTGCACACACCTTCTACAAACTCATTTTCGAGGGCTTTGAAAATTTTGCATGGAATGACTGACTTCCGAAAGGTTAATAACAAAATTAATCAGAATTCGTAAATGCGTCTTTCGTCGTCAGCATTTTTATCAAACGTTTCTTTCACTCCCGCGCTTGTACATTCTGACGTCATTCTGAATTTTTCAACGTCAAAATGTTGGCTTTATAAATCGCATTTTTTTATTTATTAAAACACTCTCTCTCTCTCTTCACTTAAACGGTCATCGGCAAGCGTATCTGCATAATTAATTATTTAAATAATAAATTGTTATACTATTGTTTGTGTTTCTCTACTCTCTTGTCCGCTGAGGAAAAATCGACGTAAGATTGGAAGCCTGGTTACCGCACAACATCAGAATGAGCGACCAGGCACTCATCCAATAGTAGCTTAGTCTCTTGATTTAATCTACTATTTATAATATTTATCGCTATAAAGGTATCGCATTTTTGTTAAAGTAATTTCCAAAGAGTTTTGATAACCAGAACTCGCTATACAATCAAGCAGTAACACATATAATAATGCCGTTAAATTATTAAATATTTATTGAGTTTAGACATACTATTTTAACAATCAATTAACCAAGGACAGCGAATTCAAGAATAAATAAATAACAAATGCTGGAGAACAACCCCACGGTTTTACAGCATCTCTGCATAATTTAGGGGTTGGAAAGAAATGAGTAGCAACTTCTCTATTTTGTCCCGATATCCGAGTTCTCTAAATGCTCATATATACACAAACCAAAGTAAATCAAATTTGGTGAGAATGTAGATTTAGGAGATAGTTTTAGTTACTTGGGTTTATTCTAGACATAAATTTTTATAAAAACTTTTTTGGGACGTAAAAATGTAAATTACAATTTAAAAAAATAAGTAAGACGCTAAAAATTACATAAATCGACTTTCAAATCGGCCCAAAATATAGCTCGATCTCTAAGGCCTTAAAGGATGTACATAACCACTGCAAACATGTTTGTAAAAATTCGAGATTGCAGCTGTGGATTAGCCTTCGTTAGACAAACGAAGCGGCCCATATAATACATCAAGGCAGCTAAAACGTCCAGTGGGAAAACTCAGCGGTCAGCGATCACAGCTTGGATAGCGGAACGAACCACTGCAAGTAGTTTCAAAATCCCATTATGCTATCCAAAGAACAAGTCTATTTTCCCGATGATGTGGGAAGCCATAGAATAGAAATAAGACAATCCCCGAACTTCAATAGAGACAAAGGCTTCGAACTCTCTGTTGCGTGGGCATTTTCATCGCCATTTGCAGAATGCAATGACGTGTAACGAGATATAGTAAGTGTCGTTTGCACGAAGGAATTTAACAATTCGAGCTCACCTGCGCTCGCCCGGGTCCCACCGCTATAATCTGCGTAGCAGCACCCAAGTGAATTCAAAGTAACACTGCTTTCTTTAGTATTTATTTAGATATGTATGGAAAAAAACATATATTACGTCTTATATCACATAAAATAATATGATTTAATGTCATTATTAATATTTTTTTATAATAACTGCTTTTAGATTGATGAATTGATGCCGTCCACCAGCAGAACGACTGCTGGCGAGGAACGACGTCACGTCAGTCCGCCCTCGATAACTTACCCACCAACTCACGCAAAAAAAAACCGTTTTTATTATTTTATAATATTAAACAACCGCGATAACTTTCAATTTCGTTAATTACGCGATTTCTGTATTGGAAAATAGGATAAAATCTAGAACGTGTCAGTATTTCAATTTTGTTCCCAATTACAATTTGTAAGAAGAACGGATACAAGGACGGTTTTAGATTAGTGGTAAAAATAAAACAAAAAAAACTTACTTGTGCCCATGAGTGCTAATAGCGGGTGATTTCCTGATGCTCTCCAAGCTATCGTACGCCATTTTTCTGGATTGCACGTTAATGGAGGCCGGAAGTGACGACAGTGATGTCACCTGGGGTGACGCTGACGAAGCCAATTGCAGCTTTCGGTCCAGTGAATGGTTAGAGACGCCGTAGTGGTAGTGGTGACTTGGGCGTAGGTCACTTGAACCTTTAGGACAAAAGAAATCAAAAATTATATAATAGTTCAACGTGTTACACTAAAATATCCCTGATCAGTAGCACAATAAATTTCAATCAATGGGCGAAACGTTGCCGGAATACTCATTTTAATAATAAATTTATCATTTTTTATGCGCTGTGTCGTAGTTAATCATTCCATGGTGATTTGGAAAATATATTAAACTCAAATATCAATTTTAAAAATAGAAAAACATGCCCTAGCCTTGTTAAAATAATCATAGTAAACTCTTTATTTGCACTTAAAAAATAAATTTTGAAAAGGCGACCTTATTGCCGCAAGGCAATATCTTACAACTAACCTATCACAGTGCATCGGTACATGCGGGCGTCGTGGAAATAAAGAATAATAAACAAATAAGTTTGTCTGCATAAAATGGGAGCTAATGGGCCCTTGCTGAGTTGGCCACGAAGACCCATTCTGTTCAGGGTTGGTCACACTCACGGATCAACACCCATCCGGCGGCCTCCACGCATGAAGTGCGAGCCCGGGCAGGACTATGATATTAGGGCTAGTTTCCCCTAGGGGTCAACCTTCTGGCGCTTCTGGACGGTCTGCGCATCGTGCGGCGTTAGCCAATCGATTGTGCACTCTGACTAAAGTCGGGGGAGTCTGGAAGCAATACTGTTCCCTATAGAGCGGGGGTGGTTGCGGACCTTACGGCACTTGTTCTTGAAACGACCATCGGCTACCCGGTCCTGGGTGAACAGCCGGGAAAAGGATGCCGTGGTCCGCGATAGATTCGGTTTACACTGTTTCACCGCTTCGCAAGGGAGAGGACCGCGCAAGCGATCTCGAACTCGTAACCAGTCGAGAGACCGGAGTAATCTGGTCGCAATTGGAAGTAAGGGCGCGAGTGTAAGCCCGCTGGGTAACATACCTGGTTATCTCGCGGATAAGGCGTTGGCCTCTTACGGGCATGTGGCGGAGCTTGACGGTGGACTGTTTTTGTCCAAGTCTTCTGCAATGCGCTCACTTCACGGCAGATAGAACGACCAATCGTTAAAACTTCCTGAGGTGACGGGTTCGCAGGTATAGTTGACAACTCTATATGTCTGCATAAAATACAACGTACTAGAGTAAGTTCGTTATAACGGATTTTTTTTCGTTATAACGGAAACTTCGTTGTAAAGAAAATTCGCTAATTCGAATAAAAAAGATCGCCATGCTACATATAACTGCATGCTTGTTATCAGTGGAGTGAACAATGAAATGAAAACATATTTTTACCTGTACCAATAGTTTCTTGTATAGGGATTTTTAAAAATTGATCATTTTGTTATATTGATATTAATTTAACATTGTTTGAATTTCTTTTCAGATGGCGACTTCCATGATTTTCGTAATAACGGGATTTTCGTAATAACGGGATTTTCGTAATAAAGGGATTTTTGTAATAGCGGGATTTTCGTAATAACGGTATTTTCGTAATATCGGGATTTTCGTAATAACGGGAATTTCGTAATAACGGGATTTTCGTAATAACAGGATTTTCGTATTAACGGGATTTTCGTAATAACGGGATTTTTCGTTGTATCGGTATTTGTTGTACGGGCTTTTCATGTATATTTAAAACTAAGATTGCCCGAGGAGAGGAAACTGTGGAGGGAGGAGAGAGAAAGGGAAGAACTGGTTACTTTTAAAAAGGAGTACTTTTGGTGAGTTTCGTATATTTGCGTAAATATATAATACTAGTTTGACTGCCCGTTAGTTCGTGTCGCTTTGCTAGTTTAAACGTCAAGATTAAAAACGTTTCCAAATAAGCGGCAATTAACAAAGAGAAGACACTTCTTTAATTGCAGTTTCCTAATGATTACACAGGAGAGATGCCATTTTTCTCTCGCGTAAGCTACCGCGTCGACCCTGAGACGGATTTATTGCAGGGGTTTGCAAAGTAATAATTGACAAGGCGCCTACCCGCCGCGCGCAACGCCCCCAAAGCAAGCATTCATTTGTAACAGGGGTTCGAAACCATCGGTTTAGAAAAAGAAGAAATAACTCATAATTTACTGATTTCAAACGGTGTCGATCGATTTACTTAATTCGCATATTTTCAGTTAGTAGACTATCGTAACCGGCATCAAAATCGTCGACATTGATTATATATGGTATTAGATTGCTTAACTACATAGTTGGCTTTTGGTAACCCTTCCGAAATGGCGAAATGCAGGTGGCGCGGATAGCATCGACGGCCAATCTAGCATTTTATTTAGCCATATATCATAATAATTATAAAACATTCAGAATAATTGTTTTTTATATAGGTCTTGAAAAATACAAATTATAAATATATAATAATTTTAGCAGTTATAACAATAATAACATTTAATAATAAGTGCTATCTATCGCATTTCTTTGTAGGCTGATTACATCACAGCAATAATACGGAGAGATAGAATGCCATTTATTAGTTTCTGTTTGTTTCTACTCTTTATTGTGAAATCACGATGGGCGTTTATTGTCATATGACAATCTCTTACAAACAACCCTAGTATGACGAATTTATATGTATGTATGCGTGTAACATGTGTGTAAGTGTGTGTCTTGTTATTGAATTCGATCGACGAAATTGAAAATGCGATTCCGTTAATTTGATCCCAACGGAAAATGGTGACCCAGCCGGGAATCGAACCCGGGACCTTACGATGTAAGAGCAGGCGACCTAACCACTATTCCACCGGGCCGTTGGCCGTGTCTATTAGTCTATCAGACCATTAAAGTGCGTAATTATTACCTATTGAAACCTGAATACCAAATTAAAAATTGACATCTTAACGTAAATATTATTAAAATAATAAGAGCTATGATTTAAAAGTTCGTTCATTATTATTTTATACCGTATAGGCGTGTTAAGAGCGCTATCTCAGTGCGCCGCCATACTGTGATGCCGTGCGACGGAAGTCGCAATAATGAACACAATAATAAAAGATTAATCAATATTTTAAACTATAAGTGCCATCTATAAGTTGCGCTCCGTAGTAAAACCCTGGTTGCCAAAATGTAGTACTACGTTGATCAATCTAATAAGCAATATAGTCACTAATAATACTGATATCCAGGACACAATAGATTTCTTGCTTCAGATTGCATGGCCACTAGCCAGTGGCGGATTTGCAGTCTTGGCCGCCCTAGGCCTCATGCCATGTATCAGGAACCAGCCGCCCCTTTCTCAGCACCCATCATAAAGACTACATAATGAATATATTTTTTTGCCAACTTTTATCGAAATCGATTCAACATCAGTTAAGTATAATAGCTGCCAGTTTGTATTTGTTCGAGGATTCAGGGATAATTTCTCATTTAAATAAAACCTTTCAAACGGTGTTAGGTTTTATTTATTTAAATAACTAAAGGTTATTCTCATACAAGATATAATAAGTGTTTTACAATGTGTTACAAAACTCGTCTGCACTTAAGCGCAGCAAAATCAATAATTAAATCCTTAGAGCCAACACACGAGCGACTGTTTTTAAGTTCGCGCGTATAACAATATTATTCTTAAATCACTTATAAATATGTATATATCCTTCTAGCCGTGTTCGGCCATAGCGACTGCATTGTAGATTTTAGTGACTTCTTTAGTCTTCTCAGAGTCCATTGTTCGGAAGCAGTCAAGTGCGCAGGCTATATTATAGTGCACAGGTGGGCGCGCGACCACGGGTGCACTCTCTCTTCCTCCCTCTTCTGAACCTGATGGAACGGAGACCGTTACGACCAGAGAAAAGTTTGGATGCAGATAAAATAAAATTAATTAATTAATGGCCAACACAGCAATGGCTGTCATTGTTAAATTTGTACTCAATATTGCAGAACTATTTTTTTCGGATTTAGTTCGTTTTTCCACACTGTCATTTATGAAATTGGTATAGTAGTTATGGCTTGTGGCGATGTTTAAGGTTTTTCTGGAGCTATTGTAGAGATGACCGGTTACTTATTGGTAGTTGTTGTAGCAGGCGGTGATGTAGAAGATGCATTATTGGATTTATCCTGGTTTTCTGATGATTTCGTGTTGTTGCTCATGGGGTTGTGTTGAATACAGCATACAGTCTCTTGTTCCGACATTATACAAAATTGTGATAGTTTCCCTTTTGGCAAATCCCCGTCAGTTTTTGGACAATTTTCCGGCGGTAGACATACTCCTAAAACGCCATTTATGACTCTTCACGGCAGTGTATATGCCAGGTCCCTTGGCACTTTCGCAAGGGCTCTTTCCAATACTGGTAACGGCCATTATGTTGAAGAGGCATTGGTTGTCAGCTATCGTCACTTGCAGAGGTCCACCACTATCGCCTCCACAAGAGTCTCGTCCTCCTTCTAAGCTTCCAGCGCACAATTGATCGTCCGTTATACCTTGCGGTAACCTCTTTCAGAGAGTCTTTGCATATAGTCTTCGACAGGTCGGCTGGTCAATCAAATCCACCACCACCTTCAGTAAGTCGTCCGATGTGTCTTCAGCAAAGTCGATCTGCCCCCAGCCAGTAACGACAACTCGTTTGTTTTCGATGGTCGACTTTGTCCATAGACACGCTGGTCGAATATTTAAAGTGAACAGCTCAGACCGATAAGATCCTTCGGGACGCGTCCCGTGTTAACCGCGAGTGAATCCAGACTTTAGAATTCACTATATTCTTATAAATTTATTAATTAATTATTATTTAGAGGTGAGAAAATTTTAAAATATGTTGACACTTAGAATTTAAATTTCGAATTATTTTTATATGTACGAAATAACTTATACGTACATTTTATATGTACATAATGTACGTGAGCCTTTAGATATTTAGGTACTTTGAGTTATTTCTTGTTATCATAAGTGACTTTTTTGCCAATTTTGCCAAGATTGGCTGCCCCTAATATCTGGCCGCCCTAGGCCCGGGCCTACTGGGCGTTAGGGAAAATCCGCCACTGCCACTGCATGTGGGAATATGGGCTGAAGCTCAGTACCACAAAGACAAAGACAGACGGTATCTTTACTTCGGCTGCGGTTTAGACAACTGGGATATGGGAAAAATATTAAAATCCGCATCGAACAAGCTACAGTTACTTTCATTAAAGTGTACTGTGTCTGTACTGAGCGCACTGATGCGAGCAAACATTCATTCGCCCGACTTACGGCGATCCTGTGTTTTGAAAAACGGCCCTCTTTGTCGGGACACTCTTCAGGTTAACCCTTTCAGGACCATAAGCTATGCTGTAGAGTATGGTTTTTTGATACATAAAACTGTTAAAGGGCTATGTAAATAACATGTATGTCAAGTTTTGTGAAAATTGGTTTAATAGATTGTGTATAAGTTGATTAGATATAAAAGTCTCTGTGGTCCATAAAGATGCAAAAGTTAAAACTTTTTCTAAAATTTGATTATTTTATTCTTTAACTCAGAAATCACACGTACTAAAAAAATTCAAATTGGAAAAGCCGACGTAATAATTTTATTTATTTATTTAAAATCCCCAGAGTTCATTGGTGATTTGCGATAATTTCAGAGAAAAAAAGGTATATTTTAACAATCGATATATTCCATATCAATTCAGGCAGGCAGGGAAAAATCTTACCTTCATAGTATCAGAAGTTTTTGATTTGAATATATGCATCATTTAAAAAACAAATATATTAATTTTAAAATAAAAAAACGCAATGAAATATCATGTACCAATCCAGAGATAAAGCATAGAAAATCGTAAAATGCGTCAAAATTTTAGATTCTTTCTGAAAAATGTTAAACTCAAAAATGGAAGTTCTCCTTTTCAAGATATGTAATACTCAATAGCATAAATCAACAGTAATTAAAGCTTTAAAAAAAAATCACTAAAGTTTCAAAAGATTTTTTTTTAATTTAATGCATTTTTTTAGAAGCAAGAAAAGTTAGACACTTATTCAAAGTCGAGTACATTATCCTAAACACATTTTTTTTGCATTAAAAAAAAAACCGCAACGAAAAATCTTATCCCATTCCAGATACAGCATTATTTATTTTTTTTGTCGAATTTCACAAGTGAGAAATAGTTCCGGAAAGCCATTTTTGCGACCAGGATTTTTTTTGGGCAAAACAAAAATTACGCGTAATTTACTTTTTTCTATATTTTAACATATGTTTAATTAAAAAAACTTCTGAGACTATGAAGGTATCTCCCTGTCTGAATTGACATAGAAAAAGGCAATCAAAATAATATTAAGATTCTCATGTCTCAATAATATGGATCGAATACGAATAATTTATAAAATGATTTTTGAAGTTATTGGACACATATGTCCCATGGTCCTTAAGGGGTTAAGGAGGAGTACCACCGTAGACATCCCATCGAATAATCAAAATAAAAGGTATAATAGCATGGAGTTATAAGGAAAAACGTCATTGTCATTCTTTTGGGAAAATGAGAAACTAAGCTAATTTGTGGCTTGTTTCAAAACAAATCGAAGAATTAATTGATGCTTGAAAGAAAGATCATAATCTGTCCTTGAATGAAGGAAAAAGAAAACGTGACATAATTTAAGTTAAATGCATTTTATTTATAAACTCAAATATTCCTATTATATTTTATTATATTATTATTATATAATAGTTTTTTTTATTATATAACACTTAAAATGTATTATTTAATATGTTTATAGGTTACAGACAAAATATTTTCTCTCTCATTCAAACCCTTGCTAAAATGTAATTTTTTAGGTTATTAATTTTAAAAAAGGAATTACGAAAATGTGAAAAAGTTGATATTGATAATTATCCCACGTGACCCTTCATATGTTTCATCTACAAATGTTATACGAATACTCAGATAAAGGTCTTAAGTTTCATGTGACTAAAGTTTCATTTAACTTTCTATATCTTATGATAAATATGCAGATATGTAAATATCGAAAAAACAGAAATGTTTATAATCATATTTAGATATCGGTGTTTAAAATAACCTATCCCATGTAAGCACGTTAATATATTACTAGGCAAATTGAGGCGGAAATTTTAATGATACCTAAATTTAAAAATGCTTATGGCGAGAGACTAACAGCAAAAGGTGGAGCTGGGTTAACTCTTTTAATGTGGGCAGTCATGAATTTGTTTTTCTGTCTCGGTTTACCACCACTGTTATATACTGTAAATGCTCTTACTTTGTACCTGTGTGTGTACTCTTAAAAATAACAAGGTGTAATTACACTAACGCCGTCATTAGACGCATTAATTGCGCGCAAACGTGTATGCGAGAACACGCCCTAAGCTCCGCCCGCCCTTAGATTACTGGACAGCTACGGGGTATTATTTTTATTAGCAGAGGTTTTTCCGACGATTTTAATGTTGATGTGAAAGGACTGCAACTGCCAAAGGAATACGTATGACAAGGACATCTGTAGCTGCATTGAAACACTGGTTCCAGTACATGCGAGGGTTGTCGATTTCAACGGGCGAACCAGTTACACCAGGGAGTTATAACGACATCTAGCCATTCTGTCTCCCATTAAGTGAACGTAAAAGATTTTGCATTGACATTAGGCTTGCGACATTGACATTAGGCTTGCCAACTGTCCCGATTTAATCTGGATGTCCCGATTTTAGCCCCCTATGTCCCAGGTCCCGACCGGTGTCCTGTAACGGGACGCTAATTGTCCCGATTTTTAACATCTATATATTTTTAACACGCTTTTATTAGGTCGACCTGTATGTAACTATGTAATGGAATCTAAGGTAACTAATTTAACCATCTTCCAAGGATCGTAGCGTCATGAAAATTGGCAGCTGTATGTAGTTCTGATGACAATACAATAATGTGGTACTGTCGAACTGATCTGATGGAGTCGGAATATATGAACTGGAACTTCATGATGGAACATCGTATCATAGCTGTGTTTGGACTTGTTAGAAAAGTCTTGGAATGAACTTTGACCACGATTAGGTTTCAAGGTCTGATGATGAAGCATGAAGAAAAATTAAAAGTATTGCTATTAAGTAGTTCATTGACGTCACATTCTGAGTCTGTGTATTGTTAAAATTTCCAATGGAAATTTCCACTTTTAGTTTATTACTATGATTAAAAAAAGTTTTAATGAGAAATTCCGATTTTATTTTGCTCGACCCGATTTTTTCCCCTATTAACCCTCCAACCGCGGGCGATTTTCCTATTTTTTCGTGCAAATTCGCTGGGAGATTTCAGTAGCTGTTTTAAATGTTTTCGTTTCTATATCATTGAACAGGTATATAAAAAAAATGGTTGTTTCGCCCCAAGACTTTCCTGGCAAGTAGACCCCCCCCCCCGCTCCAACCCAACGTCCTCCCGCGTAAGTATAACAAGTGACGATTAGATAACAAGTGACGATCGACGTCGACTGATCCATTCTAGAATAGAATAGAATAGAATAGAATAACTTTATTGTGCTATAAAAACATAACTTAATGAATATTACACTGGTTTTATAAAAAAAGTCAATTTATGCACACATGGCGGACTTATCGCTATGGCGATATCTTACAGTCAACCATTTGATAAAATAATTCCTAATTTTCACTGTACAATACACAAAGAAGTAGTAAAGTTAAATTTAAAATAAACTTATACAAGTATATGTCAGTAACTTATGCTAAGGTTGCCCAGGAAAGGATTAAGGAGAGGACAAGGTGAGGTATTTGGTTAGAGGCTGTGTAAAAATAAATGTTTCTTCAACAACTTTTTGAAAGTATGCAACGTAGGTGCATGCCTGATAGAGTGAGGGAGCTGATTCCATAAACGAGTAGAATGGACTGTAAAAGAGTGCGTGTAAACAGAAGAATGATGTATCGGAATGGCGAGTGTTTTATCCCGGATCGATCGAAGTGGAAGACCGTGGCCTCCCAAAGGGTGGAAATTCTCCTTGAGATAGGAGGGTGAAGTGGGGTTATTGAGTATTTTGTAGAGTAGCGACAACGTATGCAAATTTCTTCGATCACGCATAGGAAGCCAATGAAGTTGCTCACGAAAGCAGCTAACGTGGCCGTCGATCGATGCAATAGATCGATGACCGATCGATTGGTGTGGTGGCAACTTGACTTGTTAACTTGAAAATACCGATTTCCTAAAAATTTCCTAGAAATCCTGATTTCCTAGAAATTTCCTAGAAATCATATTTATTTTATTTATTTATTTATTGTATATATGGACCGCTATAATAGCGTTCCCCGCGATTTCGCACGGAAGGAGCTAAACGCGTACGTGCGCGTCGCCCGCGGATGGAGGGTTAAATTCCGAAATATCCTAGGAGAGTTGGCAACCCTAATTACAATCCACAGTCAAGCTACGACAACAGCCCGTGAGTATCCAACGCCTTACAGCGAGGCACTGGGAAAAGCTCGTAACCAGAACTCGTAACCAATCGAGAGACCAGAGTAATCTGGTCGCAATCGGAAGTAAGGGCGTGAGTGTAAGCCCGCTGGGTAACACACCTGGCTATTTCGCGGATAAGGCGTTGGCCTCTTACGGGCATGTGGCGAAGCTTGACGGGGGACTGTTTTGTCCAAGTCTTCTGCGCTCACTTCACGGGAGTTAGAAGGAACAATCGTTAAAACTTCCTGAGGTGACGGGTTCGCCCGTTGTAGTTGACAACTCTATTTGTTATATTATGACAATTTATTATTGATTATTGACTATGTTTAAACTATTTTTATTTTTTAGAGTTATTGCGTAACTAAATTTTATTCTGAGTTAATATTTACTGGTATTCATTTTGCCGTTAAATTTTACTTATATTAGTAAATATTTTTTATAATTACCTAATTTAACTTTTTGATACTTTTTGGTACTATTATTATGTACATGTATTTAAAAAAATATATATTGTTGAATTAATATCTCTATGCAATCGTGTTGTAAAAAAAATTGTGTACGCCTAAAAGGCAGGTTGTGCGGTAATGAATAATTGTAAAAAGTTATGTTACTATACCACAAGCACAATAAAATAAATTAAAATTGAAAATAGATCTTACCGTACTTTTCCTATTTTGTATTCCTTTTTGTATTTCCTATTTTTTCGTTTTCACTATCTTTATTGCTATCGTGTCCTTGACCTTCTACGTATACATGCGAATGTTGACTGTAAGATATCATTGTGTAATGATAATTTCGCCAATTATATTACATATATATGTAATTTATATAATAGTATATATGTAATTTCGCCAATTATATGTAATATAATTGGCGACATAATGTATTAGGTACATGTATACTTTTATTATGTAACGTATTAAATATTATATTCATTCGATATCGGATACAAATAAACACTTTTTTTGAATAGCGAAAACGTATCCGCAAATTTTAATAGGAGGAGTACCGTCGCGCTTGGAGCCACGCCATTAGCGTGTTAGCAGCTTAAGTTTTTGCTCATTGTTGGAGCATTGAACTGCCTTCTTTGTGAACTTCACGGGTAATACGCCAGATTGAATACATTTGTAACGGACCTTAAGTCCATTACATGCGATCAACAAATGCATCGATTTCCAGTGAAAGCCACAGACACAATTCAGCTATTATTTTGACTCGTGCAGCTATGAATCAGCACGATGAAACAATACTTTTACTCGGAATATTTTTGGATTGCATCATTTCACGGCCTATATAAACCGGCCAAAAAGCAACCAAATTATCATTCCTCGATTGGTCATGTCTCCAGATAGCGACGGCACACTTCGGTGTCCCGGCTTCTCGGTCACATGTCATTCCCCGAGTGATCACCTTCCCCCAAGGTTGCGACGGCATTCGGCACTCTCTCTCACGAGTTAGGTCAACGAATCCGGCTCTTTGGTTTCCTTTCCTCAATCTCCCTGAGTCTCGAAGCATCAGTCTGTAATCCCACAGACTCGAGCCGTGCCCAGTACAAGATACTAGGAGCACACGCACAATCCTCATCCACTATTCCCACATAGCCTCCGTCGCGCAACCCTCGCGTCTCGATAAAGTAATCCGGGCACTCGTTACTTCGGCAAGCGTTATAACTAGCAATATTCAAACCTTCGGCCAATAAATTCCTTCTACTTCGTTCAAAACCACCTTTCAATACGGAGATAACTCCCAAGTTGATACCACCACCTCACACCGAACAATTTGGAGTCTTGTGAGGGGTGGTCTCTCACACATTTATCCTAATAGCAACTGAGTGGTGGTATAAACCCCTTCTTTCTTTTCAATAGCTCATTAAAATAAATAGTATGTTATAGACTATTTGATACTTCTCAAATAAAATAATTAAAACTTCTTGGTTGTAAAGTAATGCCACCAAAAACGCTAAAAACAAAATAAATGATATTTTGAAAATCTAACTACGAATTCACTGCATTTGTTTTGCTTTTGTTTCTGTTATGTAACTAAAAACGCGTTCATGGTATTGAGTATTCATTATACAAGGTAATTATTGAATAAGCTAGCATAGTTTCCGAGATATTGGGTCCTTACCTATGTAATTGCTGTTTTTTCACATTGGCCACATTGAACTTGGATAACTTGGGTTTGAGTTGAAATTTAAAATTCAAATAAATTTCAATTCAAGGCCATGATATTATTTTTTAAGAATCAGCTGTTTATTTGTTTTTTCGTCGTTTGTTTTTGTTCGAATATTTTCGTTTGGGCAACCATGGTAAAGTTGAAAATTTGCATTATTTTCAAATATGAGATCCTGTGCCGGTGTTTTCTATTACAGCTACTTGCAGTCTGGCTATACAGTTACCGTAAATGTGTACTGTTAAGAACTGCAAACAATGATGGAGAAGCTCGTTATTAAATAACTGAGCCTGGTCAATCGCTCATAGCCACTGCTTCTGGGCGATAACGCATAACCACAGATTTCACTGCAAGCAGGAGTTGCGGCTGAAGACTCTTGGTCACCCACCGTACTTGCCAAACCTTGCACAAATAGTGTTTCTTTTTTTTCAGAATTTAGATAACTTTTTACAAGGGGATACAACTTTGAAGAGTCGGTGAAAAACGCTTTCAAAGCTTTTAGCAATAAACTATACACACAATAAGTTCGCTCCCAAAATGCTTTAACTCTGTCAGCATAAACAATGTAAATATCCATTGATTCATTTTTTTTTTATAGTTATTGCGTAACAAAATATTATTCTGAGTTAACATTTGCTGTTGTTTATTTTCTCGTTAAATTTTAATTATATTAGTAAAATATTTTTTATATCTACCTAATTTAACTTCTTGATACATAGTCTCATTTTGTATTATTATTATAATATGTGTTTTTTTTTAAATATTGTTGAATTTCTAAGCAATCATGATGTAAAAAATAAATATTGTACGCCTCAACGGCAGGTTGTGCGGCGCTGAATAAATTGTAAAACTCCATGTTACTACAACCCAATCACAATAAAATAAATTGAATTAAAAAAATTAATATATTGAGAAAAAAATATAGTGAGTCGATTTTCTTTCGGTTTTGAAACGTATTTTTAAAAAAAAATGTCACGTTAGTTTTTACTCATCTGCGACGTTATTTTTCAGCAGATATTTACCAAACTACTATGAATATAAGGATGAAAGTCTTATCTACGTTACTGTTAAAACGTTTTAAACAATTGATTGAATTGTGTCTATGTATAAAAAAATATAAAAGGGGAAGTTGAAATGTAGAAAAAGTGTTGCAGGGCAGGCAGGGCCCAATAAATTTACTTAAAACTTCCTTTACACAGAAAATACACATTCTAAAATTCTAAAAAAAATGAGTAAACTAATGAAGAATGGCTTAGTGATGTAAGTAATGATAAATTTATTATAGTCGCGGTGAAAAAGGTGAAACTTTAAAAATCCCAAGTTAAGGGGGAGTTAATTCAAAATTTGTCTAGAGGACAGAAGATTTTGGAACAATAAATATTCGGAGTCAAAGACAATGAAATTCCTGAGAGGCGTACACCCTTGGTTTTTAATTATTTTGTTTCTTTATAAAAAACAACTTATGACTTATATCGTAGAATGTCTGAAATATTTGTCGTAGAATATCTAAAATGTCAATATTTCAAACCTTCCTAACATTTCTTTGGACACCGAAGACTGTTCTCTCAACGCATACAGGAGATGTTTTGTACCATAATGTGATATTATAAATAGGATAAAACTAATTTACCGCGTGAAGCTTGAAGAACCCGATGTTTCGGCGATTTCGCAACCGCTGTTGTCCATGGTAGACTGGGTAGACAGTCTATCCTGGACAACGGTGGTTTCAACATCGCCAAAAATGTCGGGTACTACAAACTTCACGCGGTAAATTAATTTTATTTTATTTATAATGTCAAACAATTGCGCTAGTCTTCGAATTCATACATCATGTGATAGTTTTATAATAATAACATGTATTTATAGGATATGTACCGATAATACGGATTAACTTACTTCCATATAAGGTCATATGAGATCCAGGCCTGCTGTTAAGGACGGGTGTAGATCCGTATCGTTCTCCAATATTGGACAACCTTCCTCCCGTCGGAGCTCCCATTGGCTTGAAGGCGATCGGCCTAATGACCACCTTACCCTGCGAAAGATGGAAAATGATTATTAGAAAACGACAGACAGGCTGGTGAGCATGGATACTAGTAAAGACGCTAGATGAATGCATGGAGCCCGTCTTTGGAATGCTTAGCCAAAAAATGTGAGAACCGCGCCAAGCATAACAACTTTTAAAAACAGACTCAGAGAGCATTTGAAATCCTCTAGATAAATTCCCTTTCCCCTCCCATTCCCCTCCTTTTAAAACTTTAGCGTCCTTATAGGTGTTAGATTATTTTGATGTGGCAAATCTGTGCCCACAAAGAGTAAAGTATATACTTCTTTCTATCCTCCTTTATTTTATTTGTCATACTCTTTATATAGGTTAAGTTATATAGTCTACTCGCAAATAATGTTCTTACAATAGTATAGGTTAGCTCTAAAATATTGCCTGCAGGCAATAAGCTCGCCTTTTCTTAAGAATAAAGAGTTTTATTATTATTATTATTATTATTATGAATAGTAGAGGAATTGCGCAAAATCGCATTAAAACATGAATCAGTGTGTTGAACTCACGCACATCGCTGATAAAAAGAAATCAGAAACAGAAAAGAAAAGCTTACCAAATCCTGTAGAGTGTTTTACAATGTGTCTCACAGTGCCCAGATTTCTACTTCTTTATTTAGAAATCACACAGTAAATTACAGTATGAAACTATAGATTACTTAAAAATAAAACCGGTTACGGATTTCAGTGAAATTACAGAAGGGCGCCACGGATCCGCGACAAATTCGTCCTATGAATCTGTGACCAGACTTGAGAATGGAGAAATCGGTTCAGATCTAGTAGTAAGGGTGCGAGGAAACCCTTGACACCTTTTGATGTACTCCTAACCTCTTCACACACATTATGCCAAACTCGCGAGCCTATGATTTGAGAGCAGTGATGGGAAAATACCTTATCGTCGTCTTTATCTATTTTTTTGTAGAATTTTGTTTATGGCAGCCTTGATTAGTAACTTGTAACATTACGCGGATGAATCCATGGAGATATCGCGTCCAGGGAAATTGCTGTACCAACGCGGCTGCAACGCAGACCGAACAAGAATTGACACCTCAAACAGTAACGCCACACAATTTAAGAATTACTCTCAATCTATAGGGCTAGAAGAATACCGTTCGGTGTTTTTAACAAACAAACAAATAGTCGGAAAGCTACAAAGTATCTTTGTAAACACGCAAGTAACTTCGTACATGCCGGCTGAGTGTACTCAGCTCCTTAGCAGTGACTCGACAATTCCAATGCGGCGGTAAGAAAGGTTTGTGAGGACAGGTCGTGGGTTGGATGCGATGATTCAATGAGCTTGTGTAATGAGTGAGTCTTATTCCCAGCGCCGGATTACTCCCTATGCCTGCTATACACGTTGGCCAACATATCTGCCATTGCCTATGTCTCTCTCGCTCTTTCCCATAAGTTTTTCACACGTCACATTGGTGCCGCCTCGCTTCCACCATATCGATGTGGTCCAGCATTGGCCAACGTGTAGGATTAGATATTCGGCAGTATAAAAATTCGGCCCGAAAACATAACAATCAATCTCCGAAAACATAATGGCATAGAAACTTAATAACGCAGTTGGAGGTATTAGTGTAATTGTATTTACCTCGTCGCAATGACGAAAATAGGATATATAAAAAAAAATAAGGAGCATAATATATTCATCAAATAACCCGTCGGACGCCAACAATGCCTATAGGCAGTTTGCGTCGTTTGACAGATCACGTAGCCGTTTCGGCCGGCCCTTATATATAATATATAAATATATAATATACATGACTAACAAGATTAATTACTAGGTAACAAGAGAGAATTCAACATGATATTATTAGTATTTATTAACAAAATCGACCGAAAAGCTGCGTCGCAGTTTTTCATACAAACAAATAAAATGTCGTAGGGAGGCAGAAAATAGGGATACGGAGGAAATTAGGGAGGTAAGGTTGTAGGTTTGAAGGGTAGTAAAACATATTTATGTTTTTGGCCTATCTTTCTCAGTTCCTTTTCTATAATATTTAGTAAATTCTGAATCTTTTTGTTTTGCCTTTTGTTTGATGCAATGTTGATTTATTTGTATATTCCTCTTCGCTAGTTTCCGTACCTATACGTTTCGTTCATTTTATACACTTCCTGCACTGATTTCCATATTTTAGCTTTACCTTGTGCCAATTCTTCTTATTCCCATTTCACTCTTTTGAAGTAACCCATGTCATGATTGAGACAATATTTTCATTTGTATCGTTCCTACTTCCGGTTGCTGCTGAGAATCTCCATGAGGATGTAAATCGGTATATGAGATGACTTTCTTAGGAGGATATTACCCCTGTAATTTTTTATCCTGTGGGACTTGATATTTTTATTACTCGACTTTTTTCGGAAAGCCTGCATATTTTATACTCGTAGCTAGAACAAGCATTTTTCTCATCTTACACGATTACTATAAGTGCCGATCGATCGGACTTTGTTAAAGATGCTGCTTTCTAGATGTATATCTTCCATCGTGTAATGTAATTGGGAATAACATTATTTTGCTGGCAACTATATTATATAACGTTTATTTGTTTTTTTTACAAGCCTGCCCAACAAAAAAGGAGTGTGATGTGTTCAGGGTTCATCTAAGTATCTTTTCATTTTCTTTATACCACTATAACTTCTAAACGCTCTAACTGATTTAGAAGTTTGTGGTATTCTTGGAACCGGTATGACATCCCGAGAGTCATAAGATACTTAACTGTCAAAATATCAAGTAAATAGTTCATTAATTGTCCAAATCTCCAAATGTCAATAAATTAACATAAATATATCGTGTTTAGTGTCAAATGAAAGGTCTGATTGAGTATTTTCTGAAAATATAAATGTATCTGTATGGATAAATACATAAACCATAAATATCTCATTACAAAAAGTAAAAAAAATATTATAAATAAAGTTGTTCACTTTTTGTAACGGCAGTCGTGTTTTTTTATTCCTTTTAATATATTTATTTCCTAATATACCTGTATTAAGAAAGTAGCCAGGAAAACAATAAGAGGCAAAAGTTATTAATTCTCAGAGAAAATCATAATTGAAAATTATTATTTTACGGAAATAAGTTATAAGCAGACTCCGGAATATTATAAAACAATATGAAACTGAAAATAACGCATGTTGTGATTACAATAGAGCGCCATCTAGCAAAGTAAGGCATAACTGTTTCTTATGTACGTGTATGGTACGAAACAATGCTTAGCGAAGACACAAACCGAAACGCGGGCTATTTCGTAAAGTGAACGCATCAAGCAATACGAGCGTGTTACTGTGCTAAAAAGCCAGAAACTAAATTTTAATTTAAAAGTGGCAAACAGTTTCGCATTTTTATATAGGCCGATTACATTACAGAAATAATGCAGAGATATTAGAATGACAATTAATAAATTATTTAAACAATAAAACGACTAATTATTATGAATTGAAACCAGCATGTCAAATTAAAATTTACATCTATATATAAATAATATTAAAATAATAAGAGCTACGATTTAAAAATTACTTTGTTATTATTTTGAGATAGGATACCGTATAGGGGTTTTTAGAACGCCATCTGTTGGGCTACTGAACATATAGATTAATATAAGTTTAAAAGTATGAGTGCTATCTACACGTTGCGTTTGATAGTAAAATCCTAGCTGCCAAAACGTAGTACGGAATTGAGCAATCGAAAAAACTATACAACCAAAGGTGTAACGTACCATAACCTATGCATATCTTCTATGTAATGTCTATCCATTTTTAGTTAGTGCTGATGATAATTTTCCTATGCATTATTGTCGATATGATTTTCATAAGGCGAAAGTTTCTGTTCAGAAACGTTATTGACTATTTAATATTAATTATTTAAAATACCTGCAGCCGTTCATTATTGTTGAATTATTTAAACACGTTTTTCAACAAAAAGAAACCATCTAAGAAAACCAAATTTGCCATTCTTTAGTAGAATAGAAAAGAATAACTTTATTGTGATTTAAAAACATTACCTAATGAATATTACACTGATTTTATAGAAAAAAGATAATGTATGCGCAAATGGCGGACTTATCGCTAAGCGATATCTTACAGTCAACCATTAGTGTGCCATGGTAGTGTTTGATGTAAAGTAGTGAAAGTCGATTCGCAAATGGCAGTGCTGCAGCCAAACGTATTTGCAATCGCTAAAAGCTCGTAGGTGGCTTCAAATGCTTCTTTATATTTATGCAAAACATCCTTGTTGCTTTTGATTTCGTGCTTTTCTGCATTAAAGTGACATTTTCTAGGGACCAATAGGGCAGGGTTATGCCATGTTTACTTAGTTTTCACAGAAAATACGCATGGTAAACTTCTGAAAAAAATCTAAAGCAAACAATTGGCTTCATGACAAGTGATAGTCGTTAGACTTTCCTGGCAAGCAGGGAACCCCCTACCCCGAGCGACCCCTCAACTCCCCCCCCCCCCCAACCCCTTCTTCCTCGCCAAGTCTCTACGTTATAGTTGACAACTATCAAGATGAATAGGAAGCGACCGAGGCGACATTCACTTCACCAGGTTCTGTTAAATTCGGTAACAAACGAGAACCGATGACACACTGGTTCTCGTTTGTTACCGAAGTTAAGCAGCATTGGATACGCCTAGAAGATTTTTCCACTAGGTGGGTTCTACGAAATTGCACTACTAGTGCGAGTAAAAAAAAATCTTTTGTTGGATGGATACCATAAGAAAAACAAGTAAAAAAATGTGTGTATGCAATTGTTAATATGATAAATATGAATATTATACTAAGAAAACATTTTAAAGTGCCTATTTTGGCCTCTTGTCCACACACGTCTTTTCGACGTGAAAATCCACGGTTAATTCGCAGTGTCTAGGCGCGGACGTCAGTGGGGTATAAATCATTATGGCAGATTGTCCACGGATTCTCCGGAAAACGGCGCGGCGCCGCCGCCGTATGCACCGTATTTATGCCTCGGCGAGCCGTGTTTATTTACGGCGAAATTTGTATCAGTGTTGTATGGTAATATATGAGAGCTTGTCCACTACACCGAACGATTTTACGCGGGTGCAGTGATCAAGAGCTCACATTTTTTTCTACTGCGCGGCTAACGAGCCGTACGAAGGGGAAAAAACGTGTCGTGGACAAGACCTTATAGACAAATAATAGCTTCTTTAAAACAAATAATAATTTTGGTCATAGGTGCTTGAATGCTTGAAAATTATATATTATTATTTCTTCTCACATCCGACGAACGAGCAATCTGATCTGATCTTCACAAATGCTACCCAATTATTATAGGTATAATAAATGTATTTCATCACGTATCATCATCGTTAAAACTTAAAAAGGGCATGTTAGGCGATCGCTTATAAGTGTTGAGGTTTAATTATTGTCACTTAATGATAAAATGGAAAGAGTAGAAGTGACCGTTAAATTTAATGGGGCTTGTGATTGCCGTGTTTGCAATAAGTAATAAGAGATAAAAATAGTATTTATTATAACGGAAATCATGGCAGTATTGCGATATCATCGTAATTTTATGGATAACTCTCACTCGAGCCAAGTTTACTAGGTCTAAATGAGTTAAGTAAATCTATACTAATATTATAAATAGGTAATGTGTGTAAGTTTGTAAGTTTGTATTAATCTTCAAAACTACTTATCCGATTTTAAAAATTCTTTCACAATGGAAAGCTAAATAATCGAGTAATGCTATAGGCTATATTTTATTGTGATAAATATTAGTTTTCCATACAAAATCACGTTATTTGTAAATCGAGTCGGAGAAAATGTGCTGGTGATGTGTTTTATCGGCGTGCGCTGATGAAACGGTTTGGTATATTTGAAAACTGTTTAAAACAAAAATGTCGGCCTCCAAGATCTATAAAAAAGTCTGCGACAGCATATATCCAACGTTTATATTTAAGCTACAATAACAGCTTTTATGACTCAAAAAAAAGAAAAAAAAGTAGTTGAAGTTTGTTGAAGACATTAGCAGTATAATATGATTCCTTATCAAAATAAATTAATCCATCATCACCGGTGTTCAATGGAGATAAAATTAGCCATGTACTGTACCTTTTTAGGTGGAATAGTTTGAGAGATATCATAAAATAAGTAACGCGGGCAAACCTCGAAATACCTGGCGGTGGCTGCGCGGCGGTAACTGGCCTAACAAGGTCAACGTTCAGCGGAAGGCGGCGGGTGGCGAAGAACAAAAAGCGAACAGGACGTCTTTTACTGTAATATATCTAAAGGTAGCGTCTAAAAACGCAAATATATGCCACCCTACTCAAATTAGCAACTCAATTCGAAAATTTACGCGACGCGAAGCCGCGGGCAACTGCTAGTATATTATAAATTACAAAAACAGAAAGTGTAAGGTCCCGGGATCGATTCCCGGCTGAGTCACAATTTTCCGTTGGGATCAAATTAATGAATTGCATTTTCAATTCTGTCGATCGAATGCAATAACAAGACACACACTTACAGACATGTTACACGCAAACATACATATAACACGTCATAGTAGGGTTGGTTGTAAGAGATTGTCATATGACAATAAACCCGCCCATTGTGACATTTTCACAATAAAGAGTATAAACAAACAAACAAACTACTGTATTTATAATAATTTTTATTCCGTTTTTTTTATAAAATATTTCTAGCTTATGCATATATCCATATAGATACATTAATATTTCCAGAATTTACTCAATCAGACCTTTCATTTGAAACTAAACACGACATATTTTTGTTAATTTATTGATATTTTGACATTTAAACAACTACTTATGTACTTCTTATTTGAACAGTTAATGTACTCCATGACACTCAGGATGACATAACGATTCTAAATCGGTTCAAGTGTTTAGAAGTTATGGAAAGAAACGGACATAATGAAACGGAAAACATACATAGATGAACCCTGAACACATTACATTTTTTTCTTTTTGGGCAGTCGTGTAAAAATAGATCTCACCCATAAGCATAAAATTTCAATAGAATTGAAACTTGGCGGAAAGGTAAAAGTACTCTATTAACCAAAAAAAATTAAGAGTTATACAGAGAAAAATAATGTTACCAGTTCTATTGGTGAAACGATAATTGCTAGACTAATAGTGCTGGAAATCTAAATTTTACGTCATGTTTATGTAAGAAAGCCACGTATCGTCAAATTGTCGATTAGACTTAATGTCGTTACACGGAATTTTATAACAGTAACACGATTGCACTGGACGTATATATATACCACTGCAAGAAACGCAAATTCGGCAACGACACCCATAGAGGATTTGAGACAAAAACTTGTTCAAAATTATTTTACAATCAACCTTTACACCTTTTCGCCTTTTCAAACTCCCTAGCTTCTACATGTTCCATGCCGTGTTTTGGTAAAAAACGGTTTAAAAAATTTCCGCAAATAAATTAACAGACAATGAACTTCAAAATTAAATTTAAACTGTATTTATTATTAAAAATATACCAACAATATATTCATTTGACTACATGTCCCAATTTTATCTTTTTCTATTGCTCTCAACCAACAACAACACACACACACATACATGAATAAACTCGCATTGAATGAAACTAATGCGTGAAATAATATGAATATCAATGAATTAATAAAAAGTAACCTGTAATATCTCATACTTTTACACCACTAGACAAACTTGCACTACTTGACCCATTTGAAGTTCTTTCTACTAGGTAATAGTTTGATAGTTTCGTGTCTTGGTATTATTTTGTTTTTAGGAGGTAGATTGAATTTTGTCCCTGACTTATTCTTTTAGCCGGTGTCCAATATAAATCGAAGGTGATGAAGTACGATAGAATTAATGTTATATCTGGACTATATGGTGTCCCTATTACGTTGAAGACAATTCTCTGATATTTATTTGTAGCTTTAGAAGCCAAGCATAGACGAGTGTGTACTTATTATAGTGGTTACAGGGCCTTATCTCATATAATATTAAATAGTCACGAGCTGAACCAACTGTTCTTTTCTTACTGGGAGCTATGGGCCCTTGCTGAGTTGGCCTCTTACGGCATGTGGCGGAGCCTGACGGTGCACTGTTTTGTCCAAGTCTTCTGCGCGTACTTCCCTGGAGATGGAACGAGGGAACGAACAATCGTTAAAACTTCCGGGTTGGCCCGTTGTAGTTGACAACTCTATTTGTTCTTTTCTTACTCCCCCAGCTCCAAGTGATACAATTGTGACAAGCGGCGGGATAGATGGTGTACGGCACTCTCCCCTGGGAATCAAACCTCTGGCGCTCCTGGACGGTCTGCGCACCGAGCGGCGCAAGCCAATCGACTGTGGTCTCCGACTAACAGTCGGGGGAGTCTGGGAACTGTATTGTTTCCTATAGAGCGGGGGTGGTTGCCTACCTTACGGCGACTGCTCTTGAAATGACCATTGGCCCTCCGATCCCGGTTCAGAGTCGGGCAAAGGACGCCTTGGTCCGCGATAGATTCGGCGTACACCGTCTCACCGCTTCGTAAGGGAGAGGACCGCGCAAGCGACCTCGAACTCGGAACCAATCGAGAGACCGGAGAAATCTGGTCACAATTGGAAGCAAGGGCGCGAGTGTCGGCCCGCCAGGTAACATTACTGGATATCTCGCGGTAAAGGCGTTGGCTTCTTGCGGGTTGTGACGTAGCTGGACGTTGGATTGTTCTGTCCAAAGTCTTCTACGTTCACTGCAGGGCGACAGAACGAAAAAATCGTTAAAACGTCCTGTGGTGACGGGCTCGCCCGTTGTAGTTGACACCGCAAGTTGTTGGTGTACGCCACTGGCGAACGAGCTGCTTAAATGGACTTACAGCGAGCGCCTTTTGAGATATTACAGGGCTTTAAAAATTATAACATGGCAGACTTTAAATATACAAATATCCCAGTCTATATACAAATATCCAATGGTACTTGAACTCAAGCGTGCAAAAACAAGCCGTGTAGGTAGAATGTTTGTAATTAAGACGGTTGCAGCGGTGCATAGTGCAGGCATTGAAGTGGCGCGAAGTCACGAGCTTCAATCGTGTGAAAACAAGACGGTAGCGAGCGGTTGTTGTTATGACTGCTCGGGCCGTGTGGCACGGAGTGTCTATGATATACTTAGTCCAGGATCCGGCTGCATGATTGTATCTTCCGATTTCTATGTTTGTCTGCTATTTTATCAAAACGGAAGGTTAAAAGCCCTTCGCTTTTAGAGAAAAGTAAGAACATCAAGGGTGATGTCACTTTCGCAATAGAGAGCAGGTCGTTCAAACGCTGGCAAACGCCAGTTACAACATTGATTACGAAAGTAACCATATTCCGTGGTGTAGAGTATTTTTTATTCAATTTCGAGTTTTTTTCGATAAACGACGGCCGTAGATCGTAATCAACGAATATATATTAGTCGTGGAGGCAGTGCATATTTTTAGGGCCTATTTTCCCAGCTTGTGGTAGTAATTAAATCTGGTCTATTATTGATGCTGATCAAGAAATTCCAAGAATGGCAAGGATTATGCGGTGCGAAGCTAGTCTGGAGGGACTATTTCAAAACTGAAAAAATCTGTTTTACGGATACGTCGCCCTTAATTTTACACGTTTAAAACTTATAATACAAATTAATATTATCACAGTTTATCATTTGAAATACTGTTATTATTGAGACGTTTGATGCAGTGCGCACTGATTTTTGCGCGTAATTCGTTTAATACGCGTCAAACCCGTTTAATGTGCGTTACCCTGAAGCGCTTTAAATGCGTCTGGCAAGGCTTTGGCGATCGCAAATCACAACCAGGCGTCATCCTAAGCTAACGTTATAATGTTAAGTATCATCTGACCAATTTTCAAATCTGCAAAAATAGGGCCACCATTTTATTCGGTTTTTCGGTATTTACCAGCTCAACGCATCGAAAAACCCCCTACAAAATACACGTCCGCTACTTCGAATTAGTCACTGAATAATCCTATCGACGTTTGGTGACTTGGAAAATCAGTACCGAAAAAATTCACTGCTCCCCGACTATATAACCTACAGCCCGCTGTGTAACATCATGGCAGCAACTGGCTGCTATGATGTTACACAGCAGGCGGAGAGATAGAACCTATTTTTAAAAGTACTTTAGACATTTCATTTATTTCGACAAACAAATGAACGATATACAACATAATATTCATTTGAAAGACATTAGATTTATAATAAAGGACACAATTTCCAGAAATATCTTATATTTTTGGATTCCATAGTACTGAATCAAAATATATTTCTGTTTTAATGGATTCTTAATTTCTATCTCCCAAGGAGCCATGTAGATACCGACAGATTCAAAGTTTTGGATATTCAACGAATATTTTTAAAGCAAACGTTAATGTACTTCTTTAAATCTATTAGGGATGCTGAAAGAAGGCAGAATCAAAAAATAACTAGAAAGCGAAATAATTTAGCAGGAAAATTAGTCAAAACTGCATTTGCACAACTTCAGTTTAATTAAATCGCGCTTAAATTATTCAACGCTGTACCACATGATAATACATTTGCTAACCATCTACGAGTATATTTAAATTCAAAATGGTGGCTGTGGAGAATTAGGCTTAGACAATGTTTAAATATTTCAGTATTTTATTTCAGTATTTATTACCTTTAGTAAGTATATTGATGTGTAGCGACTTATGATGATAAACCATGTAACATTTTAAATCAACAAACATTTCTATTTCCGACATTCAATTGACGTCATGTAACAGGCAAAATTATCGACTGGCCTGATGATTAATATTATTCAAAGAAATAATAATGTCATTTCTTTCATACGTTGCATTTTATCATTATATAGAAAACAGAGTCTTTCAGGATCATCAGTTTTCATTCACATGAAATTTAACCCCATTTGCTGCAATTTCACTGATATTTAAGCACTTACAATTAACATAATTATTCACTGTCTCCGTCTACGCTATCACCGGTAAGCCATCTCTCCTTAACTTCTCTTTCATAATTAAACGGTCTAAATATTTAACACTGTGTTAATCTACCGCATGTAATCGCCGAGGAAACGACACGAAGTGGGAACTCTGATCATCGATAACTCACGATATTAGAGAATCCCGCATAGATATATATATACACATCTAGTTTAAATAATTTATTGATTAATACTAAGCAGAACAACGCATACCTACGTACATTTCACCGAGATTCGGATAATCTTCGGGGGAAGGGGAGGGGGGTTGAAAAGGGGGTAGGGGAGTGGTGAGAGGGGTGACCCAAATACCTTCGCTTTTTGTAATGCATTTTTGCTTGTGATGCATTTTTGACGCGAATGTACGGATCTTTATGTAGGTATACCATAAAATAACAGTCGAACATAGATATCATGCAGTCGGATCTCGTACTACTACGGGTTGAGGCGGTATGCGCAATGCAATGCGAATGCACTATGCATTGCACGATTATCGCGCCCGCGGACTTCCATCTGAGCACTACGGATAACGGAAAGACAATCATGGGAATTTCCTTCAGCCGAGAGAACCTAACGGCTAAACTTCCGGCCTTTTGTTTAAGAGGAGGTAGCTGAATATGATTTGGTTATGGAAGAAGCGCCAGTGCATTATTATAGGAAATGCACGGTAATACGGGACATTGATTCCGTCAAATTAAACATAGGCATATGTTGATTGATTTATTTATCTACTGAAGATTGCATGTTCTAGTTCTCAAGTTAAATCTTGGAGCAGATAAATTTTTTCGTGCCCCCTCGACCAGCTCGCTCTCAGCGTTCCTTTCGACTGCCAATTGTCAATTCTAACTATGCACAAAATGCTTTTCTTTATAGAGCTTGTCATCATTACAACTCGGTGTTTATGGATGTTGATATATTTGCCACAACCACAGATACATTTAAAAATGTAATTATGAATATATTACAATTTAATTAAGTAATCTGTTTATTATGAAAATAGTTATTCCCCTCTTATCTTTGTATTTACATAACTTAATCCTTTTTTCTATTTTTCGTTCTCATAAAATGTGTCATTACATAATTATATATTTTATTTTCTTATTACTATCTATTTAATAATTAAATCATTTATTACCATATTATTATACATGTTTATGAATCTATTTACTGTTTTTTTCTGCTCTATTTACTTTATATTAACTCTTTTAATACGTTGAACTGTTTAGTAACTTAGCAATTACTTTTCAGAATATTTTCTGTTTATTTAAAAAACCCTAATAATTTCACTTTTCACTTTAAAAAATGCTTGTATATTTTAAACTTTTTTTATATAAAATAACGCACTATATGACCGTTTAATTGGTGGACACATATAAATGGTTTATGTTTGTTATATTATGATTTAAGTAAATATGTTTTTTGTACTGTCTGTTTCCTGAATGAAAAAAAAAAAAGAATGTTTGGACGACTAAAAGTACCCCGCCTAGAAACAACGTCTCACGGCTGTACGTCAAGCGACGTGACACAATGTTTTTCAGAAAGATTTTCAGGAGTCCATTCTGAAGATAGAAACGAAATTACTCCACGAAGTTTATAGCATGCGACATTTGGGCAATGTTGCAATCGCCGTTGTCCAGGGTAGACCGCAGACGTTCAGTCTACCATAGACAAAGGCGGTTGCAACATCGCCGAAACTTCGGATACTACAAACTTCACGCAATAAATTCATTTTTATCCATTTTTTAAAAAAATAATATTACATATATTTTAAAAATTCAAAGCCATCCTAACTAGGCCTCGCCTGTACTAAGGTAGGCTTAATATAAAATAAGGTAGAGTGGTTTTTGTAACTTGCTGTATTATCTTTGTATATTATTATGTTACGTTTAAGAAGAAAGATATGTCTCCAAAATAATAAAGCGTAATATTAAATTTAGGTATATACATATAAACATAAACATACATACATCAATAAATATATACTTTATAGATCAATATAAAATAATACTATATATATACATATATCTCACAAACCGTGCTCTATTTTAATGGTTTATGAGAGATAATATAAGACATATTTTGTTAGTCGTATATATAAGATATATTTTATTGTCGAACTTAGGAGGAAAATATAAACCCAATATACCGACAGTGGATATATTTAATTGTATGTGTTGTATATGACGGTTTTTTATAGCAATAATATATAGTGTTGTTGTTATGCATATAAATAAAAACACATATATGATTTTTGGAGAATAGACAATATGGGAGATTTGTTGCGAGTGAGCGTTTACTATTTTTTTTATTGATGAAATGATTAATTTCTTAATATAATAATATTTTTTTAGTATGAAGTAATAATATAATATATAGTATAACAGATTAATGTATGGAGTATAGTGTAGAGTGTATTAAAGATGTGTTCGATATTACTATTTATATAAAGTATTGCTAAATCTGTGTTACGTAAACTGTTTCTGGGAAATAATAAATATAATAATATACGTAAATCCAGCAAGAATGTAAAGATGTTCTTACCAATAAGTTCGTAATTAGTACAGGCGAGTACCCATCATAATTTCAAACAGCCGCGATAGTCTTCGATTTCAATCAACCTCTTTATAGTCACGTGCTCAATCAACCTCTTTTATAGTATATATGTACAAAAAAACTCGAAAGCGAAACAGAAAGAGGACCTCGAAATGAAGAGGATGAAATCATCGGTGGACAATAAAAGCGATTTTGATGGAACAGATGTTCGATGAATGAAACACGTTTCACTTTTCGTAGGGGGTTTGAACGGATGCAGTGACAAAAGATTACACAAAAAAAAACTTAAGGAAAAAAGCAGGACGGATAATAATGTGAAACGAAGATAAAAAGCCGGGTTAATTCAATTGGAGACTTCTGCTTTTGTCAACGGTCCACTTTGCATAACATCGTTCCAAAATTCAACGCGCGTGTGCGTTGCATTCGGTCCGAGAGACCGCTCGGTGATAATGGGTTAGCATGTTCGGTTAAATTGTTCAAATTGAAGTTGTCCGGATTCGAGGTCAGCGTGAAGAGATGACAAGCGAGATTCCAGTGCCACATCGGAATATGCCCAAGTTGGAAAGCTCTTTATACTGAGAGGCAAGCGCCTCGAAAGACCAACCACAGCATGCAAGATATGAGATACCTTAACTTCAATTTTATAAAACGAATTCAATACCTACGTGAAGTTTGTGGCACAATTTAATATTATTTATAATGGCATACAACCGTGATAATCTTTGATTTCATCTTAATTTCAAGACCAAACTGTCTATAAAAAAACGACTGTCTCACCGCAAAACTTTCCCGGCAAGTAGCCAAGGACGTTGAGCGTGAGTTTCTTCAGGAAGAAGGTTGACCTAATTGAAAGGGATAGTCGGCGGCGAGCGCGGATAGTGAGAATGCAACGCTTTAAACACGTTCGATTAAATCGTTTATGCAAATATACTGACCGGCGAAAATTCAATGTGATTTCGGCCCAACGATGCATCTATCAAATTGCAAGTCATTTCGAGAATACGAAATATGACTAGTGCGCCCCCTGGTTAACCGATTTCAACCATAACTTTTTCAACTTTAGCCATGACAAAATGATACCTGCATGCCAAATTTCATCTCAATCGGATTAAGCGTTTGGGCGCTATCGTGGAGGACACAGACACACATACCGACTTTCATCTGGAAATGCTCTTAATCGTCTCAGGGACCAACTGGAAATTTTCGTCTTCCCCTCGAAAACGAAAAATTGCGCGTTCACAATACTTCCCCTCCTCGTTGGTTGGTGGGCCGGGAAAGTAATTGATTCGCAAAGGACTTCAAAATACGACATTAAATATCTTTGTCAGTCTAAGTACAAATTCATTTCGTAAATGTATGAAAAACTAATCAATAAGTATATTTTTTCTCGGTAACCAAAGCCTAAATCAAAAAAAAAGTTGCAGATGATCCTAATATCAGTTTTTTCTCCTAATATAACAAAAGTACATTTTTTACACTATCTAGGTATATTCTTGGTTACTTTCCTGTGAACCTTGGGAATGTAAATAGGTAGTTGTCAAAAAGTAAGTTGTCAAAAAAGTAATTACTAAAAAACGTTTTCAATGGTCAATTATTTGACAGAATGCCTTACGATGTGATTATTTTTAAACCATTATATCTTAAGCAGTTAATGTAGTACTATTTGTTCATTGTTTATTTATTTATTTCATTCATTTTACTTATCTAATCAAAGATTACATAGAAAAGGAATTACTGTCTAGTTAAATAAAGCGACAAGTTGAATCATCCCATCCCATGCAACCCAAGGCACGTCACACATCTAACTAGGCTTACGACTGTGCCTAGATGTGCACTTTAAGACATCTTTGAGGTTGCGAGCTGATATTAAAAGTTTATTACTAGAGATTAGATATTAAGCAGAGTTTAAGTACATATATAGGTATACACAATGTAAATCTAATTTATTTGTAGATTTTCCAGAAAATACATTGTCACTTGTCTTGTAACCACATATAAACATGTAAACTTCCGCTAACATAAAAATGTATAAAAGTTAGAGCAGAACTACTCAAACTGAAGAGCAATGGAACAAGCTCCATTGGTGGAAACACTCCATTTAAGTGTGTCAGGAAAAGAGCACGACGATATAGTATACACAGACCTCACAGAACAACACGACAAAAAAACCACATGAAGAATATTGAAATTCGACGGGTTACTCCGACTTTTATGGGCAACAGTGAGCGTTTAAGAAGATATCAAGACCATCACTTGTTTTATGTCCTGCATTAATGCATACTAACGATGGCCACGACACAGGGATCGACAATGGCGAAGGTTTGATTAAATATTAACAAAATCAATTTCAAAATACCGAGCTTGTAGACGGGTAGGTCTCAGTTCATCATAAAAAACCCTACAGGCAGACTTTAATGCCTATCAAGTCTGAAATCCATGCTTTTAAATAGTCCGCTGAAGAGCGTCTAATATAGCTTTTATCGTTATATATTTTCTATAAAGCGTCAAGCGACTACTTGATTTATTGTACTCCCATGCAACCCGAGGAACGTCAAAAATTCCTAACTAGACTCAAGGTTGTACCTAGATGTGCGATTAAACATTATTTCAGATTGCGAGCTGACATACTAAAAATAAAGTTTCTTAGTAAAGATTAGGTATTAAGTGATTTTTCTCGCTTGCAACGCTACATACGCAAAATGGCAACTTCTGAGCGTAAAACGTTTTGTGTTTTGCAATTTGCTAAAAGTCAATCAGTAATTTCAGTTCAACGTGCGTTTCGTTTAAAGTTTAAATGTGATTTCCCATGTGGCAAAAACTATACCATCGGCGGATTTTCCTTTTTGCCATATAGGGAATCACATTTATTACGCTCAAGAGCAGCCATTTTGCTTTGGTGGCGCTGCAAGCGAGAAAACAACAAAACACTACTCGAGCATGCGCTTATCTAAAACTGTTTGAGTTACTCTTTAACATTTTATTTCGGAAGCTAGTCATTCCACGTAAAATTTTCGAAGCCCTCGAAAATTTGTTTGTAGAAGGTGTATGCAAGCATACTAATATATAATGGTAGCTTATTAAATGGCAGGCTTCAATGACAAGCTTTTACCGCAATGGAGGAATAAATATAGCCGATAATTAAATAAATACGGATAAAACGAAAAACGCCGGTCGGCGTGCGTGGTCACCCAGGGGTTAATTGTGACCTTGAACCAACACTCTACAACGCGTATAGTTGATACTTTCAAAATTTATAACTGGAACATTATTTTATTGACAATCTGTATATATATATAAATATATATATATATATATATATATATATATATATATATATATATATATATATATATATATATATATATATATATATATATATATATATATATATATATATATATATATATATATATATATATATATATATATATATATATATATATATATATATGGTATATATATATATATATATATATATATATATATATATATATATATATATATATATATATATATATATATATATATATATATATATATATATATATATATATATATATATATATATATATATATATATATATATATATATATGTAGAACCTATGGTTTTGAGCGTCGGTGCCGCCGATAAAGTTGGTGTGACAACGCCATAACTCCCCGCAGGAACCCCGTGTGTCCTGTGCTGGATTTCGCGCACCCGTCCTGTTTCTCATCAAAAGAAAGAGTGTAAAAGTGAAAAGAAAAGTTGATGATCGCTGTAGTGGCGGTGGTGTGCCGCAGCCGCATCACACACAAGGCACCTGCCGCCTGGTGACCCAGTGAGCCATTCGGCAGACTGGTTTGCCGTTCGATCGGGTCGCGGACCCGGGCCGGCCCAGATCATGGCTGGCCCATCGCAACACCGACCACTCTTCGGCCCGGGACTCGCCTCTTGACTCTCAACGCACTGTGTTAATAATATTCATGTATGGACATTTATTGATGCATTTTCTAGTGGCCTTACGCTCTGTCGAGGGAAAGATGGTAAGGGCATGGCACGGATGACGAAAAGAACAGATTGGAAAGAGTTGTTAATTCTTTTTAAAATGTGACAACTATTTCACATCCTTTTGAGCACTATTTGTTTTCGAATTTTTAGAGATGACATTTGTACTATTTTGACAGCTGTGCCGGGGGAGTCGGGCCAACAGCCAAGGACAAAATCAAAGTACTAACTTGAAAGGACATACATAAGTAAATATTAAAATTAGGCCTGCAATTATAATTAATCGGGTAACTTCACCAATCTTCTCGTCACAAATACCCCAGAGCCCGAAGACGAAGGTCTATAATCAGTGCGTTGTTGCCAGTGATGACATACGACACTGAGACGTTTTCGCTATTGGTATCATACACAACATCGTGCAACGAGCCATGGAGAGAACTATGCTTGGAGTTTCGCTGCGTGATAGGATCCGAAACGAGGGAATCGTATAAGATATTCAATTATTCATATTCATTTTATTGTATATTTTGACGTGGTGTAGAAGTCATATCTGTACATTAATCCTATTAAGCATAACAAATTTTATATCATAATTGAAAAGGTTACAGACTGTTGGAATATATAAAGGAATAAATTTAAATTAAAAAAGAAAACGCAAGGAAAAAAAACGGGAAAAATGCTAAGAGATCATTTATACAACCAACCAGGTTGGTCCTTGTAGCAGCGCATTCATGCCGTGTGTTATGGTTTCAGAAGGGAAAAAGGAGGAAATCGATCTTTTCGCACAGTGTTCGGTAGGTACACGGGCGCTGACACAAATCTCAGCGAGTGGGCGACGCGATGCGACCGAACTGGGTCGCATTTCGGAAAGTGAGTTCCGTGTGCGCCCGTGCGGTGCAGCGGAAGAACCGCCAGCAGGCACAGTATTTATGATCTTGGAGAGCGACACGGGGCTGACAAGGCGCTCTTTACTGCTGATATTAATGAACCCTGCACGAAACGATGAAGATGGATGGCCGAGTGACCTCCATTAATATTTGTTATGGCGAAAGGTAGATATTGTAGTCCATGCCGGAACACATGAAATAAAAAGAAGAGAAGAATAATTTTATGAAAAATTGAGGTATATGGAGAAAAGAGACTCTCAACGATAAAACTGCTCACAGTACAGAGAGACATAGTTTGTCGATGCTGCAGGCGAACTAGCCATCTCAGGATGTTATAACGATCTTATGGTCTTGTCCTCTGATGGGCGACTGCCCAGCAGAGGCCATTTCCTCAAACGGCTCCAAGCTTATCTGTTTTAGAAAAACTAAACCTCCCATTAGGCTGCTCATCGCTTGAGGTTAATCGCATCTGCTGGACACTACTAGACCGTTAAATTTGTCTATTGCTGCGGGCGTGCCAGCCATCTCAGGGTGTTATAACGACTCTTGTCACCTGAGATAGGTCCCAAGGACTTTGAGATAAAAAAGATAAATTGATATCCGTTACGATCCAACAGAGGCCTTTCTCAAACGACGAGGCACTGGCAAGGCGGTGGGGCTAATCACCATCATTGGGCTATCATTTTTACCCGACTGGCCAAAAAAGAAGTGTTATGTGTTTAGGATTCACGTTTGTATGTTTTGCGTTTCTTTATTCCACCTTAACTTCTAAACGCTTGAACCGATTTAGAAGTGTGTGGTATTGTTAGAATCGTTATGTCATCGTTATGTTATGTTATGACAATCGAGTGTCATAGGGGACATCCCGAGTGTCATAAAGTGCTGAATTGTCAAATAAATATTTATCCAAATGTTAAAATGTTAATAATTTAGGATTAATAATAACGATAGAATAGAAACGATAAATATCGTGTTTCGTATCAAATGAAATGTCTGATGGAAATATATACCAATGTCCATTTCGGAAATATATACCTATGTATCTATAAAGATAAATACACAAACCACAAATATTTCATAAAAAAACCTTTTTATTACTTGAGCAACGAGGGCAACCGAGTTAAGTGCGGCGGCGGCGCAGCGGCGCGCTATCATTTCAAGATACCTGCCTCAGGACGCCTTTATTCTCTTACAAAACGTGCTTTTCAGAGCGAATATTTTTTCACCAATTATTCTAAATACAACAGTTGACTTTTTGTAAGGGCAGTCGTGTTTTTCAATTTTTTAAATTATGATTCTTGTCTGATCAGTAAAGCACCAAATTTACTAACGGCCACCTTAGAGAAGAGAAACTGCACATCAGAATCTTGAACGCATGCCGTTCTGTATGTGCCTTGCAGCCTCTGTTGACTTCGCTGGACCTTGCCAAGAGATCATCTTGACCAGACAAAATCCTCAATAAAGCACTTGAGAAAACCCCTCTAGTAAGAAGAGCAGTTGGTAGGTATAGATATCGATGGACAGATAATTTTTCGAAGTGATCTTCTAACCTATGTATGTATAGCTAATGACTGGGAAGAAATGGTGATATATTATGAAACAAGGAAAGATCCGGCTCTAGTCATGGTTTTACAGGATTAAATCTATACTAATTATAAAGAGGTACTGTTTGTAAGGTTGTAAGTTTGTATGTAGGGGGTACTCTCCAAAACTACTCATCCGATTTCAAAAATTCTTTTACTAATGGAAAGCTACATTATCGAGTAGTGGTATAGGCTATATTTTATTGTGATTAATATTAGTTTTCAATACGAAATCACGATATTTGTAAATCAAGTCGGAGAAAATGTGCTGGTGATGTGCTTTATCGGCGTGCGCTAACGAAACGGTTTGGTATATTTGAAAACTATGTAAAACAAAAACGTCGGCCTCAGAGAGATCTATAAAAAAGTTCACTACAGCATATATTTAACTTTGATATTTAAGCTACAATGCATCTGAGGGGGACGTATTGCATTATGTATCTAAAGGTAGCGTCTAAAAATGCAAATAAACGCCCCTCTACTTAAATTAACAAGTCGATTTTAAACTTTACGCGAAGCGAAGACGCGGGCAACAGCTAGTATATTATAAAGCCACCTATCTTAGCTTGTAGCATAGATCAGTCTTCCTCTTACCGGCTGCTTCCTGACATTTCGTTCTCCAGTTTACCTTCCTGAGTAGGCTTATGGTATTTGCAGAGACGGCGCTCGGTGCGGTAAACGGTTATCCGCGGTGTGAGCTTGATTAATTGGTGGTTATGCTCGCGGTTAACTTTATGGGAACACGCGTGTAAAAGCAATCAGCGGTTTGCCCGCGCGCCGGCCGAGTTGCGTGCGCAAGATCTCGTTGCGAAGCTCCAATAGTGTTGATGCAACTGGGGTGGAAATGAGCGATGTTTAGCGGCGTGTACGGCACTAAAGTATGAAAGCACTGCCTACCCAAGCGCAAAATCTTGCCACATCGTGGGTGACATTAAAAGTTTGCAGACTCTCAAAAATAGAAAAACATAGAATAACTTTATTGTGCTATAAAAATATTACCTAATTAATATTACACTGGTTTTATAAAAACATACAATTTATGCACACATGGCGGACTTATCGCTATAGCGATATCTTACAGTCAACTGAAATCAGATGTCATGTAAAATATTTTATTGCTTGTCGAAGTATTCTCCACGGCAATCGATACACTTCTGCATTCGATGAAACCATTGTGTGACGTAAATGGGTGGGCTAAAGCCATTGGCGTAGCTACTAAGGTGCGAGGTGGTGCAGTGCACCAAAGCCCACAACTAGAGTTGTCAACTACAACGGGCGAACCCGTCACCTCAGGAAGTTTTAACGATTAGTCGTTCTATCTACCTGAAGTGAGCTCAGAAGACTTGGACAAAACAGTCCACTGTCAAGCTCCGTCACATGCCCGTACGAAGCCAACGCCTTAACCGCGAGATAGCCAGGTGTGATACCCAGCGGGCTTACACTCACGCTCTTACTTCCAATTTCGACCAGATTACTCCAGTCTCTCGATTGGTTACGAGTTCGAGGTCGCTTGCGCGGTCCTCTCCCTTACGAAGCAGTGAAACGGTGTAAACCGAATCTATCGCGGACCACGGCATCCTTTGCCCGGCTGTTCACCCAGGATCGGGTAGCCGATGGTCGTTTCAAGAGCAGTCGCCGTAAGGTTCGCAACCACCCCAGCTCTATAGGAAACAGTACTGCTTCCAGACTCCCCCGACTGTTAGTCAGAGTGCTCAATCGATTGGCTTACGCCGCACGGTACGCAGACTGTCCAGGAGCGCCAGAAGGTTGATTCCTAGGGGAAACTAGCCCTAAGGCCAGAGTCCAGAGCGGCCTCGCACTTCATGCGTGGAGGCCGCCGGATGGGTGTTGACCCGTGAGTGTGACCAACCCTGAACAGAATGGGTCTTCGTGGCCAACTCAGCAAAAGCCCATTAGCTCCCACCAAAGCCCACAGTGTGCCCACGGGGCTTTTGGTTGTTGGTCTAATCTTTCTGGCGCCAAACAATGAACAGTCAGGATTTCGGAACTGGCGAGGGCACGGGCGGTTAGCGATGATCGTCTCGTATGTATGAATGCGTGGGTTACACGTATTGCAGTATTGCTTCAATAAGCACAAAAACAAAAAGCATTTAAATGAAATCGTAAAATTTTCTTTTATTTCTTTGTGGAATGTGGATTCAAAAGTATAACTTAGGAAAAAATCATGGACAAAAATAATATACGAGTAGTAGTGGCGCTTTTAAGCAAAAACAACAAAAGAAAAGGAAAGAAATTAAACAAGAGTTACCCAAACTAAACAAATTTTTGGTTCAACTGAAATCTCCAGAATTTGTTACTACTCCTACTACGTCTCAATTCCAGTGCGAATAGAGTTATTTATAGCTTTGCATATATATATATATATATATATATATATATATATATATATATATATATATATATATATATATATATATATAAATTATATATATATATATATATATATATATATATATATATATATATATATATATATATATATATATATATAAATATATATATATATATATATATATATATATATATATATATATATATATATATATATATATATATATATATATATATATATATATATATATATATATATATATATATATATATATATATATATATATATATATATATATATATATATGTATATATATATATATATATATATATATATATATATATATACACGATGAAAATTGAGCAATGATAGTATGAATCGATTTTTCTTTGATTGTAATGTGCCCAACTAATAACATTGGTTCGATCATTTCTATTAGAAATGAAACACATTTTTTATATCATTTCACATAGTTTTATTTTGATTTAAGAAGATGGGTGACGGGGCCCAATTTCCTCTTCGTACCAAGGCCTTTGGCCACTTAGCTACGCCACTGGCTGATGCCCACCCTTCTTTAAGCACTACTTTTAGGACCGTTTGGAAGGTCTTACTGTTGACCTGCATTCATAAATCAAATACCTCAGAATTTTCCCTTATTTTAGGGAATGAATAATGATATGGTGCAACAAAGGGTGATGACCCATTAATTCTACATTTACGGTAGGTACTCAAAAAATAGTTTGTCTAGCGGAGTGAGCTGAAGCATTGTAGTGATGTTTCGGGAGTTTTGTGCTAGAGCACAAAACTCCCTAACGTGTAGGTGATCATAAATGGTTTGTGCTTGGCTTATACCATTGCCTAATGTTGTCCGTATTTGCTGATATATCGCATCTCTGCCACCGCCGTCCCAGGACACCCTTCTTTGACATCGTCGCTGTAGTGGATACGATCAATTCAATGAACCAGTCATAAATGGTGGCTCTGTCTTAGACTTCATCACTAAATGGTAACCTAACCTAACTAACTAACCACTAACAGCTAAGCTAACCACTAACCGTTTAATCTTGCCAATCCTTTTTGCAGTATATAAAAAAACGTAATACGCAATAATTGTAAAAGAAAATCACCACATCTTATTCCTAGTTGCGCCATAGCGACAACTTCAAAACACCCAAATACGACCTTCAATGTGGCAGAGAGGAATACGCAGTCATGGTCGCTATCGAATAGAAGTGTTAAAAAAGCAATAAATATTGATCGACATTACGGCGCGTAGGTGTGTTGCATAGTTATAAATGCTAGCCGAATCGAATTTCCAATCATAAACATCGACGCATAAAACCAGACCTTGACAAAAATTCTCAGCGCACCGAAGCGAGACTGAACATAATTCGCAAAGATCATTTGCTTGAATCATGCTCAGGTTTCCGAAGGCTGTGTATAGAAAATAGTCACTTGAGGATAATGATGACTGGTCTGCCTCCGATTGGAGTCTGTTTATCACCAATTTGACAATTATCATGAAAATTTATACACTAAATGTGAAATCGCATGCTAAACATACGGGGGCCATAATACATGGTTCAAAGATAGCATATATTCACAACTAGCGTGATGTCTGTCGCTGATGACCCATTTTCGATTGTATTTATTCAAAGTAAAGCACAGTATTATTAACTTCAGTACATTATTCCATTGTCTTCCATTATTAAAGGCTACATTGTAAACAGTAGCAAAATAGAGAGCACCGCAGCTGAGTATTTCTTCTAATGAATGCCGCCTTACTAGGCCTTGGCCCATACTAAGGCAAGCGTACCAAGTAAAAAATGGCTTGCGCATACTTCAAATTACATAATGTTAAAAATAAGTTAGGTATTTAAAAGTAAACAGGTGTTTAGATACGGAGACATCCTAAATGATCACAAAATTAATGTTCACTGATGGCAATTTAAAGCATTTTTCTTTAAATCTGATAATACATTACATTACATTACATTTACGTCGTGTCCAATTGGTGGCTAAAAACCGCTCTTGGACGTGTCAAAATATTTCTGTTTTAAGTAGTGTCATTACTACTTTAATCTTTACGTTACATACATATATTAATTTTTTAAAATATACAGTATCTAAGAAACTTTGGAACCTACTAAAAGTTATTCGTCGTAGAATCGTATTTCAAAACAAATTAAAGAATAGTCAATGGCTACCTACTAAACACACAATAATTAAAATTATAGAACATACACAAATATTAGAACATAACTAATGATAAAAAACAGGGTAGGTACAAATTATTCATTAATCTTAAAATTAAGTAATTGATATGTCAACAAAAATATCTGGTTTAAAAAAACATAATAAAATAAATGTTGAAGGAATTGCAATAAGACATTGTAAAGTTTTAATAATATTTATGGACGGAAAAATAACATTGCTAAAATTTTCTTCTTACTTTCAATGATTTTCTTACATTTTCTGTCAACGTTGTAAATTTGGATCAATTTTTAAGGGACAAATTTCTCGGCTCTGAATTGCCCGATAGGACTGTGTCAAAGCCAAAATATGTGTGCAAAGTTTCATCACGATCGGATAACTGTGGATTTTTATATAGAATATACAAATACACATAAATTAACATTTATATAGATTCTAAGTTAAATAATAAGTCAAAAGTCTTGATTATTTTATCTAAATAAAATATACTCGCATGTAAGTAAATACAAGTGTAGCCATATGCAACAAGTCGTAGTTGGAGTTATTCAATTCCTTTTGGAGAGAGAGATGCAGTAAATATCGTATCTGTATGTGTCGTTTTCATTTCGAATGTCCTTTCTTTATTATATTTATTTACAATGCTACTGGCAACCGTTCTTCAGCATACTACTGTATTTTTTTAAAAATAAAAATCATTTCCTTGCCCACGGGTGCACACTTGCAAAAAACCAGATTTATTTTAAGCAAGGCAGTCCACTCAGATGTAAAATTGTTGAAACGATAATGTAAATAAGCAAACTGTATGTATGCATATATGTATATTATATTAATAGAATGAATACTAACTTTCAAGGAACTTCCCCTTTATTGCATAAGTATAAGTAATGAAATTCGGATTTATAAAACAACAAGCATTTCGTAGTCTTCGTAAGTTTTGCTTTCCGGTAGATCATTACCAAATAAATAGCTAGAAGAAATCTTAAATATTGATTATTTCCATTAAAGCGACTTAAGACCTGAGGAAAATAACTGAAATGGGCAAACCCGCGAAAAAACAGGCGGGGTTTTTTTGCAGGGTTTGACCAATAAAAATCCAGCGCTGATGAAGCGTCAGGCATAATTCCACGTACGTACGCGCGTATACTAAATGTTCGATCGCAGAGCTCACTCAGTAAAACTATATTTAAGTACTGGTGGTATAACATATTTAGTGGTGTTAGTGGTAAAAACATATTTAGCGTAACTCTCAGAGCGCTCCCACGTTTTAATTATCTGCAATTAATTTAGGGTTCAAAAAAAGGTGGTTAAGCGTACCGCCAGGGAATTAACCAGCCAATATAATTAAATTAAAATTAAACACACTCACCGCTTACATTGTAGGAGTAATCGCGCCTGAAAGTTTTCGATATCAGTTTAAAGCCTGAATATCCAAGGCAATGAGCAACTTTTTTGTGTATAAATTATAAATTGGTTCTATATCGAGGGATTCGCCAAGATTTTTTTTAAAATTAGCAATTATATTTTTTAAGGAATTCATGAAACAAGAGTTATTCAGATATGGTCGTTCCCAGGTATCATGATACCTTAAAATAAATTTTATATCAACGTCTGTAATTTCGATACTTTCCCACGGATGTGTCAAACACACCTATTACATTACTTGGTATTCCGCTACCAAGCAAAACACAGGAAGCCTTTAAACTCTAGTCACCAGGAATAGTCCAATAAATAATTAAATAAGCGGATATCATAGATCAATCGAAGACCGGTCGATAAATATCTCCTGACATCATAATTTAGCATTTAACATTTGAGTGCTGGTACAACTTCGCCAGAAAAACGCACAACATTCTAATCGAGACGGTGGTAATTAATTGAGATAAACTGTCGATATAAAGTGATCGAGATTTTGATCCGCAATTTAAATCGATAAGCCTGGTGAATATTAATTAGATTCGATTGCAGTGTTTAATCGCCAAGGCAACCGCACACGGTGATAATTTATGATTACGAGTGTGGAATTTAATCACCGGTTGATAAGACTCTAGAAGCGTTGAAGTCGCTGCTTCGTAGCAACATATTCGGAACTCAAAAACAGCAAACTCGATAAGTACGAGGTGTGGCTACAAAATAACGTGATTGATGCTTCTACAAAAGAACTACGCATGCGCCAAAGTAGTACGCTGACAGCTGTGCAGCGTGAAGCCTTCTCTTTCGATTGGCGCCCCTTCCGTGTCTGTAGACATACTAGTCCGGCCGTGGCCTTCGTTTGTATAAGATCTGTTTTTTTTGCGAAAAAAGTTTAAGTGTTTTAATAGAGCAACGAATCATTCGGGAAATTTTATATGAAACTTGGAAAACCGCTACTGAAACTTCTCTTTGGCAATGAATGATTATTACGTGCGCGGGTTTTGCGTGTTTAAGTTAAGGGTATTGCGTGGTTAAGTGGATTAAGCGCTACCGAGATGGTCGAGATAACTTGAAGAGATCGCACGTCTGGGTCGTCCTTCTACGTCAAAAACGGATGAAAATATTGAAAAAATCGGTAATCTGATCCGATCTGACTACTCTGACCGAAACTGTTGGTCGATGGAAACTGTTGGAATTGGCAAAGAATGCGATGCGTAAGGCAAAAGAATAAAGAATGCGCAAGGCAAAAGAATAAAGAATGCATACGGCAAAAGAATAAAGAATGCGTTAGGCAATCGAACAAAAAGAAGCTCAAATGTACCGGCCGCGTCAAATTTCCAGTCTCCCGCCCACATTCTCAGATCACATGTATTGCACTTATTTATATTTTTCAAATAAGCCAGTTGGTAGGAATTCCTACTCTTGGCATAGTCAAATTGATTTTAGATAATTATGTGGTATTATACTTTATGTGGTATAATATTTTTTTAACTACTGACTATTAAAAAAAAAAAACAATTAATAATGAAGCTTATAATAAAGATTTAAAGTATTTAAAAAATAATTTGAGCTTCTAATATACTGCAGATAGTCAAAATATAAAAACGAAGAGTCAAACGAAGAGATTACAAATATAAAAGTACAACAATAACAATAACGCAATAGAAATAGTCAATATTTTAAAAAATAATATAATTCAGTCGATAATCAAAATGTTTAGATTTAGTAATGTCAAAAATCACTACATAGTATAAAACAAAGTCGCTTTCTCTGTCCCTATGTCCCTTTGTATGCTTAAATCTTTGAAACTACGCAACGGATTTTGATGCGGTTTTTTTTAATAGATAGAGTGATTCAAGAGGAAGGTTTATATGTATAATAACATCCATGAAATAGTGGAGAAGTACTGCTATTTTTGAGGTTTCTAATGTGATGTCGTAAATAATTACATTTTTTCCGCTTACATTGCAAACGCAGGCTGAACCCTACGAGTTTTATCAAAATAATGTACTATGTATTGTACACATTGAAAAGGTCTACAGAAAAGTCCGTGATGGTATATGTCTATCTCTTATGGATAACCCACAATAACTTTTTTTTGTCATTTACTTTTTACGACAAATAATGGCTAATTTTCGAAGCGATTTTAACCAATACAGCATTAATCCTTAACCAATTAAATACCTTGAATACATTGTTCATTTAATATAGATCTATATGGCCCTTTACACCGTATGATTTAAGTGAATATTTTCGAAGATATTACAGATTTAAAAATTGCGGGACGTAGCGTTTGCGGCGGTACCGGCCGGCCGCCTGGTGCGGCAAGAGCGTGCCTATAAATAGCGCGTCTGAGGCCGCGGTTTTCCCTATAGCACTTTGAATTTAGCAGCGATCGGACGCGTTTATTATATCGGAGCTCTCCAGCGAGGAAAATAGCAATACTTAGGTAATAAAAACGTGCTTTTCAGCGCGACAACGTATCAGTAATTATAAGTAAGTTACGATAAATAATTGTATGATAGTAGTTTTAAAATATAAATTATATTCTATTCTAAGGTTAATTTTTAAATCGCACTTATAGCAATTATAAGTACCTACATAAGGTGAGATAAGATTAGATTAAATAAAACCATAATTTATGGATTGCAATTTTCTATTAAGATCTTGATTAAAATTTACAGTTAGATCAATTTAATATTAGGGAAATTATTTTCAAAAATCGTGATTTAAGATGAGATATGTAAGTTCAGAAAAAGTACTTAATAGAATAGGTATCTTTTGTTGTTGATGATTGTTGATTATCTTTTAATAGATTTAATAGATAGAAAAAAAGATTGTAATAAAAATAATCATGGAAGATTAGAAAAATCAATACTCTTAAAGTCCTTAACAGAATACATTAGGTTCTTAATATGAACACCAATGCACTGAAACAAATAATAGATAGAAAGCCGTCAAAACTATCTATCTGATATCTTGTGCGGAGTTTTTGATGCTATTTTATTATATATCTGAACGCATTTTTATGCCAGTGTCCGAGGGACCGAGATCTTTAACGCGGCCAGTACTGACACTTTGAATACCATTGAGAATGAACAGCTTCTAGGAAAAAGTGATAACATGTGATGTGATAACTTTTATCTATTCCCCAAACTCAAATCGGCATTAAAAGGAACAAGATTTCAGACAGTTGAAGCTGCGAAAGAAAAAGCAGTACACGTTATGAAAGAGCTCACAGAAAAAGACTTCCAGAACTGTTTCAAACAATGCAAACTCGCCGGAGCGTTGTAGGAATAGAGGAGGAGTGTATATTGAAAAGATAATAACTAAATATGTATACATTGAGAATAATAAATGTTTTACAGAATTATTCTCTTTAGTTAATAGGCACATCTCGTACAGCATGACCAACCGACCCCCATTCGAGTGCGAGGCGACGGCGCACACTAATCTCCGCCCTAAGGCGGGAGCGCCTTAACTCAATTAAGAAGGCCACCTATGGAGGCCCCGCGTCCCAGTTTCCACTAACTCAATAAACATACAAATATCTAAATGTCACTGTAATAAATTTACATCATTACGATTGCGGTCAGGTACATCAGTGGGTCTCACCTGGAGAAGTGAATAGAGACCTTTAATCTCTTCTATTACATGCTTGAGTCGTATTTCAGATGTGCGATTGAGGGCATGATATGATATGTTAAAATCGATACACCATATATTTGCTCGATCTGTTATCAGTTACGGTCAGATCTGCTGGGGCAGTTTTAGTATCAAAAGGCCCTTATCCCAGTGATATCCCTTATCCAGTCGGGAAGCCAGCGACAAAAAGGTGCAAGAGATTTGTAAAAGCTGATTTCAGATCAGACAGTATTATGACTATACAATGCCGGGGTAGAGTCAGCAGGCCAGATTCCGGGACACCTGGCGCTGGCGTACTAGGAAAGGTGTAATTTTAATGACACCTTTCCTAGTACGCCAAGTAGGCACCCCCAAAGTGTTTTATAAAAGCTTATAATTCATCAGTAGATAGTGGATGCAATAAAGAACACGAAACAAATGGTCAGACTGCTTAACGATAGAACGCGTGGCGTCAGCATTACTCCATACATGTCACAAAAATTAAGTCCCTGCAAATACGCCGGCACGTATTTGTCGGTAACTATCACGCATCGGCCTAATTTGCCGCGCAATATATTTTTATATATGATATTTTTTTGTCACACGTATGGAGCTGACGCCACGCATTTTATTATTAAGCAGACTGACCATTTGTTTCGAGTTCTGTATTGCATCCACTGTCTACTAATGAATGTTCAGCTTTTCCAAAACACAAAACGGTATTGATTAAAATTACACCTTTCCTAGTCTGCTAGCGTCAGGTGTCCCGGAGTCTGACCTGCTGACTCTACCCCAGCATTCTATGGCCAAAATACTGTCTGATCTGAAAGTATCAGCTTTTACAAAACTCTTGCACTTTTTTTGTCGCTGACTCTTGGTTTATAAAGTATATAATTTTTATGATCAACTCTTTTTTCAGAAGGGAGCTCACTATTTTTTTTTTATAAATCAAAAATCAAAATCGATAAAAAACAATCCTAAATAACAAAAAAATTCGATTTTCAACTCATTTATTCTAGTAGAAGAATAATCTCATGTAAAAAGAATCTCCTAATAGTGAAAAATATGTTTTTTTAAAATTATGAGTCATAAATTATCTGGAGGTACAGAGTTGCCCCATCATAAGCTTTACTATTTACAATATCAACCTGCATCTAATAGACAGTTCTACACATTTCCGTGTCCTATTAAGTGTCGAATCCAATCATAGGTCGGATTATCATGGAGTTCCGCATTCAGCCGCGCGAGAGTATGCTTCAACTCGGACTGCTCGTCTCCTGGATGTGATGCCTCGAGCTGAATAATTTATGGATGCGACACGACCGTGCGCACGATGCACCTCCGTATCTGCCGTTAGCAGTCGCCTCTGGTTTCAATATTTGCCGGCCGCGATAACCGCTCGTTAACAGTTAAACCTTTAACGGTTCAAATTATGAATGAATTTTTGCCAGCCTCCGCGAATCGAGAGAGAGAGAGAGAGAGAGAGAGAGAGAGAGAGAGAGAGAGAGAGAAGCGATCGTGATGATGCAGTGCAAGAGCTCACTGCGGAAACTATATTGCCCAAGATAGGCAAAATATAGATGGCATTATATAATACTACCGGTGGCATATAATACTACCGGTGGAGCGCTCATATTGGTGCGGGCGTGTTACGCCTCGAATCGCCTGCGACCTTTCTTACACCCGAATCTATAGACGATATCCAGTGACTATTCTAGTAACTTTTAGTTAAATTGTATTTTTATTACCTAAATATTATTATTTTTGATTATTCTATTACTTCTTGACTATTAATTGTAAAAGTAATTTTTAAAAATTATTTTTAGATCATTGATATTGAAAATTTACTTTCATGCGATGCCGTCTGGTGTGAAGTAGGACACTGAAAATCTGAAAGACCGAAAGCAATATATGGTTTGTTTGTTGATGTTTTATTAGGTATCACTGTATATTGCTAAACTAGTGCGCCGTGCGGTGGACCGTTTTCAACCGCAGCCTTTTCAACTTTTGCCATGACCAAATGATGCCGGCATGCCAAATTTCAGCTCAATCGAATGAAGCGTTTGGGCGCTATCGTGGAGAGATACACACAGACACACAACTAGAGCTGTCGACTACAACGGGCGAATCCGTTACCTCAGGAAGTTTTAACGAAATTTGATGGTTCTGTCTCCCGTGAGGTGAGCGCAAGACTTAGCACAAAACAGTCAAGCTCCGCCACATGCTCGTAAGAGGCCAACGCCTTAACTGCGAGATAGCCAGGTAGGTACGTTACCCAGCGGGCCGACACTCACGCCCTTACTACCAGTTGCAACCAGATCACTCGGGTCTCCAGACTCTTACAACTTGCGGTGTCAACTACAACGGGCGAGCCCGTCACCACAGGACGTTTTAACGATTTTCTCGTTCTATCGCCCTGCAGTGAACGTAGAAGACTTTGGACAGAACAAATCCAACGTCCAGCTACGTCACAACCCGCAAGAAGCCAACGCCTTACCGCGAGATAGCCAGTGTTACCTGGCGGGCCGACCCTCACGCCCTTGCTTCCAATTGTGACCAGATTTCTCCGGTCTCTCGATTGGTTCCGAGTTCGAGGTCGCTTGCGCGGTCCTCTCCCTTACGAAGCGGTGAAACGGTGTGCACCGAATCTATCGCGGACCAAGGCGTCCTTTGCCCGACTCTGAACCGGGATCGGATGGCCAATGGTCATTTCAAGAGCAGTCGCCGTAAGGTAGACAACCACCCCCGCTCTATAGGAAACAATACAGTTCCCAGACTCCCCCGACTGTTAGTCGGAGAGCTTGCGCCGCTCGGTGCGCAGACCGTCCAGGAGCGCCAGAGGTTTGATTCCCAGGGGAGACTGGTTGACCCAGTGTCCTACCCAGGTTCGCACCCCATGCGTGGAGGCCATCGGATGGGTGTTGACCCGTGAGTGTGACCGACCCTGAACACATGGGTCATCGTGGCCACCTCATCATGGGCCCATTAGCTCCAGACTCTTACAGGCCGGACGAGTTCAAGGTCGCTTGCGAGGTCCTCTCCTATACGTAGCGGTGAAACGGTGTCTACCGAATCTATCGCGGACCACGGCATCCTGCACACAGACACACAGGCACACAGTCAGACAGACATACGTCCATCTGGAAATAATCTTAATTGCGTTCAAATACTTTCCCTTCTCGTTGGTTAGTGGGCCGAGAAAGTAGTTTAGGTTGGCTGTGAGAGATTATACGCAAAGACATATACAATACTAATTGGCAATGGTACTTGCACCCAGCTCTTGGACTGATGCCGACTCGCCGCTACGGAACCAGAATCGATTGAGCACGGCTAATAGGAAAGGTAAGGTGTATCGCCTGCGAATTTATTATGCTACTAACATACTTCGCAAGTCTTCATTTATGACGATAAATGAAGGAATAAACGATGATATAGAGATATTACGAAGCCGCGATGCGGGTTGAATTGATTTTTCAATAAATATAAATTGTTATTATCACCGCTCACAATATTTATTATTAATTATGACACAGAAATAGAGAGAAAACGCCGCATTATTAATATTATTTGATTGTTGATAATCCGCTCACTTATTACTATTGTCGACAGAATAATCGTTCGGCATTTTATTTATTTTTTTCAACCGGAATTAGGAAATTAAATTTCAGGAAATAAATGATATTTTGGCGTAGTGCTTAGGTTGCCTGATCTTAATTTGTTCGGTCCCGGGTTCGATTCCCGGATGGGCTACTATTTTCCGTTGGGATAAAATTAACGGAATTGCATTTCAATTGTATCGATCGAATGCAATAACAAATACTCACTTATACACATGTTATATGTGTGTAATGTGTGTTTTACGTACTATGAAGTGTGTATGTACACATACATATAGACACTTCATAGTAGGGTTGGTTGGAATAGATTTTGTATGACAATTAACAATAACAATGACAGTACATATAAACACTTCATAGTAGGGTTGATTCAAATTTTTCAAATTATTTATTGAGTTAAAATTATGGTTACATTCAATATACAAAAGTCTTAACCTAACTAGGCTGCCGCCTGTTCCAAGGTAGACAATTTATTTTAGTTATCCTAAGAAATCCATAATATTATATTTATATAAATAATCAAAATCATACTTAATGTAACAGAAATATCTTAATTACCTAATAAACATTCGTAAGAAAATGTCATGAAAATTGTCAATATTATTTTATTTTAAAACATGATAAAAATGAATATATATTTATATATGTATTAAATAATATGTATTAATAATATACAAAATAAATTCACAAAAATTAAAATAAAATAACGTTTAGAAATCATCAATTTATATTACTAAATATACTATTATGTTTTTATTATAAAGATTATAGAGATTCAATCATTTAATATTGTTTTCAATATCTGCATATGTACAATTTAAGAGGTAGGCACTCAAACTATTTTTAAATGTATATGATATTTTAATGTCTCTAATGTTTGGTGGTAGGCAATTATAAAATTTGGGGGCAAGATAAGAGAAACTGGATTGGCCAAAAGCGGATCTCCTGAGTGGTATGGCAAAATTTGTTTGTGTCGATCTTCTTGTTACACGAGATTGCTGGCTTTTTTTCTGTTCTCCTAACTCACTCTGGAATTTAGTGAGAGTTACCAGCACAAACATTTTTCTCACACTAAACACTCTATACTCTCGGAAAAGGTCATCGGAAGAATATGTTTGGGGTTTTTTATTGATCACCCTCAGTATAGCCTTTTGCGCTTTGTAAAGGGTGGTCAGAAGCGTTTTTGCCGCACAGCCCCAAGTTATAATGCCATATCGAATAACCGACTCGCAGCAAAGTAGACACTTCTTAGCGTATTGAAATCTAAGATGTTCCGCAAACTCCTAAAGTAATACACAAGTTTTCTCAGTCTTGCCGCAACCTTCGTTAAATGATCCTCCCAGCGCAGTCTGTTGTCTAACATCACGCCCAAGTACTTAATGGAGGACACCCTGTCGACATTCATACACTGGCAATCTTGCGTTCTGATGCACGAGTGAAGCTTAATAGTTGAAGTTGGTTGGTCAGTGTTTGTCTTGCTAAAGGTCATAAAATTCGTTTTACTTATATTTAAGGTCAATAAGTTTCTATCCAACCATCTCTTCGCGTTTCTCAGTACTAATTCAGTATCGGTCAACAGATCTGCCCAAGTCGAAGACTTGACCAATAAAACGGTGTCGTCGGCAAAACTGATGACCTTTCCTTAGGAATTTCCTAGGATCCTACTTTCCTCCTAATTTCCTAGGACTTTCCTAGGACCTTTCCTAGGATTGGAATAGATTATTGTATGACAATTAACCCGCCCATTGTGAAATTTCACAATAAAGAGACAAACATCTCTTATTTGACAGTGGACTCATGGCGTAGATTGTAAATCCTCAATTGCAAATGCTATGTGAAAAGTCCGAAAAAAAGTTGAAATCACAGGTCTCTTTAAAAATCTTAGATTTTGTATTTTTATTATAAATTTAACTAATAATTGTTTTTTACAATTTAAAAAAATATTCAATGTGTCAAAAATGAATACACATAAGGTGTACCACATAATCAAGTAAATTGATGATAACATGAAAGGGAATCCTACCAACTGGATTGATATATAAATTAATTAATTAATTATTCAAATGGCTATTTTTTCTAGTTTTTGTTGTTGTACTGAAATATAATGCAGTAAATCGCATAATTTCAAACGAAGCACTAGTAAGCTAAGGTGTATACAATATTAATAAATGCCTATTAACCAACGTATGTACGTAATTATCGCTAACATGTATCCGAGACCATTGACCTAGGCAAGCGTGGCTAGTCAGAACTGCCGAGTGTTGTTGTCATCTAAATTAAAAGCCAATTCTTCCAGCCGACTCACATCGAATGAGTCACGTTTATATTTAGATCAAAGCAGGCTGTTTTATAGGGACTGTTGGAAAAGGCATAGGAGGTCGATCAAATTCCAACCATCTACATTTGCAGATACAAATGGCAAATTTCATTATATAATCAGCTTGAATTTTGATGCTGCAAATCTAGACGCTGTAAAACTAGATCTTACTAATATAGATGACATACATGTCATTGCTCCCCATTATTTCCGTGGCCTAATTGTCAAAACCTCAGGTATTTTGGGGCAAAGCAGCAGCAGTATATATTGAAGCAGTAAGAATACAACAGGGAAAGAACATACGAAGACAACAGGGAAAAAGAGAAGAATGACAAAAAAACGAATCTGAGATAATAGTTGTAAAAGATTTTGAACCTTTATGGTTCGAAAGGGATGCAATATAGCTTTTTAATAATGCAATACAAAAATATTTGACAACCAAACAACAAAATTATGAAACAAAAAAATGGAAAAAGTCATTTATAACAGGGAAAGAACGGGGAATATCGCTGAAAACAATGAAACATTGAGCTGAAATCACTGTTTACTGTAGTGTTTATTACATTTAGAACACGCAGAACACAATATTACTGAATTGTACACCCGGATGGTCGAAAAACTACCCTCAAAACCGAAATGATAACTGTCGTTCCTCCTTCTTTCTCAGTTTGAGATTGATTTTATTTATTTATTTAAAGTAAAGCGCGAGATACACACATTACTCCAGCAATACAAATTATTCGTTCTTGGACCAGTAGCAAAAAAGAAAGCGCGTGGCAGCATCTTGATCACTACGCCCAGGCCTTTACTAAGGCAGGCGTACCAGAAAACTGTTTTACCTGTGCATAAGTTTGGTTTTATTTAAAGAAAAAAAACAAAAGGAATCAAGTTAGGACTCAAGTGAAGAAATCATGAAATCCCATTAGAAAAATAGATTTAATATGGGATTCATATCAGAAAATAGTCAAAAGTGTTTCAATTTAAGAAATATCTGAATTATGTATATTTTCAAATTGCAATTCTTCAATTTATCGCGGTTGACCAAAAAATCATCGATTTTACAATTACAGAGTCGGATTTTTTGGTATTTCAATATTTCATTCTACTTCAACAGTGCCATTCTTTTAAATTTTATTTTAAGAATTTGGCAATCACACTTTCTGTCCCAAGCCAACAACGATCTGTCGCTTCTTGAAGTGGGTCGGATTTTGAAATGCGCACACGAACGATAATTAATTTTAAAATTCATAACACCATGATCGTGTCTGAGATGTGTGAGGCAACGTATTGAGTTTGGCGCCAGCAAAATCTTTTCTGCGATTGCGCAGGCGATAATTGCACCGAGTCTGCAGAGCAACGAGAATGATTTCTTTATCAATTGCGAAAGGGCGATCACAATGGCGAAGAATCTAGATCGCGTCGCTCAAAACTTAAAGGATAAACAAGGTCAGAAAACACGTCTTTAATATATGGCGAGCGTGTAGTAGATAGATACAGCAGCAGACGAGAATAGCAATTGTTGTTTTTGCATATATTTATTGAACATAATAAATATTATAAGTACAATGGGCGGGAATGTGTTTCTTTAATGATGCTTTAAGTGAAGATATTGGTTAGGAAGTTTCAATGATGAATAACAATGGTGGAGAAGCTTTCATAATCTTCATTTTGATGCACCGTTAGGTTATCAAGCGAAAGCCTCTATAAGAAATGTGGGTCTCGTAAAAGCTGTGGATACATTAAATGCAAGATCTGAATGCAACGCTCTCAATAGTGCAAGAGATCGTAAACCTAAAAACCCAGATGCAAATTCATAAGCTGAATTACCAGAATGTAGCGTCGGTGATAAGGAGCGAAACACAACGCTAACGGGAATGATACTCAAATTATTTGTCAATGTAAATACAAATTATAAAACGCCTGTTGACGACCGTGACGGATTGTGGGTTATTTTGAATGGAGAGGAGACAGGCACAATGACCTCTGGGTACTTGGTCGACGACAACGATGTATGGTGAAATATAACTTGACAAAATGTAATAGCTGTCATTGAAAGAATATACGTTTATGCAGACTTAAAATACAACCAATTCTCAAGGATCCATGAGTAAATAGCTATATCCTTCAATAGCATATAGTTTTGGAGACGCAGGGTGATTTTAAATCATAAGGGTTACGGGTAAGAATGGCCAATGTCAATTTTATTTTTTAAGTAAAAATTTAAGTACCTAAACTGTATTTATTTCTAGAAACTCAACTGTATTTGGTTCACAGGAATAAATATAATTTTTCTCACTAAAACAAACCCTGGCTAAAGGGTCATATTTTAAGTAAGTATTTTTTTTCAATGGAATGAACAAAAAAAAATTGTCATGGATCGTTCTTCTCCGAAATCCTTCAAATAGATCTGTAGCTCTGATATCGTTACTAGTTCTTTACCATTTTGATAGTGAGATCAATATATTTCCATATACGTTTAGTTTCGTTCGGTTATCTTTAACTACTATCATAGCGCTTCTTGATTCAGGTCATACGAAAAATAAAAAAAAATTGAAATACCTCTGTAATAGATGCCATAGTGTGGAGCCTCAAGCATTGGCTTGATGCAGAACTTTTCAATTATCTGACACTGGGCCTGGTTTACACAGTTCGAAGTCAACACAAATCTTCTATGATTCATCAGCTTTAATGAACGCAACAACAACGTCGTTTTCGATGTTGGTAAACAAATCGCAATAACCAAGTTCAAGGTCCGCACGGATGTTTTACTTCGAATACGTTTCCGAGTAGATAGTTCGATCGTAGTGAACGGTGGATCACTCGTCTAACCCGGATCTAATGTAGAATGTGAACGTGTTGTCGCGATTTTCGGCGCGGGAGAGTCACGCGTGAATGACCGGCCGGGCGTGCTGCTCTCAGCTGACTGTCAGAGCGAGTGTTGCCGACTGCGTCCGCGTGCGCAAGAGAAGCTAGCGGCGCAGTACGGACGCGGTAACGGCTGTTGCCCATGTTTAGGGTTGCCATCTGAAAAAACCTCTATATCCTAAAGATTCAAAACTTTGGATGTTTACCTGCACTGCACCTGCTGTCTTGTTATCCACTACATCTTGTCTTCTTGTTATGTTATTTACTATTGTAATGTAATTTAAAATTGCTTATAGATTTATATTTAAAACCTGAGTCTGTCTCTGTATATAATCTGTCTACAAGATCAGGTCACTGTAAGAATATTATTACTGTATGTTTCCCGAAGAATATATAAATAAATAACGATTTCCAAATTTGGAAAACGTATTTTGACAAGGATATTCAGTTACGGCAGTAGCGCAGAGACGTTTTACCAAAATTCTAAAGAAATTGATGCATATAGAATAAGTGAAGGGACTCTCGACATTGTAACAGCCTACACTGCAAGACAAGCGGAAGCGTGGAGACTTAATCGAGATGTATACAGAGCTACAAGGACATCAAAGCTGCAGTGACCTCCTTGACATTCATCATTATGGTTGATGGTGATCTCCCCGAAGATTTTGCACGTGTTCGACTTCGGGCGTCCCTGTAAACGGTGAGTCTAAACTCACCGGCCAATCCTTCTACCACCAGACTAAAGGACACGGTGACAAGATGCCGAGCCAATCTCGTCCGCTGGGGCTACACAGCAAGTCCAACATATGGCTGTGGAACGCTGCAGGATGAAGACCAGCTCCTATCCTGCTCGCAGCTGTCAACCCCCACCTACAAGAGGCAAACGACAAGGCCATCCCAGGCCGCATATTTTTGGAGAGACGTGTTCTAGCCCCGCCTGGACCTGTTAACTAACTAATTACCATTTTAGTCTTGCTTCTATCCACTACTTGCCTTCTTGTTATGTTATTATGTTATGCTATTTACTATTGTAATGTAATTACAAGCGTATAAAAAATAAAACCTTAGTTAATGCTGTGAATCTATCTACAAGACATAGTCACGTATGTCTTGTGGACACTGTTAGAATATTATTATGATTTCCAAATTTGAAATACGTATTTTGTCAAGGATATTCAGTTACGCTGTATTAATCTTCGTGGACACGCTTTGAAACTGACCATGACAGCGTTTGACACAAATCCTCGGAAGCATGTTATCTCGCAGGAAGCGATTGATTACCGCGTGAAGATTGCAGAAACAGAAGTTTCGGCGACGTTGCAACCGCGGTGTCCAGGGAAGACTGGTCTGAACAATGCTATCTATCCAGAACGGCGGTTGCAATATCGCCGAAACGTCGGGTGCTCTTTACGCGGTAAATTCGTGTTATCCCCAGGGTCAAACTAGGACAATTTCGGACGGATGGCAACCCTACCGCCACACAGTTGCACGCTGTTCTCTCGCGCGAATTCTTTTACGATACAGAAAAGTTCCAGGCGACGACGGTCCGCTTGGAGAACCTACGGCTCGGTCGGGGCGACTGAATGGGAGGGACGCGAGCTGACCGGATTTAGTCCGATCCGATTCATGAATAAAGCCGCTTTTATTATTGTAACCGAGGAATGTGGCCAAGGAACTCGGTCTTAGCACGCGGCACAAAATAATTGGATTACCGACGAATTGGGGTCAACATAAGAAAGGATATGACAGTATATAAAGTATATAAAAACGTAATCATTTAAGTAGTTTTGTTTGTTTGAAAAACTTTATTGCATATACGTTAGAGTACAATATGGTGGACCTATTGCCAAGTGGCAATATCTTACGACCATACTGCTAGGGCTACCGTGACGAAATGTTTTTAAGTAGGCAAATTAATATATAACAAGTCTAATAAATATAAAACTAGTCATATAACAATCTCGAAACACTGGACATAGAGACTTGAACACAGATGTCTTGTTTGGGCGAAAATGACATTGTGAATTTTAATTGGAATATCTCATAACAAGCTAGACTAATAGTTAAATCCCGCATTACATGTTAATCAAATATTAACGCCTCGGGCGGCGCGGCTCCTTTCTCGACTAAGAACTATATATTTGTATGCAGAATTTGTATGCGTTTTTCGACTATATATTTGTATGCAGAATTGAAGTTATAACTATTGTTTAACATTAAAGATTAAAAGAAATAATGTATATTGATTACTTTGTTCATGAAAACAAATATTTAACAACTGAACTTTGACCGCGTTTTTCTCAAAACGTCTTTTTTCAAGATACTGTGTTTTCATTTACGACGGCAGTATAATTATCCCTAACATGTATTCGAGACCGTTGACCTAACCAAGCGTACTCAGAACTGCTGAGTGTTGTCATCTAAGTTAAAAGCCAATCCTCACAATCGACTTACATCGAATGAATCACGTTTATATTTAGAGCAAAGCAGGACGTTTATATTTAGAGAAATAGCAGGCAAAGGAGATCGATCGAATTCCAACCATCTAGATTTGCAGCAATATGACGTCGGAAATGACGATAGCGTGGCGATTTATACATAAATGTGGAAGAGAGATATAAACTTATTCAAGCAAATTTGGATAGCATTTATTTATTTACGTTCAACGGTTAATATGCAATTTACCACAAAATTAAGAAATCGATGACGTCGTTCAAGACATATTCAATAAAAATAGTAGAAACTATTTTCTACTACTTTTCTTGAAACTGTTAAAGATGACGACTCTTAAGATTATTTTCAAAAAAAGATGTGTTCGTTACATTTTAAAACTATTGTTGGCAGTGAATTGGAGTAATCTTATCAAGTATCAGCGATGCTCATAAGAGATTGAAGAGATTGATTTCCTTGTAAGCAAATTTTCTCTGATTTGAGAATTTCCTTTTTCAGATGAAAGGCGATTCTGTCTGATGATTTTGATTGTGTTGACCTAAGAAAGTATGACCAATGACCATATTATGTAGCTCAGAAGGAGATTTCACTGGATGACAACCCGAGAAAGGCGAAATACAAGTCCTCGGATTGCTCTACAGAATCTTAGAGAGGGACGCTCAGAGCCATGTATCTCATAAGCAGGTTCAATGCTCTATCAGCTCACGGGCGTCTATGAGATGTAAAGATAACCTACTGCTCTCGATCCCCGATCACGGGTAATGATTTCTACTCACACTCCTTCTCCGTGCATGGAGCCCGTCTCTGGAATGCTTTACCCAAACATGTAAAGGCAGCACCGAGCTTGTAATGCTTTAAACGCAGGCTCAAAGAAACTTCTTAACATGCGCTCAGAAATTTATTTCGTCCTATCACCCTCCCCTTTCTCTGCGACATTTCAGGTTTTTTTATATGTGTTTCATTTTATGCTGGATTTTAATGTTTGAAACATTTGATACGTTCAATAATAGTTTTATCTTATTTTTACCGCAAAACATGTATTCCCATTAGGTTAAAATTAGCTGTAAGATGCTACTTCAACGAAATAAGCTCGCCGATTTGTTTTAACAAATAAAGAGTTTTTATTATTATTATTATTGTTGGTTTTCATTACATGTTTTGAATATTAAATATCATTCACATAAGAACATTTTATATGAATTTGTATGTCAGATGTGACTAAAGAACACATATTATTAAAGGTTAACACATAATTTTAGATAACAAAATACCATACACGTCGACTAATAACTAAGTAACTCTTAGGGTGTTGCAATTATCCATTACTGATCTCAGAGGAAAATTAAATGCAGCGCTGAACGACAAATTGAGAAAGCTATGTGACCAGTTTTAGATTGCATCCTCCTAAATTAGACTTCTCCTGATTATCAACTGATAAACAACATTAGAAATCATCGATACAACAAAATTAAACAATATGCGTTTGAGGTAGGGTCGCCGAACCCTCAATAAGAGGGACTCCACAATTCATTGTTTCAATTGAAACTAATTGTACGGTTGACGCGTCCTTAGATTGTTCTCAAGAATTAAGCGACTATCATGCGAGGGGAAGTAATACGACGTATCCTTTATAACAACACTGTGTGGGAAGGAATTAACCTAATTAACTTTGCATTGTTTGGTCAATCAAGATTGAACACAAAAAATAAAACAACAAAAAATGTACTACCTAAAGAAATTAGACCTGAAATAGCGTTGAGCTGCAAAACCACAAAATAGAACAGAATAAAATGAAGGCGACCCAGACAGAGTCAGTGATGCAAAACGATCACAATATGGCAATGCTACTTACTGCTACAATATAAAAGGAATTGTATTCAACGAAGGCTTGCTCGCCAGCATCAAGACCCGAACCAGATTCTTGTTTGCTTCATAGTATGATACCGTTTGAACAGTCACCCTTTCTTCTCAGTCATTGGCTACACACAGGTTAAGATCCTTTTGCCCATATTCCATCCATCGATATCCAGATCTATTAATTAATTGGTCTTCTTCCTTTAGCGGTTACCTTATATGCCTTATTGAGGATTTTATCTCTTGGCCAAAGATTTTTACGACAAACTCTTCTATCAAAGACCAGTAATTGTATGTATTTCGGATGATTGTAATTACCCTCTCGTTCAGAATTAGTTTCCCTTAAATATCAATATTTTTTTAATGCTGGACTTATTTATATATTTTATTTTTTAATCTGTAGCATTTTAAAAAAAATACAGAAAAAAGTATGTACCTACATATAAATAAAATTCTTAAAACTATATATTTATAATGACAAACACTATAGGATGAGTCTGCAAATGCTGCAAATGGGGATGTCCTCAGATAATCTGGCGAATTCCAAGATTACCTTAAAGCGCTTGGTTGTGCCAAGTGTAAGCATTTGCTCATATTGAATTTTGAAGGAATTTAAAGAAATTGACCGATATTTCATTAAATTGTCCCAGCCGATTCCATACAGCCGCCGAATAGTAGGAAAACACCCCTTTAGAACTTATTTTTATGTAAACAGGGATAATGAGATGGGTGAGATGCTGAAGTGCTCGAGTAGAGTGAGTGTGGTGACTCCGAGGCCAGTTTATCAATGATTGGAGGTTTTGCGGTTGTTCAGACCGGACTAATTTTAGCAAGTAAGTTGCGAGATGAAGTTGCGTCGCTGACATGTTTAGCGTGGAAGCCTTGGAGAGGAATGGAGACATACGATGACGAGGAGCATTGAAGAAGAATCTAGCACAAGCATTAGGAATTCTTCAAGCAAATTTGATATATACATTACATTATGATACACGTGGCCATTCCATTTTATCCTCATCCTCATCATAAACGAAGCTTCGAGGAATCACCGAAGGTCTGGAAGACAAGCCGCGGAGGAAAGCAGCTGTTCGTATTCTGCCGTTGTATGTAAATGGCGCTTCTCAGCTGTTATAATCTATCAAACGACTTCTCGTAGTCTATTAAAGCTACGTATATTACGCCATATTACGTCGAAGAATTAAATCAAAAAATAATTGAGGAACAAAGGACTGCAGGGATTAGACAAAACAATAACTAGCGTATATACGGCAGTGAGAAGGACACAGGCATGACCACTCAAATTAATCTCAGCTGCGATGCATTTCCTATACAGTTGTGTACAACGAAATTGCCCAGTGAAATGAAATTGAGAGCGCGTTTGATTCCAATTATTATTGTCACGGTTTCCACGTGCGTTGTGACACAACGCAGTATATCAGTGATATAATGGAGGAAGCCGGCCGGGGAATTGCTTAACTGAATTATTGTTGGCGCTGCTCCGTCACATTAAAAGCGGTGATTTTCATCTCAATTTATTGTGAACTATATTATCCGTTGCTTGTGCGAAATGCTGTAAGAAGCATTGGTGATCGTTGGTACGTTATACACATAGTTCTATAAAATAAAAGGGAGAACAGGAATAGGCGACAGAATCTACATGACTCGATTAGGTTTGAATGTTATTAAATCGAAGCTTATTTTAGAATATTTTAATAGATACCCTAAAATAATCGCTCCAGTTAAAGGGAGCTAAGTCCAGAAGACAAAGTTTTCAGAAAATCAGATAAAATTAACTTCTTATAAATACTCGTATATCTATGAATATTTTTCTTGCTCTTTTAAAGGCATAAGGGAATTGGATTGAACTTCCTATTGTTTTTGGTTTAAATTAAAATAATTAACCTAAAAACCCCATTGAGCAACATAAAATGCTCCCTTAAACTGATACATACCACAAAATATTTTTCATGCTTATAGACATAAGAGAATCGGATGAAACCGTATTGTTTTTGGTTTAAATTACCATAAATAACCTAAAACCCCATTAAGCCATAAAAAATGCTCACTTCAACTGATACATACCACAATACATTGGACTGATAACAGTAATGATAGTCAATACTGCTTGTAAACTCAGCACTACCCCCTATTAACACATACAAACGAATTACCATCGTATAGGTAGGCGTGTGTCATACAAATATAAATATATGCAAAAATAATGTTTATATTATTGTAGATATTATTATTACTGTAAGCTATTATGTAAGATAGTATACTATTGTAAATTATCGTACAAATATTCAAAATTTGCAAAAAAATAATATTGGGTCCTTACCTATAAAGTTGCTGTTCTATAAAGGAAATTTAAGGCCAAAAACTTTGTATAAAATATATATATTTAATTAATAGAAATATTGACCATATTATCAACGCATATTTGTAATTTTAATGAGAGTTGCTTAATTCTTCTGCTGGAAAGTTTTCGTGGACAGGAACCAATAAATGCTTTGAAGGAGTTTTTCACCGACTCTTCAAAGTTGTTTTTTTTCGTTGTAAAAAGTTTTCTAAATACTGAAACAAATTAAACTCTATTGGAGCAAGGTCTGCTAAGTACGGTGGGTGACCAAGCGTCCCCAGCCGCAATTCCTGTAACTTTGCGACTGTTTGCTGTGAAAGCTGTGGTTATACGTTGTCATGCAGAAGCAGTGGCGTTGAGCGATTGACCAGGCTCGGTTATTTAATTACGAGCGTTTCTATCACTTGCAGATTTAATAGTACACATTTACGGTAACTGTATAGATAGGCTGCAAGAAGCGAAAATAGAAAACACCGGCACAGGATCTCATATTTGAAAATGATACCAATTTTCAACTTTACCATCGTTGCACAAACGAAAATATTTGAGCAAAAACAAACGACGGAAAGACAAATAAACAGCTGATTCTTAAAAAAGAATAACATTATAATTGAATTGAATTAAAATTTAATTGAATTTGAAATTTCAACTCAAACCCAAGTTATCCTAGTTCAAAGTGGCCGCTGAAAAAAACGCAAGTACATAGTTAAGGACCCAATACAAAATATCAATATCTTGCAAGGAGCAAAAAAGGTATGAATGCACAGTAGCTCACATATTTTTGCGAATTTCCTTTATTTTGATTAACCTTAATCCCCATTTTTACGACCCCATTAGAAAGTGGATAGAAATTGTTTTTTTTATAGTGAATGGTTAAATCTTATTCGGAATAATTACATTCAATATTGATAAACTGAATATTAGCTTAAAGTGCTATGCGAAAAGCATCCCCTAAGGCAGAGGTATGTATAACGTTTCCAAAATCGCAATCTCAAATCTTGATGCCTAGTTAATTTGATTGGCTTAATCTTAGTGCCTTTTTATTTTGATTGGCTTCATGCTCTCAATTGCTAATGTCTCTGAACAAATTGTTAGTGCTGTTCACAATTTATCTTTATAAATCTATCTAGATACCTGCAATGGACTATTGCAGATGTTTCACAGACTGGTTTCTGTTTTGGCGAGACTATTAACACAATTCAACCACATTTAGGATCGCACTGCAAGTTGTGAGAGCGACCTGGTCTCCGGATTATGATGCTGTGCGAAGACCAGGTTCCCAATCTTGTGTCGGTTTTACCTGAGCAGGACAGAGAGTAGATAAACACAAATATTAGAATTTAAACGATTTATTGTCTATTAATTAAATTACACAAAGACGCTTACCACCGAGTTGGATTGAGTGAAGAGAGTGTGTAATACATGAAATATTGCTGTTTATATAGCTAACATTTTGACGTTGAAATGTTCAAAATGACGTCGGAATGTACATTCGTGGTACTGAAAGAAACGTTTGATTAATGCTTATGGCGAAAGACACAATTCGATTTCTTGTTAATTGTATTGCTAATGAGGCCAGACAAAATTCGTGTGAACAAAATGTTACACGTGTTATATTAAAAGTAGTCGTTGAATTATGCATGTTGCTAACCGTTACAAAGTTATTTAGGGCCTGCGCCTTTTCTACATCTCCTTTAAAACAAGGAACAAATGCTAAAAACCGGACATGGCGAGATCTAACCGTAAGGTTTCTTAACCTACACACAGTAATAATGGATTGTATAGAATTTGAAGGCATATCTTCGTTAAAAACAGGATAAAGTGCTACAGACCAGTCACGCGAGATCTAACCAAAAGGACCCTCAACCTCCCCACTGTAATAATGGATTGTATAGAATTTGAAGGCACATATGAGACATGTAAATATCACAGAAGGATAAGAGAGTGCACCTTGTTTCCAAATCACTTCATCTCTACCTGTATTGTAACAACAATTGCATAAAGGGCGTTCAGGCGCAGCGAACAAAACCAATTCTGTCCCAGCAGCGTTGCTCATAATGATAACAATAGCCGCCGACTGGGTAAAGAGCGTAGGCGAGTGATTGAAGCTGTCACCTTTGCATTTTTCTAAAGCCCTAACGGGGTAAACGAGGATTACCTTGTAAATTAGTCGACGAAATATCAAGACGGATAAACGTATGTTATAAGAAAGAAGGTAACCGGATAAATAGGGTTATTAGTGGCATTAATTCTTAAAAAATCGTATAAGAATGCTCAACGTTGCACTACAATTTGGAAACCAGGATTTTATTACGAAACGCAAAGTGTAGATGGTACTCATAGTTCCAAAAATTTATTATTCTTCTATTACTATATTCAATATGGCGAAGTTCATTTTATAACAGTATGGCGGCGGACTGTATATGGCGCTCTAAACACGCCTATACGGTATAAAATAATAATGTAATAAGCAAACGATTTTTAAAATCATAACTCCCATTGTTTTACTATTATTTACACAAACATGTAAATTTTTAATTTGGCATACAGGTTTCAATACGTAATGATTTCGCACTTTACAGCTCAGATAGACTAATGTTTGTCATCCTATCTTTAAATGAAAATACAATATAAGGCCCTAATAATATAATTTTAATATTATTATCATTGGTATATAATATTAAATATTATAATATTGACGCACTTTAATGTTCAGACAGAATAATAGATGGCATTATATCTCTCTGTATTAATTCAGTGATGTAATCAGCATATTTAAAAAGTGCATAGATGGCACTTACAATTGAGCGTCGTTATTGTTATCATTGGTTAAATTATTGGGTTTTTATAATCAATCAGTGCCTTATAAAAACTATTCATTATCAATGTTATTATAGATCGCAAAAAACGTTGCTATTAGTTTCGCCGCCAATGCTATCGGCGCCTCCTGCATTTCGCCGGTGAGAAAGGGTTGCCAAATAGTACTATAGAGTTGAGCAATCTAATACCATATATCAGTGTTTTCCTTATTTAGATCGCGACCCCCTTTTTTATTAAAAAAAAATATAACCTCTATCCCCCCCTCCTCACCATATTTAAAAAGTGCATAGATGGCACTTACAATTGAGCGTTGTTATTGTTATCAATGGTTAAATTATTGGGTTTTTATAACCAATCAGTGCCTTATAAAAACTATTCATTATCAATGTTATTATAGATCGCAAAAAACGTTGCTATTAGTTTCGCCGCCAATGCTATCGGCGCCTCCTGCATTTCGCCGGTGAGAAAGGGTTGCCAAATAGTACTATAGAGTTGAGCAATCTAATACCATATATCAGTGTTTTCCTTATTTAGTTCGCGACCCCCTTTTTATTAAAAAATATATAACCTCTATCCCCCCCCCTCACCCTAAACTTGACTGCTTTCTCTTCCATAGCAACCAATAAATGAAGTTTTTGTAAAAACAAGCCATATATAACCAATGATAGAAGACTCATTTCTTAAAGCAAAGGTTCTTATAGCGTGGAGACATCCGAAGGCGGCGGGAAGAGTTTTGAAAATTAATAGTAATTAGGCACCTTTTCAGAAACAAAATTCATAATTTTGTTGGCTTGCCTATTTTAAACACTGAAGCCTCAATCTGATGTTGCGTGGCGGTGACTCAAACATGATAAACAATTTACCATGATACTTTTAAAGCAGATAGATCAGCTTTGGAAACGCAGGATGCAAGCGGAGCCGCCTAACTTTTCGTCTTTCTACAACATTGTCTGAAGCCAAAGAAAATGACTATTGTGGATATATTGAAATTAAGAGAGAAGCAGCGAACCACCTGGAGCTCCAGATTAATTACTTCCAGCGTTTACTTTCCAGACACTTTTGATATAATGCAGGAGCAAACACTGGACCTATGCAGGAGCAAACACTGGACCTAAATAAATGACTCAGCCGCCAAAGTTAACGAAATGCCTGTTAAATTAAATGCGATTAAAGAAATATATATTTTTAAGAAATTCATCCTAGTGTATTTGCTTAAAATCAATATGAATGCGCATTTAATAATACTTTGAAATATTAGACATTTTAATAAGACTTTGAAAATAACATCGTAATTTATATACAAATGTAATTTATTGTATTTTTTTTAATTGTCAATTGTTACATTATAGTATTTTTTGGTAATTGAAATAATTTTGTATTACTATATATCATTCTTTAGTAAACTAAGTAACTAATTTAAGATAAATTTAATGTACCTACTTAGTAATTCCTACACAACTGTGAAGTTGAAATGGTAATAAATACTCTGTATTTTGTATACTCTGTATTCAAACATAGCTAATGACCACACAGATAAAACATTTTTTTGGATCGAATACTTTCTTATTGATTTCTGTGTTTAAAGCGTTCCGCATTTGTTTGCCATTTTCAATGCATTATTTGTGTGAGAGGTGCTTTTTAGTAGAAGTTCCTAAAAAGCAAAGAAATAGGTAAGTTTTAAATATCAAATGGTCGGCGTTCCACACTTTCTCATACAGCAACGAATGTTTTCTTGATCTCATACAGTAGCATTTTTTGAAATATAATTTGGTAACAAAATTTACATACATACAATACCTATTGGGAGGGGGGAGGGGTGGACTTTATGAAGAGAAAGGGAACGTTATTTTAAAACATTTGGGACTATGGAGTCATTACCTTCGTTACAGCTGTTAAAGGACATAGCCTACTTGTTTTTATTTGTCTGTGTTCCATTGTACCACTCCACTGGATATTTAAAAAATGTCTGCGCTTAATTAGTCAATGTCTGATATACCTGTTTGGTTTTAACCCCTCAAATGAATGGCGATTAACTCGGGTTGCCTACGGCAAAATGTATATAAATTTATATTTACATTTACATTTACATTTACATAGAGCGGGGTTTACTATAGAGCTATAGCATTACTATAGAGCGGATTACTATAAAGCGGCGCACATTTACATTTATATTTACATTTATATAAATTTATATACATTTTGTATACATTTTGCCAAGGCATCCCTTAAGGGACGCCTGACATTTGAGGGGTTAAATATATCGTAGGTAAATAAGTATTTATTATCAAAAACCCGATCTGGGTATAGAAATTCCATTTCCAATATATTTTTTTTGAAATAAAATTTCATTTCCAATTATACACAGAATTATAAAGAAAGTCTATAAACAAATCTGAATAATAAAATATCATAAAAAATAAGAAATTCAGTAAAAAATATTAAAAAAACAGAAAACACAAAAATGGAAATAATTAAACAAAAAAAAAACAAAATATAAAAAAACTAGAAAAATGAAAATAAAAAATATCAGCAGTTGGAGCTCACCTGATATTTGTGACTTGTCTGTATCAATTTGTGGTAAAGGGTTTTACAAGTCTTCTTATTATTTTAAATAAGAACACGGTGTTTGAGACATTCAGCGCTCCAGCACTCCGAAGACTCAAATCAACAAATTAGTCGGCCGATTTGTAGATTAAGCCGCATCAGTCGCAGGCGTAGGCGTCAATCTCTGCGGAAGGTTAACGACACACAAACTCCCACCCGGATGCAATTAATCGCAACTCGGAGCTTGCGAAATTCTATTACATGGGTGCCCCAAATGATGAATTAGTTTAATCATATAAGCCTATATGTGCGAAATACTCAATTAGTCACTTCTTCAGCAACGCGATAAGAACATGTAGAATACACTTTGCCACTCTAGATGAATATATCAATTCTATATACTCCACTTAGCAGATGAGATGGTTTTAAGAGACATCTTGAGGCAAAACACCATACTCTATTTGCAGCAGCAAGAAATATATGACTGCAAATGGCGATATTATCAAACCAATCGAAGTAAATGATTTATAGGATACATCGTAATACTGCTTTTACTTTTCTGGCAAGGAAAGTATTGTGAACGCACTTCTGTGTGTCTGTGTGTCTGTGTATTCCTCCACGATAGCGCCCATACGCTTCATCCGATTGAGCTGAAATTGGGCGTGCAGGCATCATTTGGTCATGGCAAGGGTTGAAAATATCCGGGTTGAAATCAGTCCACATCGGGGACATCGCGCTAGTCATACTTCAATCTTGAAATATTGGACTTAGAGACTTGAAATTCGGTTCACAGTTGCGTCGTAGGGTCGAAACCACATTGTTAAATAATACTTGCAATATCTCTTATACAAGCGTCACAAAAAAAACTGATATACATTTTAATCAAATCATAATGTCGAACTGGCCGACGCTAGCCATTTTAATACCACGGAAATAAAACATACTAAATAGTAATTTCGTATTTTCTTCGTTATGTGTGTAGGTAATATTTTTACAAGCTTTTATTTACCTTGCAATGTTTGTCAGTTTGTTAGTTTTTTTAGGGCAAATCTTGCAAGCTGAATTAGAACCACTTACACTTATCCTATGAAGTTGAAAATTTACATGTTGGTTTAGCTCCGATGAAAATGCATTTCTATGGTGAGCATGACCTGATTCTACGTCCCCTGGATCGGCTCCCGACGAGGCTACTCTTCCACGATCAACAGCACAGACACACAATTTTGTATACGCATTATATTAGGACCAACGTTGAGAGTTGACCAACGACCAGAGTTAGGTTACAACGAGGGGACTCCTCAACGGTCAACAGCACAGAAACGAAATTTTGTATACGCATTAAATTATGATAGCCCGTTCTAAGTTCCATTATGACATGGCTGACATGCACCCAGGGTTGGCTCGGGACAGACCATTTTAATAAAAGCTTGTTTTTAAAAATGTGTTTTTACTATTAACTTATTATGTTATATTTTTGTAACAACGTAATCAATAATTTGTAATACTCTACATATCGGTAAACGATTTCATTATTATAATTCTTAATACTAAGTTGTCAAATTGGTTGCAACGCAAGCGTGTTGTTACACTGTTAAGATTTATTATGCATCAGTGAAACAATCGCGGTGTTGTGAAAAGTAACCCGGGATTGAATGGATAAAGTCATCTCTGATAACGAGGCATTGCATTATTCCTATGAGAAAAGAGGTGTGTGTACATAACATGTAGGCAAGCGCATTGTAACAAGCAGACAAACTTACGGGAAATTCGTCTTAGCTCATTTTCACGGTTTGGAAAATGTTTGAGATGCTACAGAACCGAAGAGAGTGAGATTGTATAAAGGAGATAATGAAACTAATGGAAACCCATAACTCAGAACTTACAAACGATAACAAATAAAATAAGATTAAGGAAATATGAAAACCAGATATTGAATCGCTAAAGATCTCAAAAATACGGAGAAAACGGGCTTCAGCTATGTATGCACTGCGCAACAACATCCACGTGTTTGTTTCCAGCAATGTTGCAGAGATTTTCGACATCCACACCAGTCAGTGTTGGCGCCAGAGGATATAGCGATGGCATATGCCATGTATATATTTTAGAGAAAAGAGTGTTTCTCGACGTAAAACGAAAAAGGCAACCTTTATTTAACAATGTGGTTTCGACCCTACGATGCAACCATTAGCCATTTCTTCAATTTACCAGCAGCTAAATTGAAAAAATCTTTTAACTGCATGAGCCACGGTTCCTAATCGATCCGTGCAGCTTGAGCCTGAAGGGCTGTGTTTTCTTAGGTCAGCTCAAATCACGGTTCAGCTTCCATCGAGTAGCTTCCTCGAAGAGGGACTAATCTGGTAGGGCTGCTGTGAACTCTGCCTGCTGCTGTAACCTGCAGTGGTACAGTTAGGATCGGAGGTTCTCCCGGGCAGAACTGGGCGGTTTGCCCACCATGCGGCCTTAGCGAATCGTCATTAACCGCTGGAATGATAATACCACCGACCGGTGGTTTGTCCGTTGCACCACCTCTCGGGCGGCAAATCTCCGTTTTTATGCTTTTATATAATTACATATATGCTAAAAAAGTCGCTTTTATTGAATAAGCTACCATTATACATTAGTATGCCTGCTCTAACACCCCCTACAAAGAAATTTTAGAGGGTTGAAAACTTGCCGTCGTGAGTTTCATTCCCATGGCTAGCTTTCTAAGGGTTAATCTGCACCTAGACTAGCCGGGCGCAAAACGAAACAATCAGTTACGCAACAATTCTTTACCGGTGTGAACGGTGTTACCTAGTGTTTTGCAATATGATTTTAGCGTGGTCGACGATGTCGTATTCAAGATAATATAAATGCTTCAAATAAAGACTATAGAGACAAAAATATCAAAAAAGACGCGTGAGAACATATATGAATTCCCAATAAATTCATATTTTGCGGTTGTAATTCACAAGACAGAAAAAACACATCATCATTAAAAAATACTGGAATCACATTAGATGTTGTTCAAAGCAAGTGGATTTATGCATCAGGCACTGACTTTTTTGTTGTGTGGACAACCAACAACTTCTGGCTATTGACTGGTCTTATTATACCCAAAAAAAATTAGAAATCCGCTTCCAAGAATAGGGTAAAAATTAATAAATGAACTAACTTACAATTGAAGAGCACATCGCAATGTTTTCTTTGTAATAGAAATTCTAAACCTACCACCTTTTTCTTTTTACGTCAAGAAACACTATTTTCTCTAAAATAATATATACATGGCATATGCCATCACTATATCCTCTGGCACCAACACTGACTGGTGTGGATGGCGAAAATCTCTGCAACATTGCTGGAATCAAACACGTGGATGTTGTTGCGCAGTGCATACATAGTTGAAGTCCGTTTTCTCCGTATTTTTGAGATCTTTAGCGATTCAATATCTGGTTTTCATATTTCCTTAATCTTATCTTATTTGCTATCGTTTGTAAGTTCTGAGTTATGGGTTTCCTTAAGTTTCATTATCTCCTTTGTTTCCATTATCAAATTGTTGTGTCGCGGTATTCTAGGTTATGCTTCAGTGAGTTGATCTATCGATATTTCAATATTGTTATTTCATTTTAGTCGCCGCTAATAATAGCCTTTGTTTAATACCACCAATGCTCTCATAATGCATCAACGATTTTGTCTGGCAAAAGAGTGTCTGGTATATTTTCAGTGATTTTATGAGTGCTATCTTTTTTTTTTTAATGTAAGCGGGATGCGAATGTTCCAGTGTTTAACCCTCATCCTCATTTACATGATTTAAAAGTCTCTATTTTTATTTACCGTCATGTAAGCTTTGCGTTATAACTTCGGCGTCAAACGTGTGAAGACGCTTGTCTCTCTCTAACCATATTCACTTTTTTGAGAGGAAGACTGAGTATTGTTGAATACTGACAAGGCTTAAGATCAGGAAACAAAGTTACAGCAAAAACGGCCTTATATCATCCGTTTATTGTTCTTATTCGCCCGGTGGGAAAGCTTTATTCGACTTGCCGCACTGTGATCAAAATATTAAAACAAGTAAAAATATATTAAAAACAATGAAAAACACGACTGCCGTTACAGAAAGTGAACTATTTTATCTATATGTATTGTTATCACGGTTTTTATAAAATATTTGTGGTTTATGTATTTATCCATATAGATACATGTATATTTCCGGGATATACTCAATCAGATCTTTCATTTCACATTAAACAATATATATTTATGTTAATTTATTTACATTTGGAGATTTGGACATTTAGACAACTACTTATTTGTATTTAAACAGTTAAGGTACCCTATGACTCTCGGGGTGACATAAAGATACTAACAATACCACACACTTCTTAATCGGTTCAAGCGTTTATTAGTGATGGTGGAATAAAGATTCGGAAAACAGACATAGATGAACCCTGAACACATTACACTCCTTTTTGGTTGGGCAGTCGTGTAAAAAAAACGTGAAATTCCGGGTTTAAAATTAGTGTATTGATAACCAGTTGACGGTAGCTAGTATTATGAAGGTGAATACCACCAAGTATTGTTTACCTGCTGCTATATCGGTTTGCAAGTCATATTATGACTAAGCTGCGACTGCAATAGCTTGAAAGTATATTCAAAATCAATATTTCTAAAATTTAATTATTGTTTATATAGGTACATACTTACTTATATCGTAATGAATATAAAATCAGCTGACAGAAAGTGCCAGGTATGCTGAGCTTTCTGAGTAATTTCATTGTTTATATTTTACATACAACGCTATGGGAATATAATAGTACGAATAAAAGTTAACTAACTTTCCATTTTATATACGTCGTATTTTTGCGTGTCACTTGTGGGAAACGGCTGTAGCAGCTCTCTGGATCATCCAGCAGAAATCGCTTTCTTTTGTAATGCTGTTCCATTGCAGACATGTCCTGATGGAATCTTTCTCGAGGTCAGTCAATTTGTACACGAAAAATATCTTGCTTGACCATGCAAAAGGTCATGTTTTCTGATTTATGTATATATTGTTACGACCTGTACCCTTAGTAAGAGACTAAGTTTGTAGCTTCGAAGGACCCGTGTGAGCTAAGCAATGTTCAAACAGCAGCGAAATGTTTGCACTATTTTGGCTTTAGCTCCATATCGTCTAAGATATGCGTCCTACAGAAAAAATATTCATTTCATTTATTAGGTAGATTAAATTTCATATAATTTAAGTCAAAAAAAGCATTCTATATTTAGAAGTTTCCGAGATACAGGTCTTCAAAAATTGGCAATGTTTTCAAAAAGTGACAAACTATCAACAAGCAAAAAACAAATTATTTATAGATTCGAAAAGTGATCTGAGGGACAGCACACGATCTGAGAAGGTCTGAGGAGCTTGGTGATCTGAGGGATAGCGCATCAATAAGATTGCCAAACATTACCAAACTTGGTATCTTACTATTGCCACAGGTCCTAGCAAAAAAAAAATGTATACATCGACTGGGATATTTATTCCTTTTTGATCACTGAAAGTATCACAATTCGCAAACAACGCTGCCGAGTCAATAACAGATTTACCAAGAACGTTTAAACACTGTTGTACAGTGTTAAATACCACTTTTTGTAGACATAGTATGCCTATAATTTCAGAAAAAGGGCGGTAGTTTTCCAAGATCTGACTCACTTTGATAATGTCTCCTTTTACTGTTTCTCACTGTGCTACAGTGTGCGCCTATAAGAGACGGGTGTTGGTCGGAACGTGGCAATTATGCTCGCAAGTATTGCGCAAGCGGGCAAAGTCAATGTCGCGTGATTCGCACGTTCGCGTTATGTAAAAAATAAACGGAGAGACAGCGACGCGTAACGCTCTGTCACGGCTAGACTATATAATAGGAGAATCAATCACGGTCTCAGGTCAACAGAGACAAAAAAACACATCCAAATTAGCCTAAGACCTTCAGCCCTTAGATTTCGGATTTATTTATTTGCTACCTTCGCCGCTAACGGTTGCGGCTAAGGTTCTAGTCAACCCTTATATAGTATACAGACAATAGCTTCTCTTAGAACCACATTGAAATCGAAGCGAGCGACGTCACGAGCTCCAAGGGCTCGCATATAGCAGCTACTCCGCTTTGAGAACACAGTATACCGAGAGAGGTAAACTGTTTTCGGGAATTGCCAACCTCCACCTGCGCGTAACGCTAACCAAATGCGTACGCCGAGACGTATCCCTCTGCTCACTTCCTTCGCCCCCTATCCCCGCATCGCCCTGCCGCTCAAGAGTGCGCTTACTGTTCGGTAGTCCGTTAGCAGTCCGTTAGTAGTCCGTCCGTAATAGTTATAGTAAGGCCTTATTAAAAAGTCTGTTTTCCATCCATATGTCCTCATGTATAATTTATCTGTGCCCCGGCGGGAATACGAACTTGAGAAGAGAGCCGGAAATACTATAATGAAGAAATGTTATAGCAATACCCCGCGGACGGGTGCCCCAAGTTATTATTAGTATTATTTTTATTGATTATTTGCTGCATTAGTTTTAGGCACGGAGGTTAGCTGCTCCGTGTTTCTAGGCTATCGATTTATTAGATTTTTTATTCAAATATTTGTTTTATTTATATTTTTGATTAGTATTTTGAACGTTTATTATTATAATAAATCTAACTACTGACTAATAAGTCTAATAAGTCTACTGACTCTTGACTATTGGGTCCAATAATGTTCTCCATATATAATGACGACTTATGCAGACAAGTTATTATAGGAAAAACTGCACCTTTTGCAGATGACATCGTGTTTTTTTCAAACAGTATTCCAGGTAAAAGTATTTGAAAAAGAAACAGCTGGACTTAGACAGCGGACTAGACTACAAGGGGCTAAACGTACATACGAGTATACTAACAATAAATATAGGCAAAACGAAAAGCATGACGTTCAGCACCCATGGCCGAAACAAACCAAAACCAAAACCGAAACAAAACAAAAACGAAAAATGCTTTAAAAGGGCGAACAAGTGAGATGAGTAATAGCATTTTTGAATATTTTTCTTCACTTTTGACTACGTAATTCTCGTAGTTGTTAGGAGTTTTACAAAACGTGACTTTTAGTTTTACAAAACAGGAGTTTTACAAAACTCAATTTACAAATACATTACATTAAACTTAATTAATTTTATAATAATATAGATTAAACTTAAACTTAAAATAAAGTGACCTACTAAATTATGTTTTTCGGGGTTATCTATATCCTCCCCTTAAAGTAAGTAGTTAAGTACGTCGGTAAGTGCAATTTTCCAGAATTAAAGTGATAAGAGATAAATAATAATAATTAATTAATAATAATTACTAAGGAAATAAAAATTATTATTACCAATTACAATTAATTTATCTCAAAGTGTACAATGTACATATTTCTTTTATTTAAAAACTTGTATTCAGAGACATACTTCCGCAAATATTAGATTTATACGGGGTGTTATTACTGCACGGGCATTTTTTTCTGTGGGTGAATCAGTACAATGTGGTAAGCAACTTTTGATAAAATTTGTTGGAAAAAAACAAAAAAAATGTTTTTTTTTTTTAATAATATATATTTTTTAATTTGAAAATTTGAAGAAATTGACTCTTAAATAAAGGTTTGAGAAGCGTTTGAGCGCGCTGCGCCATCTAACGGTAGGTAATAAGTCGTAAATAAACAATATCAGCGACATTTTATCAATCGCTAGATAGCGCATCGTGATCATAGCTTTTCATAAAAGTTAAAAATAAATTTAAAAAAAATATATATATTTTAATTATTTTTTAGTGTTTTCCATTTTTTTTATTAAAAGTTGCTTACGTCGTTGTACTGAGTCACCCACAAAAAAAAGCACGTGCAGTAATAACACCCCGTATAGCTTGTTTTTATTTAGATTCAGTGTTGAGTAGTTTTAATAAACAAGATTACAGTACAGTACTACTCTAAAACAATGTTTTAGAGTAGTTTTAATAAACGAACGAAATTGACGCGTAAAGTTTGTAGCGCCCGACGTTTCGGCGATGTTGCAACCACCTACCTGTCTGCCCTAGAATACGACGGTTGCGACATCGCCGTAATATCATGAATATAAAAAATATCGTATTTATATCGTAAATATATAAAATATTGAAATATTGTGCTACAAACTCTTGTGGTAAATTCTTTTTTGTATATTATTTACATTTAATCTCAAACAACCACGACAGTCTTCGTCTATACAATAGATTGCGGTGTTTCTGCTATTCCTTTTATTTCTTACACTGTCAGTCGTTTAAAATAATGAAAAATAAAGTTTCAATTTGCAAACAAAACAGGCTAGATTATGTATTTTTCTTCCATGGTCCCTCTGAAATTATGTCACCAAATGGTTACACGCCCATTTTTACGAGACTGCGAACAAGGCGAACCATTTAAATATCTCTCGTGTCCATTCGTTGAACTCTCTTAACGACACACGTGCTGCACAAATGTGTTCCCGAAATGTACTGGCAGTTGCTCGAAAAAAATACTCGTTTCAAAACTGGGTAGGTAGCCGTTACTTCTCCAAAATTGACGCCCGTCGCGTGTACGTGACTTTTTTTTATTACGCTTGATGTGGGAAACAATAAATCAACTTAGTTTTTACAACGAACGTGAGAATTGCTTAGTGTTTAATGTTCAGTTATTGTCCTCGTTTCTATTTATTTGCGATAGTGACAAAATTGAAGAAAGAAACATACAAAATTGTTTGTTTGTTTGTAGTCTTTATTGTAAAATTGCACAATGGGCGGGTTTAGTATCATAAGTCAATCTCGTACAACCAACCCTATTATGAAGTGTGCATATGATACGTATTTTTGTGCATATAACATTTATGTAAGTTTGTTTGTTTGATTGATTGTTTCTACTCTTTATTATGACGTAAGTGTCTTGTTATTGCATTCATAGATAGATAGATAGATAGATTTTATAGATAGATAGATATATTTTTATTCGAAGTAGACTTATAGTACTTTCCGAACGTCTTATATTTCTAGACATGTATGCCTTGCTTGTAGGCTTTACCATTGATTACTACACTATATAATCAATGGCTTTACGTAATAGTAATAATAATAATGATAATAAATGGTTTTCATAGCTATGTTACACAAAAACGACTTGACCAGACCAATGTATCGCTTAAAAAATCTTCATTTTATAATAGCCTTTAGAGCACAAAGTATCTTTAACAATTTTTTTAAATTTAGTGTCTGGTAAAAGAGTTAGTTCCTCAGGCAAAGTGTTATAAAAGCGAACACCGTCTCCAATGAAAGATTTACTCACTTTTGCTAACCTAGAGCCCGTAATGGCTAGTTTATTTTTGAACCTGGTGTTCCTATTGTGAATGTCACCCAACCTACGGAGCCTGTGCAAGTTTTTACGAACATACATTATGTTATCGAATATATACTGACTATAAACCGTCATAATATTGATCTCTTTAAATTTCTCTTTTAGCGATACTCGGGAGTTTAAACAATAAATGGATCGTATGGCTCTTTTCTGCAAAGTAAATATCGTTTGCATATCGGCTGCGCGACCCCAGAGCAAAATCCCATACGACATTATACTATGGAAGTAGCTGAAATAGACAGTTCCGGCAGTAGCTTCATCGGTTAGTTGCCTTATTTGACGTACCGCAAATGCTGCCGAGCTAAGTCTTCCAGCTAATAATTCAATATGAGGACCCCAAATTGAAGTTTATTGTCTATTGTAATTCCTAGAAATTTTGTAGAATTTACAAACTTTAGTATTTCACCGTCCATAACAATATTAATGTCAGAGTCACTAACGTTAGGTGAGACAAATTTAATGCACTTAGTTTTATTAGAATTCACGGTGAACCATCCTAAAACTTTTGTCAGTGTGTTTTCTACTTCATCATAATTATTGGGTTTCCTAGGTCCTGACATAATTTAAATGGAATTCCGTTAATTTTATTTTAAACGAAAATGGTGACCCATACTGGAATCGAACCCAGGACCTTACATTGCAAGATCAGGTCACCTAACCACTATGCCACCATGTATATTGTTCGTTTATTTAATGTTTATTGTATGTAGGTGCTTATACGTATGTGTGAGTGTAACATGTGTGGAAGTGTGTGTCTCGTTATTGCATTCGACCTTCACAATTGAAATGTAACTCTTTTCATTTTACCCCAAGGGAAAACAATGACTCAGCCGGAATGTAGGTGTAATCAATGATGCATAATCGGGCCTATTAGATAGTATAATGAGAGGAAATCCACATGTACAAAACGGATTGCAATGGTTCCTAAACTCTTGCACGACCTCCTACAAGCCCTTACGGGCAGACCTAACCTATCGGCAGGAATTATTTTCAGGGTACCACATCGCTTCACACGCTCACAAAATCTGTTCGTCCATTACGTCATACTAACTTTTCCAAGTACTCGTTATTGGAACGGCTACTGTAAAGTATTCTCTAAATCTAATGTTGTGCACTTGAGGAAAGAGAAATTCATAAATTTTGTATAAGCAATAAAAACAAATTTCCCATCCTTGCACACATCTTTTTACGTGATGGCACACAAATACCCACCATTTCCACATCTACATACAATCAAACCATCCCTACAACATCAACAATCCATCACACATCAACCCATGGTTAAGGGGGGAGCCTGGTTTAGAAAGCCAAAAAAAAAACATGTTCTTCATGTTTTTTTTATTGACTTAAAGTTGAAATCTGATCATAAATCTTTTATAAATTTAATTAACATTTGAAATATAAAAATATTTTTTGGAATCGTAAATAAAACTACTTTTGAGATACTAAATTGTATTTTTTTCCACCGCTGCAGAAATGGCGCTATCTGCTTGCGTCAGTAATAGCGAGAGTAATTTTGCCTAAAACAAAAAAGATGAATAAAATATTAATTTCTACACATGTATTTTCTAGATGAAGTAAAAAAATTAACTAAAGTGATCATTTTTATATTTTTTCAAGAATTTAATGAAATAAATTCGATTTTCGGCATACAATTTTGTGTTTAAATAGTAATAAAAAAAATATAAAGAAACATTTTATTTAATTTTGTTTTGTAAACATACAAGAGAATTTAATAATCTTTATTTTTTTTCGGAGCAACTCGATCCGTCAAGTATTTTTTTTTATCACCGGCGAAAAAATGAGAAATATGGCGTTTAAAGTTTAGGTTTTTTTCACATTAAAAAAAACTTTTAAAAAAAGTATTAGGTTTTTTTCACTTACAGCAATCTGAGACTATCAGCTATTCCAGAAGTAAAAGATTCATAAATAGATTTCAACCTTAAGTTTTAAACAAACACATAAAACCACATGTTTTTTTGGCCACCTAAACCAGGCTCTCCCCTTGTTGTTGTAGTTGTATTTATGTAACTCTTTTCATTTTACCCCAAGGGAAAACAATGACTCAGCCGGAATGTAGGTGTAATCAATGATGCATAATCGGGCCTATTAGATAGTATAATGAGAGGAAATCCACATGTACAAAACGGATTGCAATGGTTCCTAAACTCTTGCACGACCTCCTACAAGCCCTTACGGGCAGACCTAACCTATCGGCAGGAATTATTTTCAGGGTACCACATCGCTTCACACGGTCACAAAATCTGTTCGTCCATTACGTCACACTAACTTTTCCAAGTACCTACTCGTTATTGGAACGGCTACTGTAAAGTATTCTCTAAATCTAATGTTGTGCACTTGAGGAAAGAGAAATTCATAAATTTTGTATAAGCAATAAAAACAAATTTCCCATCCTTGCACACATCTTTTTACGTGATCGCACACAAATACCCACCATTTCCACATCTACATACAATCAAACCATCCCTACAACATCAACAATCCATCACACATCAACCCATGGTTAACGGGGGAGCCTGGTTTAGAAAGCCAAAAAAAAAACATGTTCTTCATGTTTTTTTTATTGACTTAAAGTTGAAATCTGATCATAAATCTTTTATAAATTTAATTAACATTTGAAATATAAAAATATTTTTTGGAATCGTAAATAAAACTACTTTTGAGATACTAAATTGTATTTTTTTCCACCGCTGTAGAAATGGCGCTATCTGCTTGCGCCAGTAATAGCGAGAGTAATTTTGCCTAAAACAAAAAGATGAATAAAATATTAATTTTTACACATGTATTTTCTAGATGAAGTAAAAAAATTAACTAAAGTGATCATTTTTATATTTTTTCAAGAATTTAATGAAATAAATTCGATTTTCGGCATACAATTTTGTGTTTAAATAGTAATAAAAAAAATATAAAGAAACATTTTATTTAATTTTGTTTTGTACACATACAAGAGAATTTAATAATCTTTATTTTTTTTCGGAGCAACTCGATCCGTCAAGTATTTTTTTTTATCACCGGCGAAAAAATGAGAAATATGGCGTTTAAAGTTTAGGTTTTTTTCACATTAAAAAAAACTTTTAAAAAAAGTATTAGGTTTTTTTCACTTACAGCAATCTGAGACTATCAGCTATTCCAGAAGTAAAAGATTCATAAATAGATTTCAACCTTAAGTTTTAAACAAACACATAAAACCACATGTTTTTTGGCCACCTAAACCAGGCTCTCCCCTTGTTGTTGTAGTTGTATTTATGTTGTGTTTATAAAACTCTGTTTATTTGCATTTACAGAATTAACTTTGATTGATTAACAATGGTTTGTTGTATCGCTGTAATTTGTCTTTACATGAATGCTTATGTTTATATTACATCTCAAAGACATGGTCATGACGTTTTTTTTTTTAAATAAATAATAAAATTTTAAACGGATGCATACAGTGAACAGTTTACGACCATAAGTCGCCTTTTATATCTAAGGTATATAGGGACTTGGAATTATATAGATAGTAGGCATTCCCGCCCGTTGCACGCGCGCCGCATGCCTCAAAGAATGGACTAATAAAAATGGCGATGCTGTGTTCCCGGAACACGGTTAAAGATGGCGGAGATGGGTGTAGTTTCGTGCAGCGAGCAACGGGTGAACGCAAGCAAGAGCGCAACGAACGGCCAAGCGAAATATTAAAGTAGGTGAGTGGCTATGGCCGATAGCTCGCAACACCGTGGGAAACATTACAAGTAGGTTCAAGGTTAGGCGCACCTAACTATACGAAGAGGACCATTTACAATGGCAGCAGTCAATCGAAAGAGTAACTGCCGTAGGGTGATACCGTTCGATCCGCCGTCAGAAAGTCCGCAGTCAAACGTTTTAAAAGTATTTAGCGAGAAGACAATCGGGAAAACGCGACGGTGAAGAGCCAGATTCACGTTGTTACTTTATGCTGCCAGATTCATTCCGGATTTAGCCGATTCCGACGTATTATGTAAGACTTTCATTATAATAGACCATTTTTACTGTCCCGACCGGCCACGCGTCAAAAAAGGAAAGAATTATGAACGCGCTAAAACAACGAGTTGATGACGGAAATATCCATTTTGAGCCCCCCTGAGACGAATAAGGCCATTTACAGGTTGAAGTCTGAGTTTGAAGTCAAAAACAAAAAAAACAAATGCAGTGAATTCGTAGTTCGATTTTCAAAAAATCATTTATTTTGTGATAGCCATTTTTATGACATTATTTTATAGCAACTGAAGAGTTTTATTAATTTTATTTGAGAAGAACTTAACTGTTTATAAAATATATTTTATTTGAATAAGCTAGTAGATAGTTATCGAGATATTAAGGTTATGTTAGTGACCCGGATTCATTGCTCTTGAGTGAATTTACCAATGCAGAAAAAACACATCAAAGATGCCTCAAACCGCACGATCGCGAATCACATCGACCATAATAACAGTTAGGAATTAATCAAAAAAACTAAGTATGCTCGTACGAGCTACTACCATGCCATCGATGCTCCCGCAACGTTAGCAATAAATAGTAATTTTACAAGACAAGTATAAAAGTAGCCCACAATGGAGCGAAATGGAGAGATGCGATCGATGAAATTGCGAACGCAATAATGGCGGACGAGCCGCTCGTAACGCATTTTAAGAAGGCAAACAAGGAAGTGGCTCGCGTCGTAATAACGCCAGTATAATATTACCGCATTGACCACACGTTACGCTAATGCGACAAGTTGCTCATAGGCACAAGCGAAAATGGACACTATTACTAGCTTCCTTACGGATGTTATTGGCGCTTTTAATAAATGATCGTGTCCATGCAAATTACAGACACGCTGAGAGAAAAAGAGAGAGAAGAAGTTTGCATGAATGGCGACATAAAACAGTGCAAGAATCCTACCTTAAAGATTCTACCTCATGACTGATCAAATAAGTATGAATGTAGAATATAGTATCCTCAGATTTACTCACAGAACAAAGGGTTATTATTGTAAGGACCCCTATGGACTTGCATCATATATGTAAAGTTAAATCTGAAGTATCATACAAAAATAAATAAAAGACACAAATATTACTAGTAGGAGATCTAAGGAAGAATTGAAATGGCTAAACATGTTATATTTGCGAAAATGGCGATCGAGATTTCTCTGTAACATACTATTATGATAATTAATTATAATATTATTAATAATAATAAACGTTTTATTCAAAAGTAAAGGCGAGCGTATTACTTATGGGCAATATTCTAGAGCTAACCTGTACAATGTGCAAACATTATTTGCGAATAATTACTAACTTACCATATGGCTACATAATATAAAATTTGAAAAATACAAAAAAAATATTGAATTCTTTGTGAGCGCCACACCAAAATATACTAAGGTCTATAAGGACAAAATAGAAGTAGGTATTATTAAAGTTTAGGGGTGGAAGCATAGATGCTCTTGAAGAATGTTAAAAGAAGATAAAGTATAAAATGTAAGTATAACCATTGATTTAAATCAATGGTATAACGAAGAACAATTCAAAATCGTGGACGACGTTGCTGAGTTACTAATATTGAAATTTACAGCCGATTACATAAAGATCATAAAATAGTAAAAACCATTAAGAAAAAATCTTTCAATCACGTACACACACATATAATCATAGGACCGAATTAAATAACGAATTGTGACACCCCATCCAGGAGTGCTCCTGAGACGGATAAACCCACACTAGGGGGAGATTTTTAAGGATTTTTAAGAAGCACATGTCTTTCAGGAAGGAAAGAATAGGTATGTAAATCAATCGACCAGTATTAGTATTAGTTCAAATTAGAGCATATATAGGAAAGCAGGAGCGTGAGAATCTAGGACTGTGAGAGCAGTAAATAGTAAATGTTGTCTTTGTGTCTATCTTTCTCCCTTCGTTATACTAAATTTAGTTTATTCTAGAATAGAATAGAATAACTTTATTGTGCTATAAAAATATAACTTAATGAATATTACACTGGTTTTATAAAAAAGACAATTTATGCACAAATGGCAGACGACTTATGGCTATAGCGATATCTTACAGTCAACCATTAATCAACCATTCTGAACCTTTCTGTCTTGTATTTTTTTTTAATGTTTTCTTGTAAAGGTGTTCCACTTGTCTTTTCCTCTTCGCCAGTTTCCGTATCCGTTTCCTCCATTTTATACACTTTTTGCTCTGATATCTTGGCGTTGTCTAATGTGAAATTTGATAAATCAGATCAATATGTTTTATTACAATGTATATATGTACCTTTTTATTCTGATAAAACATGCGATAGTATTATTTATACAAAAAACATTGGGAAAAACATTATATTCTATTCTATTCTATTTAAAAATGCAAAGTTATATTTCGATAGAGTTTTGATTTCTACATACTATAATGAGAAAATAATACATAAACAGATTGCCCTCAAGCACTCTGCAAAATATGGACTTGGACAAATATGACTAATTTAATGAATGAATTTAATTTTCTGTGTGATTTTTTCAGGGGTTTGTACTTTTCTTAATTACACAAATAAATAAATCTCAGCTAATCAAAAACCCAATCCCATTTCAAAAGAAATACTTATTACTTCGATCAATTTTTTTATAAACTATCATCCTTTAAGTTTAAAATACAAATGGGTGTTGGAGAAGTTTTAAAGGAACGCTCCTTTTTAAGGCAAAAAAACTTTCCTAAACAAATGTTAGCTCTGCCCGGAATTTCAACTAATGTTCAAAATGTCAGCGGGGGGCTGAATGACAAAACGTTACCTTTTCTCTGCAATGTGCTCTATTCACCGCCCGCGATGTATTCGGGATGAAATGCAAAGATCGCGGCTCTGATAATAACTCACAATAGGGAGGAAAGTATCCCGATTCTGGAAGGGACACGCCTCCAAAATATGAAACGAATGGGAAGTCGACTAATGGCCATCATTGTGAGTTAATAGAGGAAAAATATGAGCGAACAAGATGTCCAAGGATAAATTGTAGAATATTATCATACGCAAAAAATCAATATTGTACAGTTAAGTCTTCTGATACTAAGAAGCTCTTCAGCAAGAACAATTTAACCAAGAAAAAAATGAGGAACAGATTATCAACAAAAAATATAAAAGCCTCCTGTGATTATAATGCCTTTTATGCAGAATTTGCAGGAATAGGCGGAGTCCTCATGGGTAAATGTTACTGCTAAGTATCAAATGAACAAACAATATACCCGGTGGCATAGTGGTTAGGTCGTCTGATCTTGCGACGTAAAGTTCCGGGTTCGATTCCTGACTGGGTGGGTCACCATCCTCAATTTCCATCTTTCATTTTTAAAAGGTTTTCTATTTCCTCACACGCCACATTAGTACACATGGCGACTGTGAATTTTCGCACAACTTGTGAGCAATAAAACTGAGAAATATACCGCATCTTCTACGACATAAGGTTGTCAGTCTGCGGCGGTAGATACGTACCATATTTCTATCATTGCTCCGCAATATTTTTGATAGGGAAAAAAAGGAATATCGGTAAAATTTAGAACACACACACAGAGAAATGTACCGCAAGTGGATCGATTGTAGGTCTCCCCTTCTTATCTCTTTTTTTTTTACTTATAATTCTCTCAAATTAGCACTTGACACAGTGGTTGACATTGCGCAAATTAAAATCAGTTCGAAAACCACCGTTTTAGTAAATTTGCGTTGTTGTTTTGGTAAAACACGTTGTTTTGCACAAAGATGGTAGTTTATTATAACATACATAGGATTGCCTTAAGTCTGGCGAATGTCTTCGTCGGTGCGCTCTCGCACACTGTACAAATTAAGGTAGAAGCTCCCAAAGTGTGTGCCGGGGATCTTTAAGGTGCCAGGTGGTATACTCTACTGTACTCTACCAGACTATTACTCTTGGTAGATCCATCTACCACACTATAACAGACAGCAGCGTCTCTTAGGACAAAACTGAAAACGAAGCGAGCTACGTTGCGAGTACAAGGGCTCGCATATGGCCGAAACATGTCTACTACTCCGCCAACGCGATGTTCTAACGTTTGAGAAAACAAAGAGGTTCATCGAGTCGTGCCCCTCTGCTCACTTCTCTTGCACCCTACCCCGTAATACCCTGTCGCTCAAGAGTGCGTCTACTGCTCTTTCGGTATACTGTGCCTCTACTAAGTAGAGGGATCAGGGGTGCCGCGAGTCACCCATGTTAACCCCTCCCTTCCACCCCTAGACTGCTCAATCGCTGCCCTGCGATACAGACTCGGTGGCATAGAGGTTAGGTCGCCTGATATTATATTGTAAGATTCCGGTGCCATTCCCGATTGGGTTACTATTTTCCTTTTGGATAAAATTAAAGGAATTGCATTTCAATTCTGTCGATCGAATGCAATAACAATACACACACACACACTTACACGCATGTTACACGGCGCAGATACAATCAGGCAGAGCCAGCGTCGTTGTAATAACGCTATCAGGGGAATGCGCTGCCTCTGGAGGAGCGTCGCTCTCCCCGCCTCAGAAAATGAGTCCCAATATCACGTGGACTTATAGTACGCAGTCAGAGTCAGAAGGCGAGTCGATTTGCGCTGGTCGAGTGCAAAGTGAGTGGAGGGGCATTAATTACGCGCAGTGGCGGCAACAAATGGGCCGTTCCATCTGGCGATATGCCGCGGCCCCATTAAGTAAGGAGGCGAAGGAGCGAACCTCCTCAAACGGCGCCAATATGAGTTACGGCGCGGAGATAAATCACCCACGCGGACGCACTCCGTCCCAAACTGACTGCGACGCTTACGAAAGCTACGCGGGTGAAAGGAAACGGCGTTTGAGGAAACGGATAAACCACAAAGACATCTGTCGCGGGGGGGGGGGGGGGTGTCATTCTCCAAATATAGTGGATGTGGATGAGCACAGACGGGAGAGAAATAAACTAGAGGCTAGCAAAACTGGCTATAAAGGAACTAACTAAGATTAACCCTAGAGTCGTGGGCATCCTCACTGTTCAAGGTTTAGGGGGAGCTAATAGGCCCTGTCGCAACTAGACCTGTCAACTACAATGGGCGAACCCATGTGGTGTAATGGGCATGTGGTGTAACTGTGGTGGACTGTTTTGTCCCAAGTCTTCTACGCTCACCTCACGGGAGACAGAACGATCTAATATCGTTAAAACTTCCTGATGTGACGGGTTCGCCCGTTGTAATTAGCAACTGTAGTTGTTTTAGGTATATTTGTAGTTGTTTAAGGTTCCTAAAGGTTCCTTGGCCTGTCAAACTTACGGTTTAACTCCTATCCGGTAGCCTCTTCGAATGGGGACTTAAACTGTCAGGGCCGCTGTTATCTCTGCCTGCGTCTGTAACGAAGTGGGAATTCGGGGGAACACATTGGACGGAACTGGGCAGTTTGCGTACCAGGACAGCTACGCTTATGCAATTCGGAGAGTCTGGAGACATATGTTTCCTAATGAGCGGGAGTAGCTGGTGTCACTTATCTTTAGAAACGAGCCGATGTCCACCCGATACTGAGTGACGTTGACGGAAAATTCCATATGAATTACCGCTAATGTCAGGTAGAGTCCGCGTAAGCGACCTAGAATTCGTGACTAGACTGCAGGGCGGAGAAATCCGTCCAAATCTGGTAGTAAGGGCGTGAGTTTGACCCGCTGGTTTGACTTCGGCCCGTAAGAGTCCAGCTCCTAATACTGCCTTACGTTAAGGCGCTGGCTTGTTATCCTAGTTGGGCGGTGGACTGTGTTGTCCCTAAGCGCCCTATTCTACCGGTACATCATGGTGGCGCAACCAGTCGCCGCCACCAACAAAATATATACGTGGTGTCCGCTTGGTGCGGACACCAGGTGAGATACCCTTCATAGAGCTGTATACATTTTGTTGGTGGCGGCGACTGGTTGCGCCACCATGGTGCCCCGTGGAATAGGGCGCTGAGTCTCTGCGTTTACTCCATGGGAGAAAAAAATATCTGCTATCGTTATAACTTCCTGGGGTGACTCGTAAAAGCAGTGTCAGGTAAAGAAGTACAGGAACTTCATCTGTGTCTTTTTTCCACAATATGTGGTTTTAAATCCGTTAACCGCCAACCCGACTATCAAGCGACTAGCATACGGAGATGAAAAAAGTGTACGCAAATCGAACTGAGGTCAGCATTTTAATAACCATCACTCATCCACGATATCGTACCCGCCCTAATGCAATGAGGAGAAAAGGCCGAGATAGCCGGGCAACTGCCGTCCATTACCGGAAAATTGAAGAGTATGGATTCTCAGTAATGTTTTTGCAGAATTTCCTGCTTGTATACAAGTATTACCTCATATAACAGCATGAAACGAACAGGCTAAACACATGCTTTTCTTATTGACTATGAAATTAATATTCATAGAGTTTTCAAGCAAGCATCGCGATGATTCTATCTGTATCAAAATATCTGGAATACCAATTAAAAACAAATTGACAATTGAAACGACCAGAGTTCTTGCTGATCTTGCATGACCTAATGTAAACTGTAAGTGTAAGATTCAGTAAATAATTATGAAATCGAAGACTATCGCGGTTGTATGACAATATAAAAAGATCAAAACGTTTGTAGATTGTAACCACCGTTGTTTCGGCGGCGTTGCAACCGCCGTTGTCCAGGGTAGATTTAAGTGCTGTCAACTGCCATGCGTTGTTCTGCGGGTAGACGGCAACTGCTGCGCAGATTATAGCGGTAGTGGGACGGCGAGTTCGTCGGGCGCGAATTTTGAAAATTCGCTGTGCAGACACAACTTACTGTATCTTGTGTTACGTCTCTTGGAAGGTGCATGGTCGCTCTTTCTGGTGCTCTGCGGAAACCAGGATTCCGTACTCAAAATTATGTATTTAAAACAAGGAGGAACTTCGCTAAAAGTAATCACACCGTGTTTAGAAAATGGGTTGAATCGTTAAACTGGGACTATCTTCAGACAATAGATGATACTAATATGGCCTATACGTGGTTTCACAATCGGATAAATGACTGCTTCTCGAAATCATTTCCAATAATAAGGAAAAAAGTTTATCTCCAACCTACCAACAAGCAATGGATTACTCCAGTTCTTGTATATCGCTGTAGGTTGAAGAGAAACACATTAAAAAACAAAATTTTCAAATATGACCCTTTTTATCGAAAACTCTTCAATAAAATATATTCGAGGTTAAGAAACGATATTCGCGCAGCCAAAATAAAATTCTATTCTCAAAACATATTTTCCTCACGAAATGTAAAAATGTAAAAAAAGTAAAAACAGTATGGTCCATTATAAACGATGAAACCGGAAAATTGAGAAAAGGATTTAGCGCATCATTGTCCATTGTAGTAAATAAAAAACTCGAAACAAATGCTCTGGTTTTGAGCAACGTATTCAATAACTTCTTTATGAACGAACCTTTAAGTCTGACATCTGCATTTCAGACCCCAATTACAATAGCATATGAAGTTGAAATTAATGAAAAAAATTATAATTCGATATTCCTGAAACCCACATCTGAGATGGAAATAGCCAAATTTATAAAATCATTGAAAAATAAAAAAACCACTGGGACAGACAATTTCACAGTTGATATACTAAAGAAATCCAGTGATATTTTATCTAAACCCCTCAGTATATTATTTAATATGTCGTTAAGTATTGGTGTCTTCCCTGAATGCTATAAAATGGCAAAAAAGGTGATATACCTAATATCGAAAACTATCGACCTATCTCTTTATTGACCGTATTTTCTAAGGTCCTAGAAAAAATAATAGAAGTCAGGATACGTGAGTTTTTGGAGAAAAATAATATTTTGAGCAACACAAAATTTGGTTTTATGAGAAAGAAATCGACCCAACAGGCAATGTTGAAGTGTTGCAATCAAATACATACATGTCTAAATATGAAAAGGTATTCGGCTGCCATTTTTTGTGACCTCAGTCGAGCCTTTGATTGCGTCCAAACCGATCTTCTACTTGCAAAATTAGACTATTATGGCATCCAAGGTACGGCAAATAACCTATTCAAGACTTATCTGCAAAACAGAATGCAAAAAGTGGAAATAGCAAATATTGGCAGAGATCTAATCGAGTCCGTAGAAACTTCCGAAATACTTACTGTCAATGTTGGAGTACCCCAAGGCTCAATTCTTCGACCGTTGCTTTTAATTATTTACATAAATGACCTGAGTCCAAATCTATCTAAATGTGAAGTCACCCAATTTGCAGATGATACTAGCGCTGTAGTTGAAGCTGACAACATAAATACGCTCACTGCCAATATCAATACATCTCTTGGTGAACTCGATGATTGGTTTAATGCGAATAAGATGTCTCTAAATATGTCTAAAACTGTTATTTTAAATTTTAATAGCAAGTTATCATCTATAAAAGTTAACTACCCGTTTGAACTTGCGGAATCAGTGAAATTCCTCGGACTACATCTGGATGGAAAGATGTCATGGAATCTACATATAGAGCATGTTAAGTCAAAACTTTCGTCAGCCTGCTATGCTCTATTACGCATCAGAAGTTGTTTGGAGAGAACTAAAGTAATATCGGCCTATTACGCGCTAGTTGAGTCACACCTGCGCTATGGTATTCTTATATGGGGTAATGCAGCGCACATCAACAGTGTATTCACTCTCCAGAAAAGAGCCATACGTGCGATAGTAAGTATTGGTCCACGGCAGTCATGTCGGGAACACTTCCAAAAACTAGGGATATTGACCGTATATGCGATTTTTGCTCAAGAAGCTCTTCGCGAATTCTATTGCAATAAAAGCTCGGCCATATCCCACGAGGAAGTACATCGGCATGACACAAGGAATAAAACCCTGTATCTCCAACCGTTCGTAGCACGTACTGCCAAGTTCCAGGCGACTAGTCGATACTTAGGCCTCAAACTTTTTAATAAATTGCTCGAAAGATTAAAAGCGATTAAAAACATCGATATTTTCAAGAGATGCATCCGAGTCTATCTGCTTAAAATCAACATGTATGCTCATAACGACTTCTTAAAATATTTTGAAAATACATAGCATCATATCTACCCATTTAATCTAATACATATTATTTACCGTTAATTGTTTTGTTGTAAACTGTTATCATATAGTCTTTGTTTTTGTAAATTGGTAAGTTTAAAGTTATATATTGTATATCATCTCTTGGCTAAATTGAGTAACTAGTTTAAGATTATTTACTGTCATTCCTACACAATTGTATGGTTGTATTGGAAATAAATACTTTTTATCTTTATCTTTAATATTTGGGAGACTCTTGGCTCCTTACCATTTTCCATTTAATACATACACTTGTGGTTTTAAAGTTTCGTTCGACACGGTTTGAAACCGGCGGATGTATAAATCTCCGCGATGTTTTAGGGTCTAAACATTAGACCCTACTGGATGTGGTCAATCGTTAAGAATTTCCGACGATCGTAAATGGCGGCTTTAGGATTCGCAGCACCGCAAACGATAAACCCGACAATAAATTGGCTGATTACTTTTCAGTGGAACGCGTCGTTCGCTAAAATAGGAAAGGTTATCGAAATGCGAGACAGTTCAATCTGGCGGTGAGCGTTGTTTGCGATTCCGACATTTGCTAGATTAGTTGTCGAGTCTGCATGCAATTCATTGTCTTATTTCAATTATTTATAAAATTATATTACCACCTTTTTGTTTTAATGTTGATGTTTCTATATTGTATTAATACTAATTAGTTCTCTTTATTGAAACTTCGAGAAAATATTAAATACTTTTTAAAATTCGTTCTATGAATTCAATCACTTTGATATTTTTTACTACCTTTACAGGTGATTATTTAATTTGTTATATTCTTGAAATGGGTGAATCAGTACGAGCAAATAGGCAACTTTAAATATAAACATTAAAAAAAAACAAAAAAAAAACTGTTTTTTTTTCATTGGAAAATGTGGTTTTTTTTACTGATAAATAAAAGTTTGACATACGTTGAGCTCGCTGCGCCATCTAGCAATAGGTAAAATATTGCGAATAAACAATATTCGCGATATTTTACCTACCGCTAGATGGCGCAACAAGCTCAACTCTTTATGCTACTTTTCAAAACAATACAATTTTCAATTTTTGATGTCTTTTCCCTAATTATTTTTATTAAAAGTTTCTTATTTGCTAGTACTGAGTCACTAACTTGAAAGATGACACTAATTGAAAACTCATCCTGTATAACAGCTGTGTTGACAGAAACATGCACTTTTTTCAGAATTTGAAACAGTTTTATGAAATCGAATAATACTGAAATCTATAAATTTCATAATGTATTTTCTACTGCTTACTAAGTATAACATGATATAGAATAATTGTAAAAAAATAAATTTGAAACTTCTACGCCCAGAGAGGTATTTTCGAAATAAAAATACTTACTTACTTGTTGAAAATGCGCCTGATGATGACAGTGATGAATTTAGAGCCACACCTAGTATAATAAAATAATATGAGATTAGAGAACAGAGGTCGGAATGAATATCCAAGAACCCCGTCGACCTCTTGGAATCCATCACATGTGTGACCCGTCGCGAGCGCATGGGAAATATGACACGGAGCAACTCAACAGCCCGCCGATCAACCTGAAACGACCGCGTCCCCGTTAAAGCGACACACCGCCGGGTTCGCGGAAGACCACCACAAAGCAAACGTTCTGCAATGGATCCGCAATTTCCGTGAGAATTGTCCCTTATGACGGATGTTATACTGCTATCTTGGCGCGATTTGTAATGCTTGTGTATTATATATAATATTAATTACTATTTACCGTAATTATTATTGCGGACCGCAATAATAATTACGGTCCGTCAAATAATCGAAAATGAAATACCCAAGTATGTTTTTAATTAATTAACAATATTAAAACTCGCCATACTTTCTAAATAAAATTAGTCTTAAGGTTGTGGCGACCGTTGTATGATATTTTATACGTAATTTTATTATTAAAACATACTTTTGCTTCTAAAACATCATATTAAAAACCAGATCTATAAAATAAAACCGAAAATGAAATACATAAGTATTCACATAAATTATAATTTTTAAAACTCGCCATACTTTCTAAATAAATTTAGTCCTAAAGTTGTGGCGTTCTGTTCGGTCTTAGCTGGTGATCCTTGACGCCTCAATGCAGAAGAAAAGGAATGAATTTTGCCACCTCAGCTAGGAGAGCTCCTGAGACGGTCGAGCTTACACTAGGGTGGAGGAGATGGAGGGGAGTTTTAAGGTTGAGGAGCACCTGCTTTCAGGAAGGGAGGGAAAAGAAAATCAATCGACCTGTATACTAGGAACTTGAGCCGATATAGGAAAGTAGAAAGGTGACGATCTATAATATTGTAAGGCCAGTAAATGTGTTCTTCTAAACTTCTTTCGGTCTTAATGGAGATCTTTTTATCTTTCTCACTTCTTCTTTAGAAGGGTAACGAAACCGTTTAAGGATTACCGCGTTGCCATGATCCTGTTTACGTCATGTATCCGGAGCAGAATGGAGTATGGCAGCGTGGTGTGGAATCCAGATTATCAACAAAATGTATCGGATATTGAAATAATTGCGATTTATTTTTTTAAGGGAACAGAGTTCGCAGATTATAATGCCCACACTGAATTTGTTGTATACCAATTGCTAAAGACAAGACGTACACTGATAGATCTTCTCTACATTAATTCACTTTCTACCCACAACATAGTATATTTACACGTCTTCATATTTATACGTCAACATACACGGTGATTTTTACCGTCTTTCATTATTGCGGACTATAAAGAATTATTTCCAGGACAAAGGTTCCCTGCAAAATAAATTATTTTTCATTAACAGAGGTAACAAACGCCGAATGAGTAACCACACAATTTATACATTAATAATTATGACCAAATCAAATATATGCTTGTATTAGGATGTGTGTGTGTGTGCGTATCAGTATGTGTAATGTATAGTTACTTAGCAGCTAACAGTTGGGCCATATGACCTGCGTTACCTTGAATCGGCTCCACGGTTCAACTCGAAGAAGTCGAAGCTAGCAAGAACTCTATTTCCCCAGTCACTGCTGTGGCGTGGACAGGTGGGATTGGATCCACCGGGGACGGCCTACGGTTTGCGCATCGTGCGGCGTCAGCTAATCGACTTTGCACTCTGGCGAATAACCGAGAGGGGAAGGGGTCTGGAAATGATACCTTTTTCTAGAAGCCTTACCTTTTGACCTGATGTAAGCTACTCTTGAAACAATCCGTTGGCCATCCGATCCCGTGTGAAAGACGGGCAAAGGGCGCCACGGTCCGCAATAAGTTCGAACTAAATTCCCGCTAACACCAGCCGCGCAAGCGACTTCGAAACTGCGCCCAGACTGGACCTGGAGACTGATCCACTTCCCAGTACCACGCGGTAAGGCGCTGGACTCTGAAAGGCAAGTTGGCATAGCTAAACGTTGGACTGGTTCGTTCCCAAGTCTCTACGTTCACTCCAGGTTGAAAGAACGAACATCGCTATACCTTCCTGGGATGACGGGTTCGCCCGTTGTAGGTGACAAGTCACCAGTGCCTAATTCTAAAAAAGAAGAAGAAATATCCGAGCATAGAATGAGCTATACTGCGTCCGTTGCGTTACAACTATATTTACAACATGCTCTCTCCTTCGTCGCCTGAATCCAAGAGGAATCCCATTGTTAGGCTGGATGATAAAGTGGTCGTTATTCGTCACAGGTGCCATTCAGCGTCCATGTCGCGACGTTTCTGCGCCACTCAGAGCCTTGCATTCATCCATCATCGGCCGCACAGCCTCATCTAACCATGGTGATTAGGTTCAATTCCCCAAGCGTGAAATGGCCACACGGCACAGACACATATTGATCGGAGAGTTGCGGCTATTTGATACAGATATGACAAGAATGGGAATACGCCCATTCGACGAGCTTCTCGGATCTCCGCGTTCGGAGGAGCGAGGAGCGAGTCTGCTCACGGTGAGCCTGCACGTGTTGTTTATCTATTCAAATTTAATTACAAATGATTGCAATGAAACGCAATTACATAATTACAATGAAACGAAGACATAAGATGAAGATCAGATCAAACTTTGACAAGCCACGCTCCTCTGTACTACCTCGTAAACCGCTCATCTTTACCGTTTACACACACAACTTCGCTATTAGCCTCCTCTCCTGCATTTTTTGATCCCTTTATTTAAAAAAAAATTATTTACTTGATATAACGATTTCATGGAATGAATGGATGCCCAGGGTAGACTACCCTGGACAACGGCGGTTGCAACGTCACCGAAACGTCGGGTGCTACAAATTTCACGCGGTAAATTCGTTTTCTATCCTATTTATAATGTCAAACAACCGCGATAGCCTTCGATTTTATAAAAACATTTTCTATTAAATCGCCACTAAGTTTTCATAAAATACTAGTTAGACTAACTTAACACTAAAATGACATACTTACAATATACATAAATATTCAACAATAATGCATTTACATAGATAAATATACCATAATATAAATGTAAAATTTACGTATAAACATATATAATACGTGAGTCTTAAATAATTATTATACACTTCTAACAAGGCAAATATATTTTATTTCGTTTTGACTGCAATTTTTATATAGGCCAGTTTTTTGAATTTTAATTTACTTAGAAGCATAGCACCATAACCATTTACAAATAATTATATGAGTGCATTATACGGGGCACCAGCGAGAAGAGTGCGTCGTTGGCGGAACAATGCGGCGGGCGGAACACGTCAAAACGACCCATTTTGTGGGTTGAAATATCGTTCAGCAGGAATAAGCTCAGCTGATCAGGGAAGTCGAGCTTGTGGGCATAGTATACCGAGGGCACAGTATAACTACTATGCCACCGGGCCTGTATCGCAGGGCAGCGATTGAGCGGCCTCCGATAGGTGGGGGGAGGGTTAACATGGGTGCCTCGCGGTACCCCTGATTCCTCTACTTAGTATAGGCACCGTAAGCGAGAGTGCAGTAGGCCAACTCTCGAGCGACAGGGTGTTACGGGGATAGGGTTCGAGGAAAGTGAGCAGAGGGGTACGTCTCGACGAACGCCTTTGGTTAGCGTTACGCGAGTGCGAAGGTTGACTAATTTCTCAAACGTTTGAGCATCTGCCTTGGCGGAGTAGTACACATGTGGCGGCCACACCCAAGCCCTTGGACTCGTGACGTAGCTCGCTTCTAAGAAGAAGTGAGAAAGATAGAAAGACCTCCATTGAGACCGAAAGATAAAGGCTGATTGATTTACTTTTCCCTTCCTTCTTGAAAGCACTTGCTCCTCAAACTAAAAAATCGCCCCTCCCCCCCCCCCCCCTTCCTCCTCCACCCTAGTGTTAGTTCCACCATCTCAGGAGATCTCCTAGCTGGGGTGTCAAAATTCATTCCTTCTCTTCTGCATTGAGGCGTCGAGGATCACCAGCTAAGACCGAACAGAACGCCACAACTTTGGGACTATTTTTTTAATAATTATAATTTATATAAATACTTAGGTATTTCATTTTCGGTTTTATTTTATAGATCTGGTTTTTAATATGATGTTTTAAAAGCAAAAGTATGTTTTATTAATATTATTACTTTAATCATGCAATAAAAGACTTAACTAAAAAGGTAAACGACACAACCTTAAGACTAATTTTACTTAGAAAGTATGGCGAGTTTGTATAATTGTTATTTAAGTAAATACCTACTTTGGAATTTCATTTTGGGTTATTTTTTTTAAAAGTTTTGGTTTTTAATATGATGTTTTAAAATAAAAATTATGTTTTATTATTACTTTATTAATATTATTACTAATAAAAATCATGCAATATAAGTATCGATTAAAATAGTGACGCTACCAAGAAAAGGTTGAAAACCACTGGTATACTCTAATCGCTTACGATAGTATTGCGTATAATGTTTTCTTCAACTTTGATGGACCAGTCTGCATTCATCGGCACCATGAAAGCAAATCATACGCTCCTCGGTGGATACAACCGAAGCCCAATTGTTTCAGTCCACTTGAGGTGATCCCTCGCAATCGAAATTGAAAACAAGTGGACTTGTAGCTTTAGCATAGTGCTGTAGTCAATAGTAATAGTGACATGCGCATGTACCTGAGAAATCTTAGCTTTAACCGTTGTGAGGTGTCAATTTTGTAGTGATATTGTTACAATGAAGCAGTTGTGTCATTGCCCATTAGCCAAAGGTCCACCAGAAAATGATTTACGATAAAAAGCACCAGTATCTAGGCACTTTATCTAGATTCTACAAATCTGAAGTAAGTACTTCGTCCTTCTATCAGGTCGAAGAGCTGGCTCCTAGGGAGTAGTATCCACGATTTTGATGTGTCGCTGGCACAACTAATGCTATCTAATAATATCAATGTTGCTAGGTCTTCAGGTCGAAGTCTTCAGGAAGCTGTTTCGATTTTCTTGCTCGCTAGTGTAGATTATTCCAAACTTGTTCCAATAGTAATATTTTAAAAAGAAACCAAATTCAATCTTCAAAACCACTAGTCTTTTCTTTCATGCGTAAAACTAGAAAGACGGCCGCGCTAGTTGGCAGTTTATAAAGGGGTGTCGCATCTGATGAATTCGTAAAAAACTTATCTAATCTGTGGCACTGCGCCAACACAGATTACCGTCCTTTTGCATGGTGGAGAAGCTTTTCATCCCAGATAACGACAAAGTCCGCGAGCGCTGCTTGTCAGCAGCCCTCTCAGAAATACACGGGATGCATCCTTATTGCGTCTACTTATTGCGAGTACAATCTTGTTACGGATGCGACGGATGATCTTGTTATTTCCATTGTGCACATATTGTAGGGACTATATTGGCCCTGGTTGGGATTCATCAGAATACCATTAAAATACTCGAAGGTACGAGATATATTTTGCCGCCAAAAGTGAGATAATAAAGTGAAAAATACTACGTTGGTAATACATTTATATGTAAGTGCAATTTTACGGAAATGCAGTATGATGAATCGTAGTAAAACATTATTTGTTAATGTTGAAACAATTTGAAATATTTCGGACATTCCGATTCGATCTTTTGTTTAGTTTTTTTTATTTTGCTGTTGCGTTTTTAGTTTTTTCACATCAATCCTCGATCACGCATCTAATTATTTTAAAAAATATTATTCATCGCCGTCAAAAAATGCTATTTCGTAAAATATATCGTAAGATATATTTTTACTTAACTATTTTTCATATTTTTCTAATTTTAGAAAATACCCAAGGAAATCAGAAAGGGACATCAAGTATTCAAAATATGACATACTGCTTAAAGAGTTGACATATAACTTATGAATCCTTAAAGCCAGTCTAACAGCAAATAATTCCCTATACAAATTTTATTTATAATGTTGCTAATTGATTTCGTAAGAATTGCAGGTGACTACTGAGTTATTGCCGTGTGAAAAAATGTAGCACATGGGTTGTTAGTGGGATTTTTTTTAATTAGGAAAGTTGTTTTCAATTCATAGCTATTAGTCTTTCAGAATATCATTGCGAATACGCGGTGGTTTTCAATTTTTTTGGTTGAAGGTTAAATGCAACAACCTAACTTTAAAAACACTAATTGATATATTCGATCACCAATGGAGATCGTGACCATCGTTCGCATGGCAGAATTGCCCAAGCAAATCAAAGTATCACTAAAATGATGCTTTGTCTCTACTAACTTGCCGTGTTTGAAATATTCATGCAAATAAATGATTTTTATGGCGTAAATCAATATTTTTTGAGTAACAGTTTTACCATCCAAATTGCTTAGTTTACAAACATTCACCCTAAAGGAGAAAAACTCACAAAGTAGATAAATAAAAAAGTGCACCAACTAAAGGAAATATATTAATAAGTCCCAAAAGGGCACCATATAATTTGAACCCACAAAAAGTTGGTAATTTTTTGTTGAAAAATTGTATTGCTCAATTTGTATTGCGGATCCACTTGTACGCGCTGTTCGTAGCTTTTTAAACTCTTCGGCGAATGCTAGGTAGGTACGGGCTGATACGCCATGAAAGTCGCTGTTACGAAACTATGTATATTTTTTTCTGGATTTCGCGTGAGATAATATTAAACTCCGTACCGGAGAAAAGTATCGCCCCGATGCCATTATGTCGAAATTTTTTACTCAATTACAACGTTTAATGTACCGTATCGTTCGAATGGAATATCTATGAAACAACATCGCCCGATACCGTTGAACGCGTACAAATCATCTTTACTCGACGCAGACGAGAATAGTTGCCACAAGTCGCAGTCATTACAGCTAGGTTTGCGTGTTTATATCATGGGATATAAAAGTGATGATGTCCAAATGATTGGAAAATCAAAAAATTAAATTCATGATTCATTTTATAAGGGTAGCAAAAATGTTATAACATTCTACAATGGCCGACCCACATAATATGCTGAGAAACATTTTTTCGAATAATTCTATTATGAATACAGCTTACAATGCTACAATTATAAATAAAAAATCATCCTATCTATGTCGGTACTAGTAAAACTCGAAAAGTAGTCGGTCGATGGACTTGAAATTTTGACACAACGTTCCATCCGAATACAGGCGTGTTTTTACAGTAAAACATATAACGAATCTTTATATAAAAACATATATAAAAATTCAGCCTGCATATATTTGTGCTCGCAAAACTCAGAAAGTAGTCGGTCGATTGTCTTGAAATGTTGACATAACGTTGTATTTGAATACCCTCGACAAATTATTCCCGCACCGGTGTAATCTTCGGTGCGCTTCGATACCGTTTTCCAGTTTGCGTTTCCCATTCATTTCATTTTAGACTGAGCCACAGCGAAGCGCGGTTTAGAAAATGGAACTCTTTCTGAGCAAGAAAGTTCATTAGTCCTCAATATATCCTCCTTTGGCTTTGATGCGCAGACAAACGTTTAAAGATATTCGAAAAAATATTTCGTACTTCCTCAACGGTTATTTTATCCCATTCCCGAGTAAATTCTTATTTTAACTGATTTAAACTTCTATACCGTTTAGTGCAAGCCCTTGCCTCTAGAATCGACCATACATTTCAGTCCATGGGACTCAGGTCGTGGGAGTAGGGTGGTCATTCTCGAGAGCAGATTGTAAAATCAGGAAAATTGTCTTCGCGATAATTTAAATCTACATTGTTTTGTCTACACTCGATTTTAAATGTGAAAAGTATTCAATAATTTAGATCTAGATTGTGTTGTTTACACTCGATTTGTAGTGTGAAAAATAGGCTATAATTTGGATCTACATTGTTTTGACTACACTAGATTTGTAGTGTGAAAAGTAGGCGATAATTTGAATCTAAATTGTTTTGTCTATACTAGATATGTAGGATGAAAAGCATGCGATAATTTGAATCTAGATTGTTTCGCCTAGATTTTGAAGTGTGAAAAGTATGCGATAATTTAAATCTAGATTGTTTTGTCTACACTCATTTTGAAGTGTGAAAAGTATGCAATAATTTGAATCTAGATTGTTTTGAGTACAGTAGATTTGTAGGTGAAAAGTAGGCGATAATTTGAATCTAGATTGTTTTGAGTACAGTACATTTGTAGTGTGAAAAGTAGGCGATAATTTGAATCTAGATTGTTTGATAATTTTAGCATGCCTAATTAAAAAATATCGCGACAAGCAAAATTTGACAAAACCCATAAAACACAGTCAAACGTGACATATAGGGGGAAGAATCCCCCCCCCCCCGCCCCACCTTCCTCTTTTCCTCGGTCCGAGTATAGGATTTGGACGATATGCACCTCGCTCGCTGATCCGGTGCGTGTCGCACTTACATATTGACCCGCATTTAGGCCATGTCGATTTCGCCGCCCTCAATAGGTCCATCATTATATCGAATACGGGTGGAGCGAACAGCCAACCAGCCAGCCTGCCTGCATGCCATACCATACCTTTCCCCTGTCGTAATACGCTTATGACATGCGAATCGCACAAATTAACATGCCGCGAGGGGCCGGCATTTTTACCAGACGTTCATCCTTTTTTAGAGCCGATTTCAATAATGCTGCAAAGGAATATCGTGCTTCTCGCTCTGGACATGTGGCAGATACAAAGATTTCATTCAATCTGCACACGACATTTGAAAACTTAATATTTATTTTATATTTTAACTAAGATTAGGTACACTAGGAATAAAAGAATGACTAGAAAAGTAAAATAAAGCGACAAATGATTCGTCTCAATCCCATGCAACTCTAGGAACGTCGCACATCTAACTAGACTTACGCCTATACCTAGATGTGCGATTCGAGGCTTGTTCTAGATTACGAGCTGACAAATTAAAAATAAAGTTTAGTAGTTGAGATTAGTAATAAAATAATATAATGTAGAGATTTTTTAAAAATATACAATATAGTTACTAACTATAAGGATTAGCAAGGCGGGCTCGGTTTCGCTTTACTTGGCACATTAGAATAAAAACTTTTACATTTATTGTATGCGCAATTTAGCCTGGGCTCAGGCAGATGTATGCCTAAATTTAGAAGCATATGTAATTTCTGGGTTGTAAATTATTTTTTTGTATGCTCTTGCATTTGAATGTTTTTTTTAAATTTTTATTTTTATTTTATTATTATTAAGGAAACTTACAGCTATTACAGGAGAAATATCACAATTTTATTTATAGACTACAATGCCAGTTAAAAGTTTCCAATTAAAGATAGTAAAAATATACAGTCGCCTAGGAATGGGATAGGAGGAAGTGGAGGGGAATTAAAGATATAAATTTTATTTTAATAATATTTTATTTTATTATTAGGGAAATTGTATGGTTTATTTTAATATTGAAGAAAGAAAAGAAAGAAGAAAGAAAAAAAAATAATATAATTATTTGACTCGTCCTTGAATATTGCCTTTCAGAAGACCCGGAATAAGAGTCTTGAGAGCAGTCGCAGTTGTATTATATGGAACTAATAAATAAATAAACAGATAAATAAAAAAGATTAAACACTAATAATAATAACAATAGATATTTTGACATCTTTCGTAGATATAATATTTCAAACAAATTAAACTACAGTTGTTAGTTCTTTCTCCGTTCCAGAACGTCACAACTCCAGTATCCATACATACCTAATCATTTCTATATTTATGAAAATGAACGAGCAGCTGTTAATCGAATATTTGCCTTACCACCGTAAATATATGAGCTAAAGTATATTTACTGTGGCCTTACATCAAGTAAATGCCATTCTTTAAACAGTTGCTTTGAACAGTTATTTTATTAATGACTCTCAACAAAAGTTTCGAGCCTTAAGAAGAGTAAGTATCAAGAGTCGACTTATGACAGGCACCCTAAACAGACACAAATGAAAAAGAACCTTTTTGGTTCTCTAAAATGATATTCGTATGTGTCCCCTTCGGACCGAAGGGGTCCTAACACCTAACACCCGAAGCTTCGGCGATGTTGCAACCGCCGTTTTGCAGGGTAGACTCCCCTGGACTAGTCTACCCTGGACAACGGCGGTTGCAATATCGCCGAATCGTCGGATGTTACATTACGCAGTAAATTCGTTCTTATCTTATTTATAATGTGTCGCATTAGTTTATCTTTCTGATGTTGTGTATTTTTCTAATGTAAGTTTCTAAGTTTTTGTTGTTCTTCAATAAATATTATTTGTTCCCAGAGGTGTTTTTGTTATTTAAGGCTGTGGTTAAACAGTATGTTGTAGCAATAACGTTTTCAAACAAAATCAGAGTTTGACCGAGTCGTTTTTAATTGAAACCAGATATTTCGACCACTTTCAGACGAAACTGAATATTGACCTTTTTGTTTTAAAAGTAGCTTTCACTTTGTTCAAAATGTAGAATATGACGATAAAATAAATAATAATAATAACAATAAAACTTTATTTTTTTAAGAAAAAAAAAACAACGAGGTTATTGCCTTCCTGTAATATCTATCAGCTAACATCACAAGTTTTGCATTGGCTACATAAAAAAAAGATAAATTAAACTGAAAACTAGAATAGAATTGACAACAACAAAATAAAAACAAACAAATAAAATTAACTAACAACGGAGAAGGAAGGAGACGAAGGAAGGAAAGGGATCCAAGAAGGAGGAGGAGGGTTGGTTATGTAATTCTGGTTTTTAGTTTACGTACTCCTTGAGCCTGGCCTTAGACGTGGTGATGCTGGGGCGGTTCTGACATTATTCGGTAGAGCATTTTAGAGTCGTGCGGCTTCCACGGAGGAGGATGTATCTCCTTCTCCTAGGAAGCCATGTTTTGGGTAGTGCTACTGTAACGATCCATTATACAAAAAAATATATATCTCGAAAACTAAAAGCTGTGACAGTTTTTTCGCCTACCCTGTAAAATTTACTTCCTAGATATATCAGGTTTTTAATGCCAGCTCCAGGTGAGAGCAGATAAACATCAGTCTCCGCGACAGAGTGCGCAATGAAGAGATACGAAGGCGCACGGGGGTGATAGACGTCATGAAACGTATCGCCAGACTGAAGTGGGGTTGGGCAGGTCATATCGCAAGGCAGGATGACGCGAGGTGGCTGAAGAGGCTTGTCCAGTGGAGACCAAGAACCACAAAGTGAGATGGAGGGAGACCACAACTACGGTGGCTGGACCACATCAGAAAAGCAGCAGGAACCAACTGGCTGAGGGCAGCAGCTGACAGACAGACCTGGAAGAAAAAAGAAGAGGCCTACGTCCAGGAGTGGACCAAACCAAGTTGAGGAATAAGAAGAAGAAGAATGCCAGCTCCTCATTTAAGCGTAACCAGGGTCTCTTAGAGCACAGTATACCAGGCAGTAGCTTCTCTTAGAACAAAATTGAAATCGAATCGAATACGTCACGAGTCGTAAGGGCTCGCAAATGTCGACCACTCGGCCTACTCGGCCTATGCGGCAAACGTTCGAAAAAGTCGCCAACCTTCACCCGCGCGTAATGCTAACCAAATCCCTGTCGCTAGAGAGAGCGTATACTGTTCTCTCGTTATACTGTGCCTAGAGTCAGGTAAACAGAGGGATGCTTCGGGCAGTGCTTGCATGTGTGAATTAAGAGGGATTGACCAGTTAAAAGTATAATACAACCGTCAAGATGCGAACGCGAATCAGTCAAATTAGCATGTCGTGACGCTGCGTCATTTTTTTCAGACGTTCTTCATCCTTTTACACGCCTCTTCGTCTCGCTCCAGTAGTCAGTCGTGCGATGCAGGCGAAATATGCGCAAAACATCTGAATGGGCGCCAATTATACTCATGAATGGCGATCGGACGCTCCGCCAAGTGCGAGAGAATGCTGAGTGAATAGTTGCGGTTTCTTCTCGTTTCAAATTAATTCAAACTCTTTTTGTAGGGGGTAAGATGATTGCCACCATTTCGTGGGAAATACGGTAATGCGATACAGAAAGGCCACTGAAGGTAATGTAATTATTATACTTTACTACGTATTCTTTCAAATCTAAAATTGATTCCTAGTAAAAGAAGACAGAAGACACCCCGCAAAATATCTATATATCAATTCATTTCTTAATATTTCAGAAAAGTATCGCCTAATTATATATTCTTTGCATTGACAAATTATTATAATATTCTGCTGCTGCCGAATGTTTTTGTTCAAGCAGCTCCCAAAACATTAGTGTGTATTGCGGGATCAGCGGTCTCCAAATAAATTTAGAGAATAGAGAAAGAATATCTGACAAAAAAAAATCGGTTGGGTTACCCAAGACTTTCTCGGCAAGTAGACAACCCCCCCCCCCCCGCGGTAACCCCAACCCCTTCCCCCGTGCGCCTATTTCCCCCGCCGATAGTGAATGTGCTCGTTTAAAATTTTTGTTTAAAATAAATTGATAATATTATATTAATTAATTAGATTTACAATTTTATATGTGCATAGTAAGAAACCTTTTTAGGTTATTTAATTTATTGGTCAGTTTAGTTATTTATTTATCTATATATTTATTTATTTTACTTATCTATAAACTTTCTTTTTCTTTATTTAATATTAGTTCTTTATTTATATACACATTTATAAATATTATATTAACCTTATTTTTTTTAAGAATGAATGAGCAATCGGAATGAACAAATAAAAAAAAAAAAAAAGGTAAAAAATAAAAGTAACTATGTCTTAAATACTATCACCCCAGAACAGATATACAATCTAGTGGGGTGATAAAATTCACACAAATGTAATCTTATCTGCTTCGCAAAATAAAAGGTTAAAGTATTTGTTTTTTTTTTCATTGTTATTTTTTTTTGCCAAAATCAATTTTCTTGTGTTGGATAATTTTTAAAAAATCGCGAATGTATTTCTAAGATTTTTGTAGTCTTTTAGTAGTATTTTCGTACTATATTTGTATTATTTTCCCTGCTATTCAAATGGTATTTTTCATAAATATCGCGGGGGTTAAAAATTATTTGTGTCGCCTGTATATGAGTTATTCCAACCGAAATTTCACAATGTAGTTTCAGCCCAACAACGCATCTTTGTACCGAATTTCATATCCCTAAGTCGAAAACTTGGACATTAAAGTATGACTAGCGCGCCTCCTGGTGGAATAATTTTAACCACAATGATTTCAACTCTTGCCATGACCAAATGCTGCATGCATGCCAAACTTCACCTCAATTGGACGAAGGACACACGGAAGTACTTTCACAATACTTTCCCTCTGCCGGGAAAGTATTGTCCAACAATTCAATTTATTAAATATAATAAAAGCGTCATGTAGATATGTAGTTAGGTCATTAAATAATAATATTACTAAAAAAATAGTTTAATAATAGCAGACGTAATAATAATTGGCAATAATTGTTATTAATACAGCTCTATGAAAGTAAAATGTTATCGTGGTATGGGTTTGTTTATTGATTTAATGTATCTGATCCAATAATCATATTTGAGTTAGTTTCTGGTTTTCATAGGCACTCTTTTAAGGTTTCTTCTAGAATGTTAAATTGCTTTTAGCTCTATAAAAATGAAATGTTTCTGCCTTATAGTTGACTTTATTCTTGAAATATTTGTAGACTGTCGCATGACCATTTTTTGTTGGGTTTTTAATGGTTTGGTAGGGATTTAATGTACACCTAGTGCATCGCAGTATCTTCAGAGCTTTCGGATATTCTTTTTTTTAATCAGACGTATTATAAAAGATCTATTTATAATAATTGTTGAATTGCAAGGTGATTTTCCGTTGAATTAATAATATAATTATATATTTTACAACTCTATAAAAATTAAAACAAGGTAGCCAAAGGTATGCTCTATTTATAGGTAGGGTACTGTGGTGCCTCAGTTATTATAATTCGTGGATTATGCAGCATTCTTTCATGAATAAGTCTTACTTAGGTGGGTACCTATCAATAGTCTTAAAAACTGGTTAAATGTCACATTTACATGAGACATCGAAGTGTTTCGCAATTTGCCACCAAAAGGCAAGTGAGGAAAGTTACTCAAATTAACATAAGAGAGCAGCTCTGGCGCTCATGAATATGCCGAGAGGAAGGTTAAAGGCGACCAGAGCGCATTTAAAGGAAATATTAACATAGGAGTTAAAATATTCATTGTGCCAAAGAAGCAGTTTTATTTTATATTCCCGTATTTTAATTTATTTGTCAAGAGGGCGGTTCTAGGCATTAATGGATTTAAAAAAACGTTTACACAAAATAGGTGTTATACAATTCTGGAAAAAATGAGCAATTGAATAAGGGCAGTATCAGTATGTCCAAAAAACTATTATTTCCGAGTAAAAAAACGTTCCTAAATCCACGGCTTGATTAGGAAACTCAAAAATCGGCCGGAAGTCTAGAAGCCCTCAAAAATAGTTCATTGAGGTCAAAGAATATTAAAATGCTCGGGAGGTGTATATCCCTGTTTTTATTATTTGGTATCGACGAATTGTGAGAAACTATAGAACTATTGAGCAGCGAAATACAGTAATGTTTTAGACATTCTCACTTTAAAAAAGGAATATAGTAAAAAGTATTAGAGTATACAAATCTTAAGGAATTCATATAAGAGTATACACTCTTGCCAAATTTTTAATTCCTCTTTCACTCTGTGAATTAAACAACGTCACATTTTTACTGCGAATATATTAGTTGTATAAGTAATGCTTATATATCATAAAATTATATATCATTATATATCAAAAAAACTCATAAAACTAAAATTCTTCAGATATGGTCGTTCCCAGTTATCATGTCGCCTTAAGATGCAGGTCAAATTTGTTTCTGGTATTGTGTTATGGAAATCACTATTCGCCGGGACCTCCGATATATGTTTATGAGTGAAAATTATATTTTGGTGGATGTGGCACGAGTAAATCGTCGTGATTACCAACTCGATGAAAAACGATTTACACGAAATTCTTGGAGAAGTTTTGTATAGATTACGTACAGCCGCATACATATTAACCTCCTACTTAACCTTAGATAGCTAGTGTTCCTGAACTTCTATGATTCGACTATTACGATAAGCTAACCATTCGACGATAAGCTAACCATTCGACTTTTTGACGATCATTTTATTAAGTGTGTTTTTTATCATAATTTTATTATAGTTTAATCAAGATTATTATATTTATGGGTAATATGGGACTTGAATTACATATGAAATATTAAATTACTATATATATATATATATTATATGACACTATTATATCTTATATGACACATGTTTCTTTGACATCAATAAGGCACTTATACTTACAATGACTAAATCAGAAACTATTGATTAGAAAGTTAGTCATTTTCTTTGGTAATAAATAATTAAATTACAAAACATACAAATAAACGTTAGTTATCAAATTACTTAGATTTTTGGGCGTAAGTACATACAAACTACAGGTGAAAAGTTAAGTATAAGCTAACTATTAGTCAAACTGACGAGTATGCAGTAGGTAATCTCAAATACAATTTTACTTACCAGCTAAACGCGACCAGCACGCGACGAATTTTAGTGATCACTAAGTGGCGCAAAATCGCGAGTGTGTAGGTAAAACAATTAGAAAGGAAGAGGGAGATATTTATTAGATGCAGACCAGACGTTTGACGAACTTTAGTTTACTGGGGTTCAACAGGAATAATGAGGATATTCGGTGACAATTATTTCCGTTAGGTGTCCGCCCACCCGAATCGAGTGACTGGTTTAGCAGCGCAGGCGAATCGTCGCCTAGAGCGGTGGCGATGGCGATTGACACAGTCGGCCACCATGAAAAAAGCCGATAAATTGCGCTTGTCGCCTTTATCACGGCACAATGTGGATTTTATCGGCGATGTTATGAGTTTATCGCCACGAAACGAGGTAAAAATGTTAGCGTATCGTAAATCCTGACCGCGGCCGTTTGAACGGCGTCGGCTTTTCACCACAATCACATTTAGCCACTACCGGTTCGCGGAGATCAAAAACGACTTTATGTCCGGCGGGCTTCTAACGTACAAATTGTGACGTTATCGAGAGGCCGATCTGAGAATAAATAACATCGGTGGGTGAGACCGATATAAGCCAGAGTAGTTCCTCCTTCATTCGTCTTTATACAAAAAAGGCGTTCCAAAAGCCTAAAACAATTTCAGTAGTAAACTTTGAAAATCTTCTTTTACAATTGCAGAAAGGCGAATCATGATTTCAAGATTATTCATTTGGTTTTCTGACCTAATAGTGATAACACTCATATTTCAAAAATAATTCGTAATCTATAAATCCATTTGACAGTTTGCTGTCATTGTGTTTTTCCACCAATATGATGAGTGTGTCAGTGTTGCAATAATAAACTAAAAATAACGAAATAATTTGTTTGTTTGTTTGTTTATACTCTTTATTGTGAAATGTCACAATGGGCGGGTTTATTGTCATATGACAATCTCTTACAACCAACCCTACTATGACGTGTTTTATGTATGTGTGCGTGTAGCATGTGTGTAAGTGTGTGTCTTGTTATTGCATTCATCGACAGAATTGAAAATGCAATTCCGTTAATTTGATCCCAACGGAAAATGGTGACCCAAGTGGGAATCGAACCCGGGACCTTACAATGTAAGACCAGGCGACTAATTAAAAAATTAAAATGAATATTAAAGCAATGCGTAAAATATGAATAATTTTATTTTCATATAATGACATAAAGTAAATAATCTATTTCCTCCGCAAAAAAAAAAATCTAAAAAAATGTTCCGTCCGGCAACATTTGGTTTGAGTCATTGAGCTATTTCACCAACATAATGAGTATGTCAATGAAATCGAAGACTTACGCGGTTGTTTGACATTATAAATAGGATAAAACGAATTTAACGCGTGGCCCCGACGTTTCGGCGACGTTGCAACCGCCGTTGTCCAGGGTAGACTATCCTGTCTAACTACCAGTCTACCTGGACAACAGCGAATGCAACATCGCCGAAACGTCAGGTACTATCAATTTCACGCGGTAAATTCGTTTTATCCTATTCATAATTTTAGACAACCGCGAAAGTCTTCAATTTCATTTAAGGTTTTGTATTTTATCGGGCCAAAATTTCATAATTTGCAGCAGCTATTGCTCGAATTAAAGAACAATCGTTTTGAATTGTCTTTTATAAAACAGCAAAATAATACAATACAATATAATAGATATAGAAATAGAAATATATTTATTGTCCGAAATTGTGGTGGTACATTTATGGTGATAATGCGTAAAATTCTATCTCTCACAATTACCTGTTATTATAACAGCTTGACAAATTTACTTATCTGCTAATTTTGTAATTTCTTATTAAAAAATGTCATTATTTCACTGGTTTGCCTATAATATCTAAATAAAATCAATAATAATTCGTAATGTTCATTGAATGGCCTGAAATAACATTTAATTACGAAATATAACATTAAAAAAATCTAAACAGACCGGATAGGTAGCACTAACAGTAGAAGACAATTAATAAAAATAATTCACCAATAATATAAAAAATAAAGAAAAAAACAAAAATCAAGGAATAATCAAAATCCGCCTATAAATACAAAATGTACATAATTTAAAATGTGTAATCTTCCTAATTGAATTATTGTAAAAAAAAATGCATGCCCACAATATAGTATTATAAGAAATATTAATTTAGCGTGCAAAAGCTTTTTTCGATAAGCCATTTTTTCAACGCTGCGGTAAACCCTTTTGCTTTTATTTCTTTGATATTTGCAGGTAGGTGGTTATAGATTTTTAATGAATTGTATAACATTCCTTTTTTAAATAGAGTTAAATTTGGCTTGGGTGCTAGTAGCTCATGTTTATTTCTAGTGTTATAGCCGTGTTCAACATTGTTTGTTTTGAAATACTGATCCAGGTTCCTTACAAATTTGCAGGTCTCCAAGATGTATATCGATGTAAACGTTAGCACAAACTCCATTTTAAACAGTGGTTTGCAGCTGTCAGTCTTTGTAATTCCACATATAATTCGTAAGCATCGTCATTGAGTCTAACATTTTAAGTAATGTTATTAATTAAGGAATATTAACTATCGTGCCAGAAATTTATAATCGATTTGAAAATCATTAATAAATAGAACATTAGTGAATATTTTGACACGTCCAAGAGCGGTTTTTAGCCGCCAATTGGTCACGACGTAAATGTAATGTAATGTGATGTACTTGGGGGTGGCGGTGGGAGGGGAAAAAAAACGGATACTCGAGCATCGCTGGGTAACATTCCACTAGTTTAAAAAAAATAGTTCGCTTTTTGTAACGGCAGTCGTGTTTTTATTTTTTTTTAAATTATTGTTCTTTTTTTCTTAGCGTGACTAGTGCCCTCTGCTTAAAAAGGATACATAATTGCTTACATGCGTGTTTCATTATATGATTTGCCTAAGCGAAGCTCACGAGATCCTCTAAAAGTTGACAACGCACGCAGGAATTTCCTCCCCGTATTCTAATTCGCAGCCCGGGGCTTTCGGACGCAATGCAACCCGTGGGAACTGCCGAACTCCTCGGAGACGCCTGCAGCCCCCGGGGTTCGAACGCCCCACATGCTCCCCAAGATCTTTCTGGCTAATTATAATAACAGGTTGCGACCATAGCGGCCCGGATACCCGCCTCAGATAATCGCGTAATATTTTGCGGACGACGGTGATTCATTTTGGACGTTGAATTGGGATAACCTGAACTGAATCAATAAGCAACATGTAACGATTTGCCTATGAAAAAAGGAGTGTAATGTGTTCAGGGTTCATCTATGTATGTTTTCCGTTCCTTTATTACACGATAACTACTAAACGCTTGATCCGATTTAGAAGTAAATGTTAGAATCGTTATGTCATCCCGAGTGTCATGGGGTACCATACACTCGGGATAACATAGCTGTCATCAACTAAATAGTTGTCTAGATGTCCAAAAATCTCCAAATGTCATTAAAATAACATAAATATATCGTGTTTAGTGTCAAATGGAAGGTCTGATTGAGTACAATCCGAAAATATGTATGTATCTTAATGGATAAATACATAAACTAGAAATATTTCATAAAAAACCGTAAAAAAAATAAATTTAAATACAGTAGTTCACTTTTTCTAACGACAGTCGTGTTTTTTATTCCTTTTAATATATTGACTTGTTATACTAAATGATTCATTTCGCTAGATATTTAAATTTTCAAATTTCGATTGCTTTTAAACCGTATTAAGACCCTGGGATATTTCGTCGATCTATATATAAGACCTCGTACACGCCAACAAGCAAACTTTTCAGGGTAAGGAAAAACAAATTAACTTCGTTGATTTTTTAGTGTGTCAAATGTGTCAAATGGGTCAAAAGTTACAAAAAATATTATATTACTGTAATAACGATTGCTAATATTCTAACAGGAGCTAATGCGTTTAGGGTCGGTCACACTCATGGGTCAACGAACAATCCGGCGGATTCCACTCAGAAGTGTGAGCCCGGGTAGGACTCTAGCCTGCGGTCCAGTTTCCCCTAGGAGTCAATCTCCTAGCGCTTCTGGACGGTTTACGCATACGGTGCAGCGTCAGCCAATCGATTGTGCATTCCGATCAACAGCCGGGGAGTCTGGAAACAGTACTGTATCCTATAGAGCGGGGTAGTTCCTAACCTTACGGCAACTATAAATAGGATAGAAAACGAATTTACCGCGTGAAATTTGTAGCACCCGACGTTTCGGTGACGTTGCAGCCGCCGTTGTCCAGGGTAGACTGGACAACGGCGGCTGCAACGTCACCGAAACGTCGGGTGCTACAAATTTCACGCGGTAAATTCGTTTTCTATCCTATTTATAACGCCAAACAACCGCGATAGTCTTCGATTTTATCTTACGGCAACTGCTCTTAAAACGACCATTCGGCTACCCGATACCGGGTGAACAGCCGGGCAAAGGATGCTGTGGTCCGCGATAGATTCGGTAGACACCGTATCACGACTACATAAGGGAGATGACCGGGCAAGCGACCTCGAACCTGTAACAAATCGGAAGACCGGAGTAATCTGGTTGCAACTAGAAGTAAGGCCCGAGTGTCAGCCCTCTGGGTGATTAACCTGGTTATATCGCGGTTAAGGCGTTAATTCTTACAGGTGTGTGGCGAAACTAGACAGTGGACTGTTTTTGTTATAAGTCTTCTACGCTTACCTCACGGGAGACGGAACGATCTAATATCGTAAAAACTTCCTGAGGTGACGGGTTTGCCCGTTGTTATCGCCCGAAAAATTATACCTCATAGAGAACTCTATGATTTAAACGAGTTTTATTAAATTGAATTGAATTGGTTCCATACATTGCACCCCGCGATTTCCCTTTGTTTCCAAAAAATAGGGATAAACAAATAACTTTTTACAATGGTTTCAAAGAATGCAACAGTATATTTAAATGTCTCAGATAATTATTAAAATAATAATAAAATAATCAATCAATAAAATAAATAAAATTAAACAGATAATTATTAAAATAATCTATTTATTTAAATAATAGAAACATAATAAAGATTTATCAGATCACAGAAACTTTCAGTATGGCCTAAGTATAAGCGATCCAAGTCTGCACTATCACTCTGGCCTGCATACAGTCTCAGCGAATGCGTCATCTTTGCGATTAATTTTCGGTGTACATGACGCCGTAATCGTTTTTCGAGGTGTTCGAAAAAAACAAGATTGAAGGGCAGTTGTTAAAGAGTCGTGTCGGGTCCGGTGACTAATACCCCTGACAAATGGGCGATAATGGAATGATGGATCGAGAGCAAACATTTGCTGAATACAAAGTCAACCGCAACACTTCGTGGCAGACGGAGATTAAGAGATTAGTCACTTACTGATAGTGTGGTGGGAAGTAGTTGCAATGGTAACTGGTAGATTTAATTTTTTATATTTTTAATCGACGAGTCGTTGTAGTAGAGCCTGAAAAATCTTTTTCTTTGCAAAGCTAGCAACCATATTCACTTCAAATTCATTCGCACAAAGATACTTTAAATACTTAGCTCCAAGGCTCTATAATAGCTAATCTCTATAGCAAGGCTCTATATATAGAAATTACGATACAGAATTTAGTTAACATGGTAGCATTTAAAAAAGCAATAAAAAAGTGCTTGATTGTAAAAGGACCACTCTATGATAAAACGGAATTTCACCGAATTTTTGATTAGGTAAAATTAATAATTAAAAAGCAAATACTTAGATTTTCTTTTTTTTAATTATTTATAAATATAATAGACGTATATGTGAGGTTTAAGACTAGAGGTATTTTAATTAGTTTTTTTCTGTACATTTTGTGTATATTAGTATTTTATATTAGTATGTATATTTATTTTAAATATGTGTTTATTGTATTTATGTATAACTATATATTGGTGTTGGGTTTAATAATAATTTCTTACTACTATATATATATATATATATATATATATATATATATATATATATATATATATATATATATATATATATATATATATATATATATATATATATATATATATATATATATATATATATATATATATATATATATATATATATATATATATATATATATATATATATATATATATATATATATATATATATATATATATATGTGTATATATATATATATATATGTGTATATATATATATTGTATGTTGGTATAACTCTTTGTGCTTGTGTATTTATATTATGCAAGAATGAATGTTTTGAACTTTGTACCAATAATAATTATATAACCGAACGTCATACATGTCAGCTCGCAATATGCTAAGTCAAATATCAGCATCCCTAGATACGGGCGTTCTTGCTCAGTTAGGTATGCGATGAGCCAACGGCTATGGGTTCAACTGGTTTTTCCTGCACGTTTTATTGTACTGTATACCGAATATCATAGCCATTCGTCTGTAAATCATGTTGTTTAAAATGAAATAAAAAATAAATAAAATAAATAAATTGCATAAAAAATATATTTAAAAAAATATTCCGTAAACCTCATCGCATTCCAGCGATGATTTTTTTGAAAGAGGTTCATGTATTCGACATCAGATAACTGTTTATTAAGTCGGCATTGCTAACGTTATTTTTAGCTAAAGATAAGGCATTAGTTTTATGTTTATCATCTTGACTTACCAACGTAAAAGTAACAAGACAAACCTGTGGATAATATGTCTGTATCTACCTAGAATCTTTAGCCATCTTTATATCAGCATTAAGCAGTGTATCCGCATTAAGCAGCAATCCCACCAAAAGGCGGGTTTATCGACCCTACTCAGGCCTGTAGAGAAGACATATTAGACATAGACAACGTAAATAGTGGCGTAAATCAAAATTATTTTCTGGCATTGTGATAGGTCGGGCGCGTCGTGTTTTGCTTGATTTATATTTGGTTAGCTTAATTTAAAATGGAAGAACTTCCGCATTTAGAAGAGTCATACGAAAATGACGAATTGTAAGTTCGGGCGCCGTGAATACACAAAATGCGGATACATACGATCGCAGAATACACGGAAAGCTAGTTTCGGCGTCGTGAAAATGAAAGCAAGCAGATTGTCGAGCTGATACGTGATTGAACATGACAGAGCAAGCTTCGCTTTATTTTTATCTGTATATTTTTATAATTCCCATCACGTGTTTATTAGAGATTTTCTTGCAGCTGAACTTAGTATTCTCATTTTTCGCCGTCTCTTCCCACAATTTGCCATAAAAAACACAAACAGTAAACGCACTTCGAGCGATGTTAGTTCCCTAACGTGACGCCGTTCAGCGCTGTTCGTCAAACATCGACTCAATAATTGCAGTGAAAAAATAAATGTGCAACGGTAGTAATATGGACGGTTTAAGATGAGCAATTATGACCGGGTTTTTAATCACTGGGATAAGCCGCGCGCCATATTGATGTATGCAATGTGTGTTACATGTAATGTGTTGGAGCCTCAGTCCAACATACCCACAACAAAAAAGTAATTTCTACAGTATCGAAACCGCAAATTCGCTCGAATATACACGAGCTAGCTGCAATTGATTTCCAACTAAATTCGGCATTTTATGCACAGTCAAACGATGACTAATGTCAATTCTCCTGATCGATACAAATTTCTCACCCCACTTATAACTATTACTGCACTGCATACCATTAAAAACGCAGTACATTTCGATCGATCAATATTCATTCCCTGGCGGACAGTAACCGCTCATCTGCAAGTACTCGCGCTTTTCATTACCTTCGAGTCAACCAACCTACGCATAGTATACGCGATCATCATTATCGTCGAATCTATCGCGGCGCTTCACACTTCGGACACACAACCGCGACTTCACCTCGCGCCCACACTACCTACACACCGGCGAAATACCGACCAAGGCGTTACGAACTGACAACGTACTACAGACCTTCTGAATAAACACTTCAACTTCAACTGCAACGACTTTCAATAACGGAGAAAACAACTTGATGAGAACCACCCTTCGCTCACAATCAATTGGAGTCTAGTGAAGGGTGGCCACTCTGACAAATGTAATATATGTGTGTTATATGTGTTATATGTGTGTTATTTAATGTAATAAAAAAACTATTAATTTATTCATTCATCAGTATAAGAACGTGTCTGTCTTCAAAATCTGTTGATCTAAGATTTACCACATTTCTTGCAGCCTACATATATTTCTTGCAGCCTGTATATAGTTTTAACGTGCGGCATTTGTTACTTGTTTTTATTATTATTTTCTGACTTACTTATTTTTTGACGTACCTATTTTATACCTCTATTTTGCCAAGAAGTCTAGAAAGGTAAATATAAATTCTTTATTGCACATAAAAATATCCGCGTAGAGAAATGCTCGCCATGGCCTACGTTTTCAAGCTGATCCGGGGAAGAGTTGATAATCCTAGCATGCCAGCGGAGGTTTGTCTCTTTGTTCCGGACAATTATAATCGTGCTAGCATTCATAATCTATTTGCGGAGCCGTCCTCGCGCACCAACCTAAGTCGATGAAGTCTGCTTACCCGAGCTTTGCGGCACATAAATGAGCTATGTTCGACAGCGTCAGACTTTGATATTTTTACAGCGAGCCCGCATCTCTTCAAGGTGTGGGCATTGCGCTACTTGTTTATGTCAGAATAAGATAAATTGTTTTCACTCTTTATGTACTGTAAATTTGCAAGTTTTTCTATTCTTAATGCCTGTTTTTGTATTTAATGCTTATTTAAACATGTTGTGTATGTACTTGTAAGAATTATTTTTTTTTAAATATTATGTGTATATTGCACATCAACGGATTGGTATAAACTGTTATGTTGATTTGATTATGAAATAAATAAATAAAAACAGGCGAACATACCGCTTAAATTACAATCTCTTACAGCCAACCTTAGTGGAAGTAAAGGAATTTAGTTGCCAGCAGAGTAAAATAAACATAAAACTTAATACCTAACAAAAATTAATCAAATAACATAAATGCCATTTTTTTAATTTTTAGGATTTAGAGAATGTCCGCAAGGAGCTGGAAGACAGGAGAGGTCAAGATGTTGAAAGGTTGACTCAAGAGCGGTCGAATTATACCTCGTATAGCGCTGCCCAAAAATCAATAAAAACTAATAAAGAGTACTGCAAGATAATAAGTAGACGATATTCTCTCATCGATATTTTTAATCTTGCGATATTGCCGTGTCTGCATAATCGAAATATGAACTCTCTCACTGACCCCTTACACCTACGTTCGTAGTGTACCTACCCTATCTCGTTGGGGTACTATCGGTCGAGCAAGTCGCGGTTCTCGCCTCTAAAACACTGAATAGAATACTATTGTTCCATTGTTCGCGGGCCACAACGCGTACAAGCGCGCTCCGGCAAGTAGACGCTTGCTTGCCCATCATAAAGAATTACTCAGAGATGTTTCATAAAAGGCTTGTGCCGCGACTTAAACCGCAAAACAACAAGAAAAACAATTAGCGGTTCAAAGCTGATATTCCACTCCTTGGTCATCTGGATAGGGCGTGATCATTTTGGAATTATGTATGAACACAATTTCAATAGATTTTGGATCAACTAATATGTAAATATGTAAATAATATTATGTAAATATTATCAAGAGGGTGGCTTTCTGTGCCGACTAATCCCTACTAATGTAGCAGATAATGCAGCAGTTATATCATAATATGGTCAAATGGCCACTAAAGTTGCACTGAAAGTCACCCTATCATAATCTCCAGCAGGTAAGCCTTAGGCTTGGCTGGATTTTATACAAAACTGTATTTTAAAAAATAGTTATTAAATTAAAAAAAAATATCAACCATAAAGAAGAAATCTATGTTAGCCGAAGGAATATGTATGAAGAAACGTAACTTCTTATACGTTGTATATCAAAATAAATACCGGTATTTTAACGTGCGTTATTTCGAAGCCATACAAGCCAAAAGGAAAACAAACCAAATCGAGCACCAGCATTATTGTCATTTTTAGAATACAAATAAACATAAATCAATTGAAACACTCATCATCATCATCATCATCATCATCATCATCATTTAATCATTCCATAAAAGCATTTCACAATACTGAGAAACATGTCAAATTTTACAATCATAGTTTACCGGATGATAAAACCGCTTTGATTTATTAAAAGGAAAAAAAAATAATTGTAATCAGAGGTGATTACTTAAAAATAGTCAAATTTACAAAATAATCAATAATCGAACAATAAATAATAATCAATACAATGAAAAAGAAAAATTCTGAAACATGCGTAATTAAAAACAATGTCAATAAAATCTAAAGCTTAGTGCGAAAGTATAGTCATAATATTATGGTTATTTATAATCAAGCAATTCTGAACGCAATATCATAAAAGTCGTCCAGTTTGTAAAGGGCATGTTTGACTAACTGATTTTTCAAGCAGATTTTATATGCTGCCATCTCAAGTCTTCTCGTCGATGACGGCAAAGCATTGAACAATTTAAAACTAATATATAAAAATGTTTTTTGATATTTAGTCAAGCGTACTTTAGGCAATAACACATTGTTTTTATGTCGCGTATTATGGCTATGTCTAGTGGAGTGAAGCTCGCAATGAGTTTTAAACTACTACGAGCGAACCCTCCACCCCAGGAAGTTATAACGATATTAGATCATTCTTTCTCCCATTGAGAGAACGCAGAGACTCATTGACATCATAGTCCACCGTCTAAATACTATAACAAGCACGAGAGAGTCCAACGGATAACCGCGAGACACTAGGAAGCAAACCGATAGTAGGGCGGTGTCGACTACAACGGGCGAACCAGTCACCCCAGTCACCCCATAACTATATGTGATCGTTCATTCAGTCGTGGTATGAACGTAGAAGACAAGACAATCTACTGTCTAGGTCCCCCAACAAGCCCGTTAGAGGCCAACGGCACCGGGAAAGGTAAACAGCTTGCAGCCTCGCCCCCTAACTACCAGTTTTGGTAGGATATCTCCGCCTGGAGTTAACCTTCCGGATACCTCCGTCCTGCCGACTGGTTACAGGTCCGATGCCGCTTACGCGGCCTCGACGTGTTGTATTATAGCGGTAATTCAATTTGAATTTATCGCAGACCTGGGCGTCCTTTGCCCGTAGTGCCACACGGGATCGGGTGGCCCAAGGTCATTTTAAAAGTGGCATGACAACAGGTCAACATCATATTTACAAACAGTATATTTCCATCGTCTCTAGACTCCTTCAGCAATTAGTCAGAAAGCAGAACCGACTGGCGTCGCCGAACGATGCGCAAAACGTCCAGTAGCGCCGGGATGCAATCCCGCTAGGAGAAACCGGTGCACCAGCTGAGAGGCCCTGGACGCGAGAGTCTTACACGGTGTAGCCTTTCGCACGAGGAGGCTTCTGAATAGGAGCTGAATCGTGAGTTTAGCCGATCCGAGAACAAAATGGATCTTATGGCCCAAGCTGCACGAAACCATTTGCTACCGAGCAATCTGGCCAGTGCACTAATCGCCCAGTTACGCCTGAGGTGTTCCCCCGAATCCGCAATGATTCCAATCTCCTACGACTGCAGGTAACAACCGCTGGTAGAGCTCGCAGCGGTTACGTTCCTCATCGAGAAGGCTGCCGGATGGGAGCTGGTGAGTTGAGCAGGCCAAGACGACAAAAAACATTTGACCAACACTACCAAAGCTACGCGGAACCATTAAAAACCAATCAATAGAGACAAACGACATATAAGCTAAACTTAAGCACCAAATAGAGACATACCGTAAAACGCTTACGGGCATGGCTCTGCAAAAGTTGGCTAATGGCGGACCACAGCCTCGGGCTAGGTAACCGTGACAAATAAGCGGATCGCTCTCTCAACCGAATACGTATACACGGGTCCATAATTCACGACTTTCCAACTAAACGCGACCTTTCCCAAATGAGTGAAACGTTTTGGCATGTAATAGGTATTCGCTACGGTTGTGCGGAAGGATAAGAAGTCGTTAGATGTATTAACGAAGGCGCGATCGGAAAAGGGAACGGATGAAGATAGATGATGAAGAAGAAAATGCAAAATAGTCCATGGATCCAATCTCGTGCCAAAATGCCAGATGCCTCGTGCCAGATGCCCAGGCAACTTGATAGTCGCCTGGGCATCTGAACTCTATCGATGGATGTGTGATACCTGGAGTGACTGAAACCAAAGCAGTTTTCTTACGATCTACAGGTAAAACTTTAGAAAATGCATTAATAATAATAATAATAATAAAAACTTTATTTTAAATAAAAAAAAGGCGAGCTTATTGCCTTGCAGCAATGTCTATCAGCTAAGGGGAGAGAGGTGGATTGGTTAATTTATGGATTTTAGATTAATCAACTATCTGAATATTTATTTAATAATAATCTACATATACGAAGTGAGTTTTTATTAACCGGTATCTTTTAAGGGGGTGAATCAGTAAGAGCAACTGAACGACTTTAAAGTAAAAAAAAAAAGTTTTTTTGAAAAAAAAACGGTTTTTTTTAAATTGAAAAATTTGAAGAACTTGACTGTTAAATAATAGTTTAACAAGCGTTTGAGCACGTTACGTCATCTATCAGTATGTAAAATATCGCTAATAAACTATATTAGCGGTATTTTACCTACCGCTAGATGGCGTCAAAAAAACAACAATTTGAATTTTTATTTTCCCACATTTTTTTATCAAAAGTTGCTTACTTGTCTCTTCTGATTCACCCCCTTTAAGGACGCCGGTTAATTAAAACTCACTCCGTATAAAAATGGATGTTGGTATATCTGTCTGTCCGAGCGAAACCGTTAGACCGATCACCATGAAAGTTGGCACTAATAAGTATTTTTTCATGGCGAAGGTTTTTTATAATATACGATTTGTTGTAACTTACCACTGGATGGCGCTGTAGCACATCAACTTCTATACCGCTCAACCGATCACCATGTAAATTGGTATACATAGACATTTGATCCCGCCTAATATTTTCGCGCTATTGACTGTATCGTAACTCGCCACCAGATGGCGCTGCAGCCAACTTCTTTACTGTTTAACCAATCACGTGAAAATTGGTAGAGATAGGTATTCGAGCACAGATAATGCGCTATCCAGGGTATTGTAACTTGCCACTAGATGGCGCTGCAGCAGGTCAACTTCTATACCGTTATGAAAATTTTATAAATTCGAAAGTGGAAGGAACGGCGATCATATGCTACTTGGGGGGGGGGGGGGGGGGAGGAGAGAGAAAAGTAGAAGGGGAAGGAAACGGATAAACGAGCATCGCCGGGTAACATTCCACTAGTAAGAATATAAAAAAGGTCTTTATTCCGCGGAGCTAGGAGTGTGCTTAATCCCAGCCGCTTATGTTACAAAATAAGGACAATGAAAATTGTATATTATCTAACTAATAACATCGTCGGTGTCATGTCAAAGACACCAATGTGCGGAAATCGATGTCGTATTAGGAATGAAATGGAGAACTTCGTGTTGAAATCGCCAATGTAATGTGAGCTGCAGTAGAAGTAGTCGATACAAGCCACCTGTTGGAATCTGTACAAATTTTTCGAACGTGATTAACTCAGATACGTGTATTTTAAACATTGTTTGTTTTGTCATTACACCGACGATATGACATCGACGATATACGAATTCAAGTGACAGGTTGGAATAACCTTTGTGTCGCGGTCGATATTTTTCCGATTCGCCTGTAGAACGTGAGGAGCACCGTCTCAAGGTAGTCGTGTTGATCCCACATTCTACGTACTATCTACACAGTATACCGAGTGCTATGCACAGTATACCGAGAGAGGTATACTGTGATCTGGTATACTATACCAAATCTCGAAATATTGGACTTATAGACTTGACATTTGGTACACAGATGCCTTGTTAGACCGAAATCAGTATATTTGCATAAACGATTGAATCGAACGTGTTTAATGCGTTATATACTCGCTATTCGCGCTCGTCACCGAGTATATGTACATTTCAATCAGCTTAACCTCCTTTCCGAAAGGACACCACGGTCTATATCCTTCTATAAGTCCTTGGCTGCTTGCCGGGAAACTTTGGTGGTGAAATAACCTCCTGACGTCGCTAGCTTCGATTTCAGTTTTATTCTAAGAGTAGCTACTGTCTGGTGTACTGTGCTATGTAGCCCCCGAATACACGTCGAAGTAACGACACTGGACGATTTTCTTTATTTTTGAGGGAATAAGTTTAAGAAATTACGCACTAAAAATATGTGGGACCCCACACGGTACAAGAGCACTTCATTTAGATTTACGACAGCGAGCGGAGCTGGCCAGGAAGTGTAAGGTTTCTTTTCATATCTTTCACAAAGGACATTTTAAGTGGAAGACGAGGGTATGCGAGCGGCCGAGAAAAAACGGCCAAGCGAGGGAGTCGCACAGTCGTAAATCTAATGGACGTCAAACGGCTAAATACGGATATAAAAAATAATCTTATGATAATTGTGAAATAAAGTCAAGTATAAATATCAACATCATTTACAATAACAATACTCTCGAATGCAGCAATCTAGGAAAACGACTAACTTCTTTATAGTTAAGTTACAGTAAAGTTCATATATGTAAATCATAAATAATATTAAAATAGGTAAAATGGCGTGAGAGTCGCGGGCGAAATAATGTAATAACGATCAAATGTGTGTCGCACGTGACTCTCGATCACTAATTAGACTTAAGTAGAGTAATTAAGGGCGAATGTAAATAAGACTCAAAACGAGACGTACGGATGCCGCCATTAGGGGGTGCGGTTTGTTGATTTAAATAGCCAATAGGCGAGTAACTGGCACTCGCAAAAGGGGACGTACGAATCTCTGACCAATCAACAAGAAGAGCTTATTTGAAAGCTTTGACGTCCATTTTGAAATTAGGCCAGTCAGTCTCAAAAGAATCTTTGACTCCGGCAGATGTCAGTTGCCGAATCGGCGCGTAGATTGAAAGATATCGCCCTCATAGTTTAGGACGCGTCGGATGTGCATAATAATTGCACATTTGCATAGTAATTGCAACTCGCGAGTTGCAATCGCGGCGAATGGTGAATTGTGTCGTGTAAAGAGGACTTGCTGAAAATAAAAACCGCATTAATAACATTCTCTATATTTACTGAACCGTTCCTTCCTAAGTTCTGTGGAATTATTCTTCGGGAACGACTAAATCCAGACAGCCTGCCGAGAGCTGTGTATACGCCAAGAAAACCCTATGGAGCAGCTGACGACGTGAGTAAAATTAAACATTAACCACATACAGTCTACTACCACACCGCGTCGTACGCGGCAGCTTTGGCTTCCGCGATTAAGGTCCTGGACCCTGCGTTCGATTCGACGAGTTCGTCGCCCCTGAAGCAGGTTTCGTCCACGAGTGGTCTCTTCGGAGCCGAATAAAAAGAAAAAAAGGATATGGCGTCTACGCAAGGCTCTCGGGCTGCGTCAGGAAGCAGCCGACGAAGCGAGAGGCTGCAAGAAATAAGAGAAGCCTCGGATGAAGTACGAAGAGTGACGAGACAACGCGCCAAGTTGAGCGCGGAGAAGAAAAAGCTGGAGGCTGCCGAAGAAGCAGAGAAGAAAAAATTGGAGGCCGAACTTGCCATAACTGCGTCTGCAAGGCAAGAGAAACAAGCGGATCTAGAAGCCGAAATGGAAATGTTAGAAGCAGACGGCCAGCATGCTCTTAGAATGCTGGAAGTCGTGTCGGAGGCTTTCGGGAGCACAGAAGGAGGTAGCGCCTGGGGAGAAACGAGAAACCTCTCCGCAGAAGAGGGTGCGACAGAAAGAACGTCTCAGTGGGCAAATTATCACACGCCAGCAGCCAGAGCGGAACAGCGGATGGGTGAACGCGAGGGCGAGGTGAGCCGACGGGCGCCGAGCGCCGCCGCTGATTTAGGCGGTGGCGCGGCGCCCGAGCCGGCCGGCGAGAGCGCAAGGGCGCTGGCGAGCGCTGCCGCTCAATTCGCGGCCGCCGCAAAATCGGACAGCGGCGAGGTATGCGGATGGGAACAGCACGAGAACGACGCGACGCGGAGGGACCGCGACGTGGATGCGGCCGGGGCGACCGCGGACGCGACGCTTCACGAGGCAGCAGAGGCGTCGGAAGGCGCCGCGCGCGCCAAGCAGAACACGGCAGCAGATTCCAGCTCGCAAGAGGATGCGAGTGAGAAGCTAATCAATCAGGTTAGTCGTATTTTCTCGATTGCTGCAATTAAACCTCATTATAATCGAGAGTTGCCCACATTTTCGGGCGATTGCTTGCACTTTATCGCGTTTAAATCGATTTTTGAACAATCCACCGACTTAATGAAATTAAATGATTCTCAAAATCTTCTACGTCTACAGACAGCGTTAAAAGGGCGCGCACGCGAATGTGTTTCAGGTCTGTTGATGTCGCCATTAAATGTAAAAAATATAATGAAGACATTAGAGCTACTTTTTGGTAATCCAAATCAAATAATCCAACACACGTTAGCGGAGGTTAGGAGGATAAGGGAGTTAAAAGAAAATATGGATCCGCAAGAATTATTGAGATTTGCATGTCAAGTTAAAAATCTAGTAGCGACGGTTCGCTCAGTAAATAAAACCGAGCATCTGTATAACCCGGAACTTTTAGAGACTTTGGTGTCGAAATTGCCAAAAAACTTAACCACTTTATGGCTAGGAGATAAAAATAGGACGAATAAAAATAGCTCAGAGCCTGTCATAGTGTATTTTTCAGTGTGGTTAGAAGAACTAGCGGTTGGAGCCCAAGATGCGGGGTTTGGCGCTGGAGAACCAGCGAAAAGAATGCAGGAGTTGCCCCGTGACAGGAGGTATAAAAATAGCCAGAAGAGGAATTTCGTGCTAAATACGCACGGCAAACCATCTGGCCAGTGTCCCCATTGCAAAGAAGGTCACTACCTTAGCAAGTGTGAAAAATTAAAAGATATGTCTCTAGAAGCTCGGTGGACGGCAGTCAAAAGTTTAGGTGTCTGCTATAAATGTCTCAGTCCGTCGCATAAACGAAACAGCTGTTTGGCCTATAAGCGTTACCCAAAAAATAAGTTTCACTTTTTATTGTCACCCCTCGCGCCCGGGCGAGAAAGTACTGAAAGGGAAAGTGAAAGCGTGGCCATGACGGAAGTCGGCGTCACAACAAATACCGTCTCGCCGAACCGAGTTTTATTACAGATAGTGCCGGTCCAAATAACGGGTCCGAAGGGTAAAAAACAAGTACACGCTCTTTTAGACAGCGGATCGACCGTATCGTTGTTAGATAAAGCCGTGGCGATAGAACTAGGCATAACAGGTGTGACACGACCCTTAGAAGTATCAGGTGTAAGAGGTATGAAGGTTTCTAATCACGACGCGGAAACGGTATCGTTTCAAGTAAAAGGTATTTCAAGCGATAAAACCTATGAAATACAAGCATATAGCGTGGTAGATTTGAATCTGCCTACGCTAAAATGTTTTGCAGGGTACGGCACACGGCGCGTAACGGAAGCGACGTACGTTTCGAGTAAAATGGAGGACGTAACGCCTCAATTATTAATAGGTGCCGATTGCGGTAATTTAATTGTCACGAGACGCGTCACGCGGATTAACGAAAATATGTCAATGGCACAAACACGGCTTGGGTGGGTACCTATAAGCACTGGGTCGGCCGAGAGTCACGCCGGGCACCAGCATAACTTTTGTATCAGCGGGCAGGTCAGTGACGCGTCACTGCAAAAATTATTACAGGAAAATATAAAACTCGAGCAGGAGTGGCCGGGAAAGCAACGAGAACCCGCCGAGTGGCGGAGGGCAACGGAGTTGCTGGAAAACACTACCTCGGTAGCCGACGGCATTTGGTCTGCAGGTTTATTGTGGCGAGAGGATGAAAGGAGTATGCCAGACAGTAGGCCAATGGCGCTCGCTCGGCTTAGGTCGGTCGAGCGTAAGATGGACGCAGACCCCGAATATGCCAAGGCTTATTGTCTGAAAATGGACCACTATGTAAAACAGGGCTATGCACAAGAAGTGCGACCAGAGAGTTTAGCCGGTAGGAAAGATATTTGGTTTTTACCGCACTTAGGGGTGGTACATCCTGCCAAACCGGGCAAACTCAGGGTAGTGCATGACGCAGCAGCGTGTGTGAAGGGAGTGTCTTTAAACTCTCAGCTATTATCTGGACCGGACCTGTCAAATAGTATAGTGGGAGTTTTATGTAGATTTCGCGAGTACGCCGTAGGTTTTACAGCAGACATAGCCGATATGTTTCTGCGCATCAGGATAATGGAAAAGGACCAGTACTCTCAGTTATTTCTGTGGAGGGGAAATCGCAGGGATATAGAGCCAAAGGTCCTAAAAATGAATAGTTTAATTTTCGGTGCCAGGACATCGCCGTGCACCGCGGAATTTGTGCGCATAAAAAATGCTGAGAGATTTCGCGATCGGTTCCCGCGAGCTGTGAGAGGAATAATCGAAAACTTTTTTGTTGACGATTTATTGTTCGGGGCGGAAACCGTGACGGAAGCGCGTAAGCTAATCAACGACATAGTTTGGATACATAAACAGGGGAACTTTAATCTTACGGGTTGGAGTTCGAACGAAAATGAGGCATTAAGCGATATACGGCAAGAAGAAAAGAATACAAAAGCTATAGGGCTAGAGAAAGGAGAGCTGCGCGCGCAGCGTTTACTAGGTCTAGAGTGGATACCTATGTCAGACGAGCTAGGATTCGGTCTGTGCATGGAGAAGTTAGATATAGAGCTGAAAACAGGTAAAAGGAGGCCGACCAAGAGGGAGGCGTTACGCGTAGTGATGTCGGTCTGGGACCCACTAGGTCTGCTGAGTCCTGTAACGATAAGAGCTAAAGTTCTTATGCAGAACGTATGGGCCAGCAGTATAGGTTGGGATCAAGCCGTCACTCCAGAGATATTTGAGAGCTGGAGGGACTGGCTCAAAGTACTAGATATGGCGCGAGGTGTGAGACTTCCTCGATACTTAGGTACGACCCGAAATGCAGGTGAGCGTAGAGAATTGCACGTTTTCTGCGATGCGTCGGCGAAAGCAATGTGTGCTGTCGCTTATTTGCGTGTAGAAAGAGAAGGCCAAGGTATTTTAGTGTCCTTTTTAGCTAGTAAAACGCGAGTGGGGCCTTTAAAAGGCCAGACGATACCGCGAATGGAGCTTACTGCAGCGCTGCTAGGGGCTCAACTCGCAAATAAAATTATTAAGGAACAAACGGCGGAAATACACGTTAAGGTCTTGTGGACTGATTCAACTAATGTTATTTGGTGGCTCAGGTCAAAGAGCGTCGATCATCAGCAGTTTGTTAGTAACCGTTTAGGGGCTATGGATGACCTGTCATCGCCAAAAGAATGGCGCTGGTTGTCGGGGAAAAGTAATCCCGCTGATGACGGGACGAGAGTGACAACAGCGGTAGATCTTACCTCGGAGGGTCGGTGGCTAAAAGGCCCTAATTTTTTGCGCGAATCGCGCGATAAATGGCCCGCAGAAATTCCGCTAGCTCCGACCGAAAAAGAAAAGGGCATGTTAGAATTTAAACGGGTGGCCGTTTTTGCACTCCATCAAAAGATGACAAGCGTATTAGAGGTAGAACGGTTTTCACAGCATCGTAGAATCGTGCGTGCTATGGGATACGTAAAAAAAATTTATTCAGCTATGCAGGCGTGAGACGGCTGAAAGCCACCTTAGCGCCGGCGACATAGCTCAAGCGGAAATTGCACTCGTGAAAGAATCACAACGACGCAGTTTCAGCCGGGAAATAGACCTGATAAAGAGTGAGAAGGCCGTGCCCAAGGACAGTAGATTATGGACCGTCAACCTGTACGTCGACCAGAAGGGCGTACTGCGAATAAGCGGGCGAATTGAAAATGCAGATTCCGTTCCACACGATACGAGGAATCCTATGATTTTAGACGGCAGAGATTACTATACGCGTTTATTAATTCTACGAACGCACGAAGAGAGTGCCCATGGAGGGGTAGAATTAGTTTTAGCGACTCTGAGGGAAAGATTTTGGATTGTGTGCCCGAGAAACTCCATAAAAAAACTCATTTATCAGTGCGTTCCGTGTGCTATTCGGAAATCCAAACCGATGAGCGCGCTGATGGGTCAACTGCCGCGAGAACGCTTACAGTCTCATGACAGGTGTTTCGCGGTAGTAGGCGTTGATTTTTTTTGGGCCGGTATTCGTGACGGTGAGAAGAAAAATAGAAAAACGTTATGGGGTAATGTTTACCTGTATGAGCAGCCGAGCTTCCCATATAGAGCTAGCAGGAGATCTCTCCACGAACGCGACTATACAGGCTTTAAGGAGATTTATAGCGAGAAGAGGTAAACCGCGGGTTTTTTGGTCAGACAGGGGTACTAATTTTCAGGGTGCGAGTGCGGAGTTGAAGAAAACAGTCGCCGAAATAAGCAACGATGAAATTCGACAACGACTAACAAACGATCAGATCGATTGGAGATTTAATCCACCAGGCGCACCTAACTTTGGAGGATCCTGGGAGGCTATGATTAAGTCAACCAAGAGGGCCTTGCAGGCCGTTTTGAAAGAGAGGGCCCCCCCAGAGGACGTCTTGCGGACTTTATTAGCAGAAGTAGAAGCGATTCTTAATCGACGCCTGTTGTCGCATATCACGCTAGACAGTCGCGATGACGTGGTTCTTACGCCGAACCACTTATTGTTAGGGCACTCAGGTGGTAGTTCTGCAATGGGCGATTATACTACTCAAGAGTTACATAGCAGGAAGCAGTGGGTGCAAACTCAAGCCTTGGCGGATGCATTTTGGAATAGATGGAAGCGAGAAATACTGCCTACGATGGTTCAAAGGCCAAAATGGAAAGTACCACAGCCGCCACTTGAGGTCGGCGACCTGGTACTTTTACTCGACCCGTCTATGGAAAGGGGAAAATGGACCAGGGCAAGGGTGGAAAAAATATACCCCGACAAGCGAGGTGACGTCAGGATTGTCGAGCGGGCGGGAAGATCTACCGCAGAACAATCGGTAAATTAGTGAAGCTGCCGGTGGCGGAGAAACAATAAATAAGTAGGTAGTAAATAGTTAGTAATTAGACTAAATAAAAATAGAAAAATAAATTCGTAATTAGCGATTTGGCATAAGAGTTGTAAATATTTTATGCCAAATGGAGGGGTGTGGACGATTTTCTTTATTTTTGAGGGAATAAGTTTAAGAAATTACGCACTAAAAATATGTGGGACCCCACACGGTACAAGAGCACTTCATTTAGATTTACGACAGCGAGCGGAGCTGGCCAGGAAGTGTAAGGTTTCTTTTCATATCTTTCACAAAGGACATTTTAAGTGGAAGACGAGGGTATGCGAGCGGCCGAGAAAAAACGGCCAAGCGAGGGAGTCGCACAGTCGTAAATCTAATGGACGTCAAACGGCTAAATACGGATATAAAAAATAACCTTATGATAATTGTGAAATAAAGTCAAGTATAAATATCAACATCATTTACAATAACAATACTCTCGAATGCAGCAATCTAGGAAAACGACTAACTTCTTTATAGTTAAGTTACAGTAAAGTTCATATATGTAAATCATAAATAATATTAAAATAGGTAAAATGGCGTGAGAGTCGCGGGCGAAATAATGTAATAACGATCAAATGTGTGTCGCACGTGACTCTCGATCACTAATTAGACTTAAGTAGAGTAATTAAGGGCGAATGTAAATAAGACTCAAAACGAGACGTACGGATGCCGCCATTAGGGGGTGCGGTTTGTTGATTTAAATAGCCAATAGGCGAGTAACTGGCACTCGCAAAAGGGGACGTACGAATCTCTGACCAATCAACAAGAAGAGCTTATTTGAAAGCTTTGACGTCCATTTTGAAATTAGGCCAGTCAATCTCAAAAGAATCTTTGACTCCGGCAGATGTCAGTTGCCGAATCGGCGCGTAGATTGAAAGATATCGCCCTCATAGTTTAGGACGCGTCGGATGTGCATAATAATTGCACATTTGCATAGTAATTGCAACTCGCGAGTTGCAATCGCGGCGAATGGTGAATTGTGTCGTGTAAAGAGGACTTGCTGAAAATAAAAACCGCATTAATAACATTCTCTATATTTACTGAACCGTTCCTTCCTAAGTTCTGTGGAATTATTCTTCGGGAACGACTAAATCCAGACAGCCTGCCGAGAGCTGTGTATACGCCAAGAAAACCCTATGGAGCAGCTGACGACGTGAGTAAAATTAAACATTAACCACATACAGTCTACTACCACACCGCGTCGTACGCGGCAGCTTTGGCTTCCGCGATTAAGGTCCTGGACCCTGCGTTCGATTCGACGAGTTCGTCGCCCCTGAAGCAGGTTTCGTCCAGACACAAAGTCTTGAAGACGTTTGTTTGTTTGTTTATACTCTTTATTGTGAAAATGTCACAATGGGCGAGTTTATTGTCATATGACAATCTCTTACAACTAACCCTACTATGACGTGTTATATGTATGTATGCGTGCAACATGTCTGTCTGTCTGTGTCTTGTTATTGCATTCGATCGACAGAATTGAAAATGCAATTCCGTTAATTTGATCCCAAAGGAAAATGGTGACCCAGCCGGGAATCGAACCCGGGACCTTACAATGTAAGATCAGGCGACCTAACCACTATGCCACCGGGCCACAAGACGTACTGCGGCAAACGTATCGGATGGGCTGCTGTTTTGATGTAGACTATAACAGCAGCGCCAGTATGTGACAGCAGCGCCAGTATGTAACTGCCAGGTTCCAATATGTAACCGCGGGGTTGGACCTGGTTATACCTAGTCGTAGAATAACCACGAACAAAAATCAAGTGCAGGAAGTATAATTTAAAGCCGAAGCCAATAAACATAAAAAAACTAACTTTCAGAAAAAATTGGACGCCACAGCTTTTTAAAGGTTAAAGCTGAAACTAAAAAAAAACCAGCACTCGATACCAAAAAAATTAAGCACAAGATTTAACAGGGTGGGTAAGTCTCACAAGTTTGTCACTGGTTTTGCCCGGAGGTAGCAACTCTTTCTTCAGCTGTAAAAAAGGAAATGAGAACACGTTGCTTCTTTTCAGCGTTCTTTATTCCGTTTCTCCACGGGCACAGCAAAACGAAGAAGGTGCAAGGCACACGATGCACACGATCACAGCACAGCAGTATATAAATCTTCCAAAAGTTGATAGTAGGTAGGTCCGGAATTTGAATCTCCGATTTCAAAACTGCTCCAAGAAGCAGGCCGCCACGCTACGGCAGTTGATGCCTTACAGGTGTATTATTGATAGTAAATGGTATAAAAATAGAGGTGCTCGTCGCCCGTCAGAAAAGAACTACATGAATTAAGAACTGCGCCGCGCTATACTCGTCGGCAGCGACGCCCATCCTCAGCTCTTACGCCTGCGCTTCCACACTCCAAAATCACCAAAAGAATGCCATTTTTGAAAGGCGTCACGACCCCGAAAGAAACGAGTGATCACCTTTTGACATTTCCGCCTGAACCAACGAGAATAGAGACGTCATTGCCGTAACCGTAGCGTTCGACACCTTCTTAAACGTCAGAAAACGGTTTTTACGACTTTTACAGTCGACTTTTAAGTCAAGTTGTGACTTAATTACGACGTTACGAAAATGAAGCAGAAAACTTCGGAAAAATAGTAGAGACGCCAGTAAACGTGTGCAAATGACACCGAAACATGTAATTACATGGATCTGCACACGGAAAAGCATGGATCTGCGAGCGTAGGACAAACGACTGCCAAAAAGGACCTCAGCCTGGGACCAAGAAGAAAGGACTGAAACCCGTAGCCTCCGAAACGGCCGAATTGATCGCCATCTGAATGGCAGAAAGGTGGAGGTCCCAAGCTGAGGTCCTTTTTGGCAGTCGTTTGTCCTACGCTCAAGATCTGAGCGAACTTTCCGGTGTTTTTCATACCGTGAGGAAGAAACTTGATAATGCGCATGCTCACAATAAAACGTATTATGACCGTAAACACCGTCCTGCGGAGTTTGAGGTGGGCGATACGGTTTACAAGAAAACGTACTTCTTGAGCAATGCGGGGAATTATTTTATTTCAAAGTTTGCCCCACGTTATGAAAAATGTCGGATAGTCAAGAAACTGTCGGCTCTGGTATACGAGTTGGTTAATGCTCAGGGAAAGAATATTGGCTCTTGGCATATTAAGGATTTCAAATTAAATCCTAAAGGGTCTAAGTAATTTGTGTAATTTCTATGTCTCTCGTTAACATTCTTCGGAAAGTTGTCTTTATGAGTTCGACTAGATCGACTTTAAAAATGTGTTCCTTACAAAGGTGTAGTACCGAGTGGTTACTATCACTGAAATCATTTCGTTTGAGATCAGTCTTGCTAGTAAACCTGTCTAGCAACACTGTAGATTGAATTTATGTCATGAGAGGGAAGTATGCAAGGTGATGGTATGAAAGGTAGTATTGGACATTTTTCAAATACCGGAGGAGGTATTAGTTCTGTCGTGGTCTAACAAATAGTCATCGGTTTCTTTTGTCCACAGCCAGTATTTGGTTTGATTATTGGACGTTGTTGGTGTTCCTTCAGTAGGAGTGGTGGTTTATTACGGTTGTTTAGGACACCAGGTTTTGTTGTTTTTCTTTTACATGGGGCTTTGTGCTTCCATGGTAAGTAGTAGTTTCGTTGTTGAAGTAGTTTTTTGTTCTCTACGGGAAAGTGGAGAGTTTCAAATGGCAGTTGACCTCTGCAGAACTTACCTACCAGTTTTTCCACTTTAGTTAACGGGAAGATTTTGTTTATTTATTTGTATGTTTTTGTAGACTTGTTTACCCTTATTGAAGGTAGCTTGGTCATTTGGTTTAGAAGAGTATTTTTTTTTCCTGTCTTATACACTGTTATAGACGTTGTGGCGTTTTTGTTAGCCCATGAGAGTGGAGCTAGAATCGGGACGATTCATTTGAAATCGTTCGTTGGCTCTTCCGATTTCTTTTTGGAAGGGGGGCTGTAACAAAAACTGCCTTTTTCCTGAGAGGCCGGATCTAAGGGGATTTGCCAAAAGGCGGCCGACAAGTCGATGGAAGACAAGTAGTTAGCGTCTCGTAAACTGTCCAGGATGGTAGTA